>JAIFOV010000525.1:0-158474 GCA_020654155.1 Novius pumilus | reverse complement strand
ATTTTTGGTTGGCATTAAGCCCCGTCAAACCGAAAAACATTCGAAAGCAACACTGTTATGAAACGTAATAAATCAACGATCGGGAAAGGGAAAAGCATTTCGCGGCAACGTATCAAAGAAATCCCGTGTATGCACCGAGTAGCTCTCGACTCGTAACCCTGCAACATGTGTTTGGGGTATCCACAAAGATCGTTTTAGGCCGAGGTGTGAACAAAATAAATCGGTTTTTGCCTGTTACTCTGTTTTCCATCTCGAATGGAAAACACGGTCGTGTTGCAAGCAATAAATCGTCAACCGAACCCTAGAGGAGGTAGACGACTCACGACACCCAAAAGGCTTTTTTAATTATTAAATAGTTCGGAGATTTTATCATTTCAGCGGACGGTTCTATTCAACGTATGTCATGTTTCGCCAATCTAATTAAATAATGAAAACAGATTAATTAAATGAAAATATTTTGAATGCATATATTTCATTTCGACTTTTTGTATAGGAAGCGTATTCTCAATATATTTCTCTTTCAATTAAAAATGATGACCAAATTCAGAATATCGACATATCATTTCTCTCAAAAATAATCTCTCGGCAGTCTTTTTACTTCAAGGCAGAGGCTCATCATATATGATCAACAGTATTGTTTTCTACAGATTTCATGACATATATGTTCTGAAACGTATACTGTCGCACAAGAAAGAGCGAAAAATATCCCTCCATGAGCGAAATCCTGAATCCGCCTCGACATTCTTTGGAGTTTCGGAACCAAACGCAAATTGTGTACCTCTAAAAAATTCTATAGCTTAAGCACAACGTAAATGGAAAATTGTCATTTCAATTTATTAAAAAACTATTGATGAGTTGGAATCAAGTTATTCACAAAAACGATTTTTCGTGATTTTTTATACAGTTTTTCGGTAATATATCTGTTTCATACGAACTTGAAAATTTGTTCTGCACATTTCGAACTTGCAGATGGTTATTGTCGACAGTGTTTCAGCGAATGACCAAAGTAGGTAGGCACGTAAATGTCTATCCCGCTGCGCTGGTCATTGGTTTGACGTTATTTATCGCCTATCTTTTTCATGTGGCATGGAGGATATTCTATATTTGTTTCGATAATTTCCAACGGAAATCTGTAGGATCCCCCAAAACTGTGTTCATTTGAAACCAAACAGTGGTTAAATCCGCACGAAATCACGGCAGTGCAATTTTTTTATACAACATTGTATCTATCTGTAGGTTGTGCAATCTTTATTCACTTGTGATCTAATAAATATAGATGTGATAGATATTGCATCCAATATGATTTGGACCAAAGAAAAGGTGATGGAACTAATTGAAATGATACATTCAGCTAGTGCACTATGGGATATTTCAAGTCGAGAGTACCGCGATAGAAATCAAAAATACGATGAAATGTTAAAAATAGCTTCCCACTTCCAAACAAATGTTTATGAAATATCGAGGAAAATAAGGTCTCTGAAAAGTCAATTTCATAGAGAGAAAAAAAAAATTTCTGAAAAAAGTAGAAGTGGAGCAGGTGCAATTTCGCAAGAGAATATATGGTTTGGATATGAAATGATGAGGTTTTTATTTGAGCATAACATCCCCCAAGGTAGTCGCAGTACCATGGAGGTGAGTAAACTTTTCTATTTTCAATTTCATTATAATACACATGATATATTACATATACGGTAAAGGTAAATGCTAAATAATCGGAAACGAAACTTAGTTAACAACATGGACATCATTCAATGATTAACATGACACTCAGAAAAACTTGAGTACAAAAGTTCGTATAAATAAAAAGGTTACGACTTTGTTAAGGTAAAAAATATAATCACTTCTAATTTGATGATCGTTTTTCCGAAATTTATATACATTTCAAAAGGTAGTCCCCAAAATTTTCAGTTTCTCAGAAAAATTGTACAAGTTTTCATAATTTGACAACTCTTCAATAATGATCTAGGGATGTTACGGAAATGGTTCGATCGGAGTCGAAGTCGGAATCGGAGGTCGCACATTCACCTTCGCGGGTTGGAGATATTTCGGAGTCCGAGGTGTTCCGGAATCGGATAATAAAATTAAATTATTTGCGCTACAACAAAATTTTACTATAAAATTATAAAAAAACCATGGTATACGTAAATATGAACTGAAATATATATTAGAAAAAATTAAAACCAAATATATTATATCAATAATGAAAAGTAATTTCACTGCTTTGTCTTCGTCTGACCTACTTCAATAATGAGATACTTTTTTTCTGCAATTCTAGAATATACATCAATACAAATATTGTGAGTAAAAAACAGGCCGCCCCACATATTATAATTGTGCGCCAGCGTTCGCATCAGTTTAACAAATTGATTTATGGAGCTCTTGAAATACCATCTTCTTTCGAATTTTGTTGCCTTTCATTCATTATTAATTCTTCATATTTATCAACATGCATTGATTTCAAGTGCCGTTTTAATGGAGCTGTAGCACCACCTTTTCTATAATATTTTTTTTGGCAAGTATCAGATTTCGCATCGTCCGTTTCACCGAAGTAATTCCAAATTGCACTTCTTCTACTTAACCAAGATCACTATATAAAATAAAAAAATACTTCAACGGAAAATGAACTGAAATGAAGGATCAAAAACCTAAAAATCATTTCACTCAATGAAATACAAAACCACTCGCGAGAGGCGAAGCGGAAGGTCTGTTCTCGTGGACAAGGTATTAAAAAAAATTTACAAAAAAAACTGAAGACAAAACAGAAATTATATCATTCTGATCTCTTCTCATCTTAAGAAAAAAAAATATTAAAATACACGAAAATAACTTCTCAAGAGGTCGGATTGAGTTTCAGTTTACAAAATGAAATATTTTTGCGAAAAACAAGGATTTCACCTCCGAAACCTCTGACATAAGAGCATCGTAGTCGAAGTTGGAGTCGGAATCGGAGTCGAAGTTTAGTATAATGATCTCTGTTATTTTGATCTCCACGCGCTTTTTGAAGACGGGTTCGAAAGCTATTTCTTCTCCCCATTTTTTTCTCGCTACTCCCAGCAGCATACAGTCTCTCTTCACACCTAATTTTTTTATTCTGACCGAATTACCCTTCACAATCGCTACTCCAAACGCGTAGAACAATCTCCTGGTTGCAAAACTATGAAAAGAAGCTTTCTTGCCAAGGTACCGTACCCTCGGCAGAAACGAAATATCGGGCAAATTCGTTTCTCACCTCTTTTGCCCCTCTCGGACTTCTTCTCGGAATGTTTTGGAGAGCCAAGAATTTCCGCCACCTTCCGATCTCCATGATCCAGGTGTTATAACTCCAGAGTTAAAATCCTCGCTGTCAAATGTTCCTGGGGTGTATACATTTGTTTGGACTGCAGTTCCGTCTACTGAAAATTGTGTAAACAACGCATGCAAGAACCAAACTTTCAACCTTCTTGGGGCTTAACGGTATAGGTTTTCGGAACACCGGAACACATGACAGCAATCCGAAAACATTTTCTATTATTCGCCTCGCCCTACTTAATCGGTAATTAAATATCCTTTCAGGAACCCATAGCGTGTGACCCAGGAAAGGGCTTCATAAGGAGTTTGTACCTAGCGCAAATGCGTCATCTGCCACTAGGACAAACGGAACGGCCAGTGCATCAGGTTCCCTCGAGAGGGGTTTAGGGGTGGTAGCTGCAAGTCGTTCCTGATTAGCTTTTTTTGTAGAATGCTGTGTTGGCAAAAACACCACCATCGGATATTCTGCCCTGGCATCCTACATCGGCATATCGAATACGGTAGTCTCCGTCAGCCACAGCCATTAATACAATACTAAATGTGTGGAGATAATTAAAATAAATACTTCCACTGTTTTCTGGTGCTTCGATTTGGACGTGTTTTCCGTCAATCGCACCTATACAGTGTGGAAAATTCCATTATTTTTAAATTCGTTCGCAATTTCTACCCATTCGTCTTCTGATCGCGGTATCTGCAAACAACGATATTATGGCACCAAATGAAATCAAACCAGTTTAATGCAATGTGTTTCAATTGTTCCAAAAGAGTATGCGATTTTTACAGAACCAAAAAAAAAGTGCTGGTCTTAGAAGAAAATGATTCCGTTGAGCACAGTAAAAAAAGATTTTGAATATGTTTCTTACTTATAATCATAAAATTAATATTGTAAAATTGTTTCATTATTGAACAGATCTGAAGTGAGTTTGACGATGTTACTTGTAATTATTTCTAGAAAGCAATTCAATGCTATCATTTGTAGTATTCGATTAATAATTAGTTTATCTGAATATTAATGACACTACATATCTTGTAATTGTAGATTAACGAAAGTGACGATGGAAAGCAGAATCCACCAACGCCGGAACATGTCGACGAAGTTGAAAGTGAAGATGCTGATCTTTTACTGCTAAGTTATTCATCATCTAGGTCTGATCAAACAAGTTTTTTGTCTAACAAAATAGAATGTAATGTAATTCCGCATTCTGATACTCCTCGACCAGTTAGACCTTTACCAGATGGTGATTCTCCACCGAAGAAACGGAACCAATTCTCGAGAAAAAAGATGCAAAGGATTGGACGAAGCCTATGAATCATGAAAAAACGTGCAGGATAATATTAAGACAAAGATAGCTTTACAATATATGCCGAAAATGTAGGTAGTAGAATGCGCGACGCCAACCAAAGCAGTCTTGCCGTATCTATAGCTAAAAATCGTATCGACAACATACTTTTCAACTGGAAACAGGGCAATTTTCTCATTTAATAAAAGAAATGAGAGTCAACATCAATGAGTTACTCATTCTCTGTTCAAAGAACCACCTACACCGTCTTCGATTTCAATTCCAACCACTTTCTAATGCCAGAGCCATCAATGAATTTTTCATATCAAAAAAAACTAAAGCAACGGAACACCAATTATATGAATACTATTATGCGGAAAGATCCACATCACCTGTAGATTTATTTATTGTGATCAAGTGAACAAATTCAGAAAAAACCCAAAAATATATATTCATTTCATTTTCATACATACAAAAAAATGTCTGAGTAAATTGAATAGTGGTTGAACGAACATTAAACAATACTGTACACACTTTTTTTTCTTTTCCCAAACTTCTCGCTCACTTCTAGCTGGATAAATATAAGTAATTCAATTGTGTATACGAAAAAATTGAATTTTTCTAACTAAAATATGTCGTGTCATGTTGTTTAAATCGATATTTCGTTGCAATGAAGGTAAAAAAGTTTCAATCTTTTTACTTTAAGCATTAATGAAAGAAGTAACATAAATCTGCTTTCAATTGTAGATAGAAAATCTACATATTATCAGTTTCTAGTTATCTTAACAATATTAAAAAAAAAAAATGACTATTAGCATCCAAAAAGAGACCACACATGACCAACGCGACTCTTTCACATATTGACCAATATTAATCAAAAGTATTTCCAAAATCATAAAGCTTCAAAAAGTGTAAGTCGAATAATTCATGTGGAATATTTCGCAGAGCGGATCTCTTTTCGTAATTTTGTATCAATGGGATTTTTCATCATTAATATCTTTAATTGAAATAATCATGGAGAAAGTTTTTGAAATTGTTCAAAAGTTAAAATCACTTCAGTATACTAAGATACTAAGATACTATCATCACACCGTTCTCCCCGATATACATTTTATAGAGTCATGTATGATTTTTCTGTCCATCAATTGTAGTTCTGTAGAAATAACATACTCTATTACCGCAGCCCGAATTTGCGTTGAGTTATTATTTTCTTACCTGGATATAATCTTTCAGCATATCAGTGATGGCTTCACACACCTCCGGTACAATTGAAGAGATCGTTTGTTTGGAAACTCTAAACAGGTACATCAAACTAGTGAACGAATCTCCTGTAGCAAGATAGCGAAGAGCAATCATGAGACGAATAGAAGGGGGAATCGCTGCACGATAGTTCGTATTTTGTTTGCAGATTTTTCGGCCGACCAAAGACAGAAGCTCTTCGAAATCCGACTTTGTGAATCTCACAAAATTACGAAAAGAACTAGCATCATCCAAGAGCATCTCCCCCATTAAAATATCACCACAGTTTGTTCCATTACGCAAAAACTTTCGCTGCCCCCAACGTCTTTTGCGGGACCGAGTACGAGATGCGATAATTACAAAAGCGGCACTAACACCCGCAGCAGTTAACTCATCCATGATCATCACAACACTGAACCTATGCATTTAAAAAAAGTTTTGAGAGGCTGTTTTCGTGTTCATTTCGAATGGAAAACACGGTCGTGTTGCAAACAATAAATCGTCAACAGAACCCTAGATAAGGTAGACGACACCCAAAATGCTTTTCTCAATAACTGAGTAGTTGAGAGATTTTATATTCAACATATTTCATGTTTCGCCGATCTAAAATGATTACAACAAAACAATTGAATAAAAATCTTTTTATATATACTTTTTGTATATACAGGTATCATGAATCGTATTCTCCAAATATTTCCCTTAAAAATTTTGATAATTTACATACTAAAAATCCTAACATTTTTGTTTTTTTGGATTCATTGTAAAAAGACTATCAGATGGATTGAAAATATTTCAGTATACAGAGCATCTTTTTATCAACAATTTTAAAGTTCTAATAATGAAACACAAAAGTTTCATTTAGATTTTTTCCACATTTCGCGATTATTCAGTTTCTTTGGCAAAATTATCTAGACATATTTCTTTATATTGGGGTTTGATTATTTCAATATTTATGAGTAGGAACAAATGCATCATGATGAGATATTGAAAAATTCCCCTTGGGAACGTATTCGAGGATACGAACTTTATTCAAGGAGAAAATCCAAAAAATTTAGAAAATGTACCCTTTGTTCAAAGATGAATTCGCATTGTTTTCATCTGTTTTTATTGTTCTTCAAATACTACATTATGAAAAGAAAGGAAATAAATCTTCAATGAATTTTTTTTCATATTATTTATGTTACTCAATCATTTTCCATCCCATAATTCGTTAATTCTATCTGTTTTTTTTTATATTAATTGGAATAAATTGTAAGGTCATTTGCCTCTATACCTAGGTACTCAGGTGCATAGCGCGAGTCAGAATGAAAAGGGATTCCCTTTCAATATTCCCATAGATTGAACCACTTTCTCAAGCGAACATCGTAGAAGTGTCAAAAATCGAACATCTGGTGGCAGACAACTTACGAGATCGACTATTTTTTAACGAAGGTCGTTTGTAACCATAAAATTGATTATTTGTTGACAGAGAAGCTTATTTCGATCGGAATCGTCAATGAATTCCTACTATACTATACTATACTATACTTGAATGAATATGTTATCGTGTTGCAGCGTTTCTATGTTTTATTGGGTTTCGAAAACCCTGTTGCAATAAGCCATTAAAACTGTTCTGTTACGATGTTTTTTTGGTTTTGGTTGACATTTATAAGTACACTAATATTCAGATAATAATGTTCAGTAAATAAAACGTGAAAAAGTTAAACATGGTATTTGCGAACTGGACTCGAAAAAGGGATGCAATCTACCTGCTAGCCCTTTTTTTCGTGTCGACTATACAAATTTGCGTGGGGTCCACTAGTAGCCATATGGTTTCTACCAACCCCACATGAGATGAAACGAAAGATTCTTTCATTGTGTCTCCAAAACAGTTCTAATAACACTTTGAATCGTCAAGTTGTACGCATTTTTAAAATTGAAATTGAGGGTTCCAATTATTATAAAGCGATAATGGAAAATTTGATATCAGAAGTGCAGAAACATAAAATGGACGCTGTTAAGCATTCGTGTGTTAACCCACAAAAAATCGGGTATTGAGTTATGAATGCAGTCTTATTCTTTAAATCATAAGGTTTACGATGGTGCAATCCATTTCACTTACAAACATTCGCAGATTTTTCTAGAGTAAAAAAAATGTTATTGCTTATTTCTAAATGAAGTTTTGTATTTAGCATTTATGCCGTAAGTGCCTTGCATTATTATTGCCAAAATGTAATGACATTACAACAAAAAGCAATAATGTGTTATACTGCGGTTAACATAAAAATGCGTATATCGGAACGTGGGTTAGAACATAAATGCAATATTGGGCGAGTGCGGGTAGCTGCGACGGTGACGGGGCGGTAAGGATTGAGCCGGCTTGTTGACCATACTGACACGTAAGTTTTTATTCAATTTTGACTTAAATACAATTAGATGTGTTTAGTAATTCATTAAATTCTTATTATAATGACGAAAGAGGGAGTGGGAAGTAAAGTTTAGATCAGTTCAGCCTAAATTCAATGAAAAACAGCATCGTCTAACCTAACCTCAAAATACGTTAATTTCTAAAAGTTTATGTTTTATAAAGGTAGTAGGTAATTTCAATTCGCAAGTACTTGGATGTTTTCATTTATCTATTTTATTCGGCTGCGGTAAAGATAAAAGGGAGGTTACAATTTTAGAAGTGTATGTTTGTTTGCACATATGATTTTACTTGGTGGACTGCAAAGTCAGAGGTTGTGGGTACTAGCTGCGCCCGCGGTTTTACCCGCGTTGAACTGCTTCTCTGCTCCGTGGGATACGACACACGTAGCGTGATGTTTTATAGCCTATATGTTAATCCAGCTTATAAATTATCCCCGTGCAAAATTTCCACCAATTTATTTTTTATTTCAGCATGGAACCGCAAACTAACAAAGATGTTTTAACACAAGACAAAAGTACGGCAGCTATAAACGGTTATGGTCAATATGATGAAGAATCCCAGTCATTATTACCTAGCATTTGCATTACTGAAACCATATTAAATGAAAGCATCCCTGTATTATTTACAACGGATGATAGATGCAGTAACATATTTTCCGCTAACATTGATGTTGTTAGTAACGATATTGATGAAACGTTTTGTGAATCAGATCCCCAGATTACAATACCTGGATCTCAGCAAAATATGTGCGTGCAAAATAATATTGTTGTTGAATACGTTGATCAAATGCTACCTTTATTTGAAAATGTACCTGCAAATGTTTTATTAGAAGATAATGACTGTATTCCAGTTTTAGAAACGTCTACGGATTTGTCTAAAAGTGGTTCTCAATCGAACAAGAAAGGGAGAAAGAGAAAGGGCAGGAAAAGAAAGCATGAGAGTCAGAACAGAGCAATAAAAAAGCAAAAAGTTAACACAAATCAAGATTATATTAACACCAAAGGAATAAAGATTAAAAGCAAAACCTTTTGTGGCAGTAATTTTATATGTAACTGTCCCCTAAAATGTACGGAAAAAGTAGAAGTAGACAAAAGGAAGCGTGAATTTGAAAATTACTGGAAATGCGGTAACTTCGCTGCTCGATGTGCCATTCTCCAAAAAAATGTAGCTGAGCAAAAAGTAAATAGAAGTTACATTCAAGGACGAAGCTCAAGACGTGAGTTTACAAGAAAATATTATATTACTGGTGTACTAGTTTGTAAGAGAACATTCTTGAATACTTACCAAATTAGTCAATCACGGGTCGATATTGCATTAAAGAAAAAAGAAAAGCAAGAAATAACAGATAATAGAGGAAGCAGCGGTGGAAAAAATAAAACGTCAACAGAAAAGACAGAAGAAGTAATAAGATTTATAAAGAAATTTCCGAAGTATAAATCGCACTATTGTCGATCACAGTCAGATATCAAATATTTAGCTCCTAACTGCAACCTACAAAAAATATATGACTTGTACACTGAAGAGCATTTAAATCCGGTAAAATTAAGTATATTTAAGAATATATTTTACGGACATTTTAACTTGCGTTTCAAAAAGCCTCATAAAGACACTTGCATGAAATGTGACATATTCCAATCAAATAAGCAGGGAGCTACTGGAAATCAAATAGAAGCCATAGAGAAAGAACATCAGAAGCATTTGGATCACGCAGCTTCTTTAAGGAAACAAATGAGGGAAGATTTACAGCAAGCAAAGACAGATATTGAAACTGAAACTATTACGTTTGATCTGCAAAAAACGCACAACTTACCCTGCTTACCAACTGGTGTTTTATACTATAAACGGCAGTTAAATTTTTACAATCTAGGCATCCATTCTGGCAGCACAGGTAAAGCTTTTTTTCATACATGGTTGGAACATGAAGCGGGACGCGGTACTCAAGAAGTAGGCTCTTGTATTAACAAATTTATTTTAGAGGAGTTAAAACCTACAGCTACGCATTTAATTTTATGGGCTGACTCTTGCGGTGGTCAAAATCGGAGTCATACATTTCTGCCTAACGATTCTGAGTTTGGTGACGTAGAGTGTCGCCTAAAAACGAACTTCAGGCTGTATACTGATCTGGACTACATTAAAGTTATGGTAGAGTGTCGGAGAAAAAACAAATTTACGGTAAAAAAAATGAATAAAAGTCAATTCAGGTCTGTAGGACCTTTGTTAAAAGCTATCACTAACCGGAAAATAGATTTAGATAAGAATAAAATTTCTTGGCTTAAAACTTTTGGAATTGTACTTAAAAAAGATACTCCTTCCATAATGTATATAAAATCTGCTTTAAATGAAACCGCTAGAATTGTAGACTTGTCCAAAAACAAAAAAAATAAAGATATGAAACATTTTAAAAACATTTCACTGCCTTTATTATGGCCAAACGGTAAGGAATTATCCAAAAGCAAAGTAAAAGATCTTCAAGATATTCTTAAGTTAATTCCAGAAGATTGCAAAGAGTTTTATAGTTTTTTGCAAACTGTGAGGTCTGTTGAGTTTGAAGATGATGTCGAAGGAATTGGGAGGACGCTAGATTATGCAATAGAAGAAACCGAAGAAGACTGATTATTAGCTGAACTGATTAAAATAAGATCTCTCTACAAATACAAATTTAAAATATTTAATACTTAGTTATAATGAAGAAAAGATATCGAGAAGTTTTATTTTTTTTTTTTTGTTTAAGTAGTACGTAATGTTCTTAGAAGAAGTTTTAAGTTAAAATAATAATGATAAAATATAATTTAAAATGTTTGGTTTTTATGATATAAGTGTTAACTTGTTGTATTTCTCAAGCAAATAAGTTAATATTCTTAAGCACAATTTGTAATGTGATGAAAAACATGTTATAGCAATTTAAACTTTTAATAAACAATTATATTAAAAATATAATAGTTAGTAGTTTATTTCATTACATTTTCTAAAAATGACGCCAGTATTCATTTTAAAACAACAAATCAGAATTTTGCATTTATGTGTCGAGGCACATAACACATTAATGCTAATTTGTAATAAACCCTTCAGTAATTTAAGCATCAACCATTTTTATGCTCTTTCTATTTATTAATGAATTTATTGTAATATATTCATTTATTTTATTAATCTATGCATTTCAACAAGAAAAATGATACCACATAACATATATATTTTTTTAACAATGAGCGGAAAAAGAAGATTGTTCTCAAAAACAAAGAATAGCTGATTACTCAAAACTAGCTCATTGTGGGTTAACACACGAATGCTTAACAGCGTCCAAATATTGTGGAACAAATGTGATAAAAATTACAAGAACAGGCGAATTGTTGACGCGACTTGGGATATTGTGGCAAAAAATACGGGAATGACAAGTAAGTCAATAATTTATTTACTGATACATAGATGTAGATGTAGATTAGATATAGATATAGAAAATGATTTGAATAATAAAAATACATTTATGCCAGTTCGGTAAAAAACCGACAAAAATTCTCTCGAATATTTAACGCTGCACCGGTTGGTCGGTTGTTGTTACGAGAAGGTCCTATATTGTCCAAATCAGATGATTCAAGTGTCGGAGAAACAGTTTGGGGTGAATTACCTTCCATATTAATAATTACATTATGCAATAAAGTAATTGCTTTTACGATATGAATTGCTGTTCCTACGTCGATTTCGATAGCTTTTCCCAACAAACGAAATTTTCCTGCCATTATACCAAATGAACATTCTATCGTCATTCTCGCACGGGACAGTTGATAATTAAATTTTCTTTTTATCGTATCGTTAGACGCTTGTCGCCAAGGAAAAGGCCTCATGAGGTAGTGTCTTAACGGAAAAGCTTCATCACCTAAAAAAACGTATGGGGCTGTTATGTTCGACATCGGCAACGGTTCTTCTTGAGGAATCGATAACGCTCCACATTCAATTTTATTGTGAAAAGGAGTATTTGAAAATACCGCTTCGTCACTATCCTTCCCGTATGCACCTAAATCAACCATTATAAATTTATAATGAGCATCCGAGATGGGCATCAAGATGATGGAAAAGAATTGTTTGTAACAATAAAACATGCTGCCCGAATTGGCAGGACATTTTAATCTGATATGCTTTCCATCTATGCAACCCAATACGTGAGGAAACCCCCATTTTTCAAAAAATTCTTGCGCAATTTTTAAATTCTTCAACTGGAATATGTGTTTCCACCAAAGTATTCCATAAAGCTAAACAAACTTCTTTAACAATTCGGGAAATAGTACTCCTGGATATTCTAAATGAAAATGCCAATTGCCTATATGCAACACCGGTAGATAAGTATCTGAAAAAATAAATAAATGGCTACAATTTCTGTTTTATAAGGATAGTAATTTTGTATTAAAATATAAATTTGATTGAAGAAGATGAAAGTTAAGAGTTTCAAGAGACAAATAGAATAGTTTTCGATTTCTCATATGGATTTTTAATTTTAGAAGAGGAAGCAAAGAAATAAATGGAAAAATCTTTTGATACTTTCATGAAGGAGATGAAGAAAATTCCAAAACCGAAATCTGGAGACTCCGCTGACGAAAATCCGGGTGTGTATGCAGGAAAGTGGTCATATTTTGACCTTATGAGCTTTCTCATCGCAACGCATCGCCCGGCCGCGTCAAATTTCTACGTAAGACACAGCGAAACATCCGGCCTGGGACGTCATCCAATGCCCCAGACGTCGCGCTCCAGCTACCGAACCGAAACAAGCCGCCCCGATCCAGGTCCTCAACGACGCCACCACCGAAGAAGAAGAAATCACCACAGAGACAATTATCCGCTTCGAACCCTTTATCAAATTCATAACTCAACTTCTATCTAATCTCTTCCCGGACCTCCGCACCGAAATCGCCAAGGCAATCGCCCAAAGTGCCCTCCAATTTCTCCATCACAATGCCGTCGCTAATTACATGGGTAATAAGGTTTCCCTCACCTTCGCGCCCACTTCATAATGTTTAAGTTTTTAATTGGTACAGTCAACGCAGGGGGTATTAAATTGTAACTGATCCGGATCAGAGTAGAGTCACCAAGGGCCGAAGAAGGTTTCAAAACCTTATGGCAGCCCATCATTAATAATTTAACTTTAATATATTAAGATTTATGTAACATTGAAGAAAATAAACGTATTATCTATCTATCTATCTATCTCGCCTGAGGGTAATGATCATCCGACAACGACATCGTGAAGCTCTCTCTCTCGCGACACCAGAACCAGTTGGTCAAACTTGGTTTTTATTATTCACCCTGAGCGCTCCTCAGGCCGTCCTCGTCAATCTCTGTGCCGTCCACAGAGATTCTTCGTAAATCGTCGCGATCCGCACGATCAAAACGCTTCGCGCCCTCGTGAAATCGCCGACCCTTCACTTACTCACCCCGGCTCGACGCACATCAATCGCAGAGTTCACTGCGCTGTATCACAGCGATTAAACTTCCCTAACCGGACCCCGTACACGCTTTCGTAGCGCCTGGTCTTTCGAGACCGGCCAGAAACGATCGCCGCGGGGAGCGATTGTCGAGCCTTTCCCTCAATTTCCTTTCCGACCCCAGTCTTCCAGTTAGTGACAGAGACACTTAGTGATCTGTGACCAGGCCTCCGCGTCATCCGCGAGTGTGACATCATCATCACGACTCCAACGCAAACTCTGCCTCCGCGACACCGACGCATGACCACGCCTACCAAGGCTCGCCGCCGCGAAAACGACCGTTATTAATTTAATTCCATAACGGCCCGGCAACACCACAAAGGAACGAATCTCCAATACAACCCAACAATAGTATTACTCCAAACCCCACGTACAACAGCTACGGAATACTAGAGCACGAAGAGGAAAACGAAATTATGGAAGAAGAAAACAACCCAAAAACCCCAAAAATGCCTCCCATTATAATTACAACAGAAATAATTAAGGAGAACCTGTTCACATCTCATAACGATGAAAAACACCAACAATATCCAACAACTAAAAAACATAAACGAAGTGAACAACTGCCACACAAGTTGGCAAACATACTACAGAAAAACTAGAGTGGTTCAATGCGACCACTGTCAACGATGTGCATAGGACAACACCACACAAGAGACTGCAGCATGAAATCAAGAATACCCGGGGGGCGATCTGCACAAACTGCAAAGGTCAAATTATACCGGTTGTCCGACCTATATAAATTATGTAAACTCTATCGAAAAAATGAACAATAACAATAACCAAAACGCAATAACCTACTCTAACAAAACGATAAACCCTAAATACATCAGCAATGTAAAAACAAACATATCATATAGCCAAATAGCAAAAAATGAAAACACCAACACAAACAACATGTCCACAAACAACACGGTCCCAAATACCAGCGACTTTAGAACCATGATAACGGAAATAAATAACCTAAACCAAACATGCGACATAAAAGAACTTATACAAATGGCAAGAGAAATGAATCGGGCCAAAATTATGAAGGATCTACTACCAGCCCACCTGCGACAGAAAGTTACAACATTCGCACAAGTTCATGACTACAATACTAGGCATCGTAATGACATAAACCTTGAATGTGCTACGACAGTTTACCAAAGCAGAAGTATTTTTCACGGAGGATTCGCCAATTACAACAAACTTAGTGCAGATATTAAGAATAGTGAAAGTATTACAAAGTTCAAAACTCAACTGTGTAAAATCATCGGACAATAAGTGATTGTAGAAGAAACTCGTATGAAGAAGAATCCGCCGAGATATTAGCTATTTTAGCTATTTATAATCACAGTTAATAATAATAATAATAATAATTACTTCCTGCACAAATAAAACTGAAAAATGCTAGCAGTAGCCGAAGTCATAAATAAATACTCATAAAAATGTCAGTACAAAACGAAACAACTTTAAAAATATTATCCTGGAACGCGAACGCGTTAAAAAATAAAATAGATGAATTTAGCAATCACATCTTACAAAAAGACATTGACATAGATTGTGTTCAAGACTGCAGAAGCGAAAACAACACAGCCCCAAACATACGCGGATACACATAACACACTCTAATGAAAAACAATAAAGTAGACCTACATCAAAAACAATATAAAGCACAGCAAAATACCGATAAATAACACGAACACTCCAGCAATAATAATCCAAATCAAAACAAACTACATCATTAACTTTTACAAAAGACCAAACATAAACATAAATACCACTGAATTAGAACAACTGATCAACACAGGACATAAAACAATTATAGTTGGTGACTTCAATGCTGAACACAACTCATGGAACTGTTACGTCAACAACAGGAGCGGAAACATACTGAACAACTACGTAGAAAACTCAAATTATATTTTATATTACCCGCATAATAATTTTACACATCACCCACCAAACCGCTACAGACCTTCAACAATAGACCTCATCTTAAACAGAAACACAATAATCACCCAACCAATAGCAGAACAACTCCTTAGCTCAGATCACCTACCCATCAGGTTCGATCTAAAAACAAATGACAAAATTATAGATTCCCCAAGATTACAACAGACTGGCCTAAATTCAGAAAATTACTTAAAACACACATAACCAGATCAGAAATAATAGATAATATACAAGACATCGACAACCAAATAGAAGAATTAACGAGAAACATCCAAACCGCATACAGTAACGCCACAGTACTATCACCTCTAACCAGATATGAACACACAATTCCATAAGAAATAAACGACCTAATAAGAAGAAAAAACAGACTCAGATCACAATTTCAAAGAAACCCAACATATTACCTGAGAAATGAAATTAAACAGTACAAAAATGCAATAGAAAAAAGTCTCAAACATTTCAAAGTGCAAAAATGGAATGCATATATGGAAACATTTACATCAACAGATCAAAACCTATGGAAGTTGAAATACTCAAAAACAAAAATAAAAATTATAACATCCCACCAATCCAAACAGCAACAACAATCAAATTATCAGATATGGACAAAGCAGACGAAATTGCTAAAGAATTCTATGAAAATCATAACTTGACAGCCAAATATAAAAATAAAATAATAGACCGCAAAATAAACAATTTCTATCAAGAATTGCAACAACAAAAAATCACATCACCAATTGACTCACAGACAAATACGAAATCAGGAAAATCTTCAAAAAACTAAAAAATCACAAATCGCCCGGAATAGACAAGATCTCAAACCTGGTGCTGAAAAATCTAGATGAACATCATATAAAAACAGTCCCGTAGAGTGCAAATTTCCCCTTGATTGATTAACATAGCGAATTTAAGTTTCAATCCGGTTGCGGCAGGATCGCGTTTATTGATATAGATATATTGATTGCGAGCGATTATCGGCGGCACACGCTACCATGGCCCAAGCGCCAAATGGACAGCCACAGACACTACCTCGACAACGCAGGGCCGGAGGAGTGCTGGCAGATTGGTTTGGTATCGGAGGTAATCAGGAAGAGCCTAATTACGCCAATGGATACCACCAGAGAATGGCCCTATACAACCCTGAGGAGCAGGGTGTGTATCAACCCGACCCCATGGACCCAGAAGAGCGGATAAAACTCGTAGCGGGTAGGAGGCAGCTGGTCGAGATAGAGCGAGCCGAGAATGAACAGAAGTGTCTCGACTATCTATTCAACAAAACGTATGGAAAAGTCATCGACGCCAAATACAAGCAGTACTGTGCGGCGATGCTTAACACCTATTTCGACAGCGTACATCTTGCCGACCAGTCCGAGCGAAGACGGTTACTGGAGCTGACGATTCCAAGACATATGAATGATCGCATGCGCGTTACATTCCAGTTCACCGAGGAAAATCTTCCCAACATACGCGCAGTCAATCGGAATGTCAATGGAATAGTGCAAACACGGCACCCCTTCTTGCCTTGGATCATACAGGAGACCACCATAAGCGATTCTTTAAACAACAGTGGCCTCCTGTCAGTCCAACCGTGCATCAGGTGGTATCACTGGGTGATACCAAACTATAAACTACCGTCCAATAAGTTTTTTCAATTCGTTATCGAAAGTCCTCGAACGAGTCATGGTTAACCGAATCCAAACACTTATACGAGAAAAACTAACAAATTCCAATTCGGCTTCAAGAAAAATCACAGTACTATAATGCAACTAGCTCGCATAGTAGACACTATAAACGCAAATTTTAATAGCAAAGACACCACAGCCATGCTAACTCTAGATGTAGAGAAAGCTTTTGATACTGTTTGGCACAAAGGACTGGTATTCAAACTGCACAACAAAATCCCACATTACATGATGAAATTTATAGACTCCTACATTAAAGAAAGAACCTTTCGAGTCAAAGTCAAAAACAAACTGTCAAAAAAATACAATATTCCAGCAGGGGTACCACAAGGTAGCGTGATATAACCTCTATTATACATACTATACGTAGACGATATCCCAACCACAAAAAATACGGAACTTGCACTCTACGCCGACGACACGGCGATAATTGCAAAAGCGAAAAATATCCCCGAAACCATCGCAAAATTACAAAAACACGTGAAAATACTAGAAAATTATTATAAAAAATGGAAAATTCAAATCAACACTAACAAGGCAAAATTAATATACTTTGCAAACCGCAAAACAGTTCCACCCCCACTCACCTTATACAACAATACAATATCCACGACCGAAGAGGTCAAATACCTAGGCATAATATTAGATAAAAAACTTACTTTTAAATCAAACACAATTGAATCTATCAGAAAATCCAACATATCAATAAACTACCTGTACCCCCTAATAGGACTCCATAGCAAACTAAACGTAAAAGTCAAGTTAAACTTATACAAAAGTTGCATAAGACCGATTTTAACTCACGCATCTTCAGTTTGGAATCAGATCGCAAAAACCCACCTTAATAAACTAGAAATTAAATTAAAATAAGATTCTGAGAACTATAATGAACAAGAGAAGACAAGAAATATCACTGCCAAACCTAAGAAAAATCAGTAACATCGAATCAATCATAACTAGAATAGAAAAAGAATCACAGAAATTCTTTCATCATTCCATAAAAAAAATCCTTCTATTAAATTAAAAATAATAGACTTCAAATTAAGTGAAACCACACTGAAAAAACCAAAATTTATATACCGAACTAAATTATAATATTGCAGAACCTCACATATACTGAACATTTAAAATGCGGAATTAATTGAAATTACACCGACAATACTATCGTGTTTTCTTTATGAGTACAATTATTTGTGAATAGATTAAGATGCATTTCGGAAACGTAGGAATTACTGAGGCAACGGCCTTGGCCGGCCTTATAATGAGGATGAATGCAATGCAATGCGCTCAGTCAGAGTCTGAAGTCCAGTAGCGGGCATTTTTTATCGGCGTCCTCGACGAAAGAGGGCCTTAAAATTAAATCAGTTGTTACCAACACTCATCCCCTGACAATTCTTACCTAACCAGAGTAAGACCACGCCCCCTCGCGCCCGCGTCCGCGCTTGCTCGTCATTGGTCGAACGCCTCCTTGGCTTCTCGGCTATAAATTACGCGTCCTCTTGACCAATCGACACCATGATACAAACAATTATAAGATATGTCCTTACGCAGTCGCTCCTCCCACTTGTCGACGTCAGTGAGAGAGTAAATACCGACCGCTGGTATGCTATTCGCACGGGAATCATAGCGTTTTGCATTCTTTTTCCTAATTGCGATGTTGAATCTTACAAGCATGTGAAATATAGATGTTTTTTCCGAAGCAGAATAACTCAGACATATTCTGCCTGAGCAGTTGTTCGCAAAATGATCGATATTCAATCGATTTAAGACGTTTTAAATGAACTGGAAATGATGTTCCCTCTGCGATCGATTTTAACAATGTTCTAGATGTAATAAGTCAGTGAGGTATAATATCTATGAATAAAATGCGCACTGTAATTGTTCGTTCTAATTTCACCGATTAAATCTTCTCAGATAACTTCGTGAAATAGGAAGAACACATCTTTTTATCAGATCTCTCTACCGCGATGAAGTAAATAACATTTCGATTTTAATTATTCTTCCTTCAAAAATTTCGAGAAAAACGAATTTTCGAGAAAAAATTACACCGACTTATCTCCGAAAAACTATAACATTACTTAAGTCCTACTATTAAAATTATGGAACTATCTTAAACAGAGTTGACGACTTCTGTATAAAGTCACGTTGACTGTTGTCAACATAAAACATGTTTCTTAAAGGGTGCCAAAAGTTTTAGCAAATAAGAATATAGTTGGTTGGAGTATTCGATCAAAAATAGGATATTCATCTACGACGCGAAATCTTATAAAATTCGTGAATAGTAAATAGTGGGTTTCGGATATCAATGTGGAAATGCAATTTCGGTAATGGGCACATTCCCTCAAAATAAATCATTAGACGAAATTTTTTATATTCTTAAACCTAGCAAATAGCATTTTTTTTGTACTACATAAAAACCATATTCAATTAGTTTTAGATAATCCTAAAAACAATCAAGTATTTTTATTGTCGCTGCTTTGTATATTTTAAAGAATCTCACACCGATACGGTTTTTTTTAATGATCATAAGGCCAAATCTACTCGTCTTTCAAGTCGTTAATGCATTTTATAATAGTATAATATCAACATGAAAGAGAAATTGCGACTCTGATTACATAAACAAAGCTTGCGAACAGCCACGAGAAGTTCCCCCTCTCCAACTGGATGTGACGTCAGTCAGTGATGCGCGAACAAAACGAAAATAGGATTTCTAAAGGACATATCTTGTAATTCTTTGTATCATGAATCGACACTGTCATAGAGTTCGTTTCGAAACGCCGAACAGTGTACATCGTGCCCGTGTTACCAAGCGCTGCCAACATCCGGCACTTCCGTACGCCGTGGCAGCGCTCACAAGACGATCGGACCCACACAGAGGCCCCATTGTTCTCAAATGGATATAAATATCGGGGCCGGTTGCGAGAGGAATTCAGTACGCTCTGAGAAGCCAACTAGCCTACATCTACGACTACCAGTTCGAGAAGCCAGATTCTGCTAAAAAACAGACACAAACCAAATAGCCTTCGCGACTTGTCTCCCTTTGCGCCAAACGTCGTGGTGGAAGCCACCATTTCTGCCCATACGACAGCGGGAGACAGACAGCAAGGCATTTGGGCCGATAAAGCAATCAAACCGCGACCGAGTACCGTCGACCGAATATCTAGCCACACTGGCTAGAGCGCGAGTAGTGCCACGCCCCGCGTCAACCGCGTAAAGTCTCCACTCAGAGCCACTCCCCCCGGGAACTACGCGACAAGGCGTGCCTGCGACCCAACGGACGTGCCCGTTTACGGAACCACCCCCGAGACGGTGACATTTTGGCGCCCAACGTGGGGCCAAATTCAGTTGACAGGAGTGAGAATTCCTGACGAACCACTACGACCAGCCGGACTACCACTCAGCGCACCTCCCAAACGGTGCCAAACAGTTCTGGGACTGCACAATCAACACCCAGTGGCGCCCAAACAACCAGATACAGCTTCACTCACCGACCATGACGGGAACGAAGACACGTAGAAATAAACCAAAAACCGAGCCCGAAGCAGCGACGACCTCCAACCAGTGCAGCTGCGATCCAAATGCATCCAGAAGAGTGATCGGACGCCGTCCGCCGACGTTCTCTGGGCGCGACACCCAATGCCCGGAGAAATTCCTCGAGAAATTCAAAAAATATGCGGACGAAGCGGGGTACGATGATGAAGAAGATCGCCGAGACTTATTCCTCGACTGCATTGATGGAGAAGCAGCCAAGGCCCTGGGACGTTTTGCGGCAGGGGACATGGACTTCCTTATGTTGCAGCAGTTGCTGCTAAGAGAATTTGGGGGAGCTGACCGTCTCCGTAATCTTCGGCGAAAATTCGAACGCGAAGACCAGAAGGAGGAGGAGCCAAGCGACGCATTCATCTTGAACAAATATGTGTTGGCAAAGCGGCTATACCGGACGACACCGAAGCACAACACACAGAGAAAATACTCGACCTGCTGAGCTCCGAAACGGCTGGGTTCATCCGACCCCATGATCCCAGGACAATCGCCGATTTGGTCGAGTTGGCCATGGGCATCGAATCATCGGTCCGAACGATTCGGCGTACCAAGCCAGCAGCCAGCAAGAGCAACTCCGCCCCAAGAGTACCAACCGATGTGCCAACCACCAAACGCGAACCGCCTCAATGCAGGTTCTGCCCTGGGCAACACTGGCACCGGGACTGCCCCATCCGCAAGCCAAGGCCGGAAAACGAGTAGGCGGCCGGCACCAGCCCTAAGCCGGCCGCAAAACAACATGACGATCAAATTGGCAGCAACCATCAGCGATTCCCCAAGCAGCCCCGCTTGCGAATCACGCTGGGAGCCGAGGTCGTCCTTGCTCTAGTCGATACTGGAGCCCACACCAACATCATCGACGCCGAACGATTACCAGCAGCTGCACATGTGTCACCATGCACCGGGGTTATAACGACGCTCTCCGGAGACGCCTTGGACTTAATCGGAAACACAAACCTGACAATCGGACTCGAGGGCCTGCAGATGTCGGTTCAGTTTGCGGTGATCCGCAATACTACAGTCCCCATCATCCTAGGCATGCCATGGTTAGCACAACAATCCGCTGTCATCGACCTGGACCGTAAATGTGTACACTTCGGCGTCGAAAAACGTCGTATATCCTACTGGTCGGAGACCCGTCGTAGACCGCCAATGTCTCCGCCTGAGCTCGCCAACGACTTTCCACCGACGCAACAGCAGAAGTTCCAGGAGCTCTGTCATCACTTCGCAGACGTCCTGGATGCCACTACAATGCCCACCAAGACGAGCAGCCTCGCCCACCGAATCGTGCTCATCGATCCAGACAAAGTGGCCTTCACCCGGCCATACAGGGTCAACGATACGAAAAGGCGACTCATAATGGGCGAAGTTCAACAACTTCTACGGGATGGACGCATCCGTCCATCACAGTCGAATTTCTGCAGCCCCGTCGTGGTGGTGACGAAAAAGAATGGCAAGCCGAGGTTGTGCCTCGACTTTAGAGCTCTCAACGCAATTACAGTCAGTGAGGCATCCCCCTTGCCCAACATTGCGGATTGCCTCAGGGACTTAGGAAATGCGAAGATTTTCTCCACCCTCGACTTACGCCAAGGTTATTGGCAAATACCGTTGGAAGAAGAGAGCCGAAAATTCACCGCCTTTGCAACCTCGGATGGTGCTCTTTACGAGTTTAATGTAATGGCATTCGGCCTTAAAAACGCTCCCGCGACCTTCCAACGTTTTATGTCCCAACAAGTGCTCGCCGGTCTCGCGTGTGCCACCGTGTACCTGGACGATGTGATAGTTTTTAGTAAAAATCTCGAAGAACACTTAAAACACCTTCATTGTGTCTTCGAACGGCTTCAACAGCATGGACTACGTTGTGCGCCCGAAAAGTGCCGGTTCGGCGCCGCGAAATTAGTCTATCTCGGACACATAGTTACCGTGGAGGGCAATCAACCAAGCCCGTCACACATACAACAAGTGATTGCGTTGCCAAATCCAAAGTCGCGTAAAGAACTTCAGAAATTCCTCGGCACCGTCGGTTGGCTCAGGGAATATATTCCAAATTACGCGACAATCACCGCCCCTATTACTGACATGCTTACAACCAAGAAAAATGGAAGTGGGCTAACGAACAAGAAGTTGCCGTCATCCAGCTGAAAGACGCCCTGAGCAAACCCATCACCCTGCATCGCCCCGACTTGACCAGGCCATTCGTGCTGCAGACGGATGCCAGTGAACGGGGAATGGCTGTGGTTCTGTATCAAGAAGGAGAACAGGGACACAAAGAAATAATTGCATACGCCAGTGCAAAGTTTAAAGCGGCAGACCTACGATACCATATAAACGAACAGGAATGTTTAGCGATCGTCTGGGGCGTGCAGAAATTCCGGCAGTACCTAGAAGCAAGAAAGTTTCTCCTCCGAACGGATAATCGCTCCTTAACGTGGCTCTCCAAAAGTGAGGATGAGAGAGCCAAACTCACACTTTGGTCTCTGCTGCTACAACAGTATGACTTTGAAATCGAACACGTCCTGGCGCTAGGAACGAGTTGCCTGACGTGTTATCCCGAGATCCAGGGGAAGACGACGCACGACCAAATATCGAAGATCAACGCCAGTTTGCCCCGTTGGTTGCCGCTACCGACGCAATCCCGAGCACCTCCCAGGCAAACAACTCCGCAGGCATCGAAGTCAGGGATCCCCGACTCGTAGTCCAGGTTGTACTAGAGGCCAAGAACAATGACGATGACGTACAAGTAATTGTTCGCCAACTGGCGAATATTCAACCTACTGGCACCGGTCCTTACATCATCATCGACAGACACCTCTATCGCCGAAATGCTGAAACCACCCAACTATACGTGCCCAGTCCGGTCAGAGAACATGTGCTGTACAGCTGCCATGACGCGGCACTAGCAGGCCATCCTGGAGGTAATGAGACACTTCGCGAAGTTCAGAGCCTATTCAATTGGCCGACAATGCGAAAAGATGTACAAAAATATGTCAAAGGATGCCTTCTATGTGCCCATTACAAAACAAGAACACACCCACCACACATTGGGCTTCAACCAAGGCAACCCACCAAGATTTGGGACACATTAGCAGTGGACTTAATGGGTCCTTATGACCGAACCCCCCGAGGAAAACGCTTCATACTGGTAGTTACCGACTTGCTCTCCAGGTGGGTTGAAGCATTCGCCGTAGCCGACAGCCAAGCAACAACCATCACTCGTGTTTTGGAGAACGAAGTGTTCCACCGATTCGGGTACCCCCAAACGATCATATCGGACAATGGCCCGCAATTCACCGGCACGATTTGGCACCGTCGATGCCAAGACAAATGGAAAGTCCAACATTGGACAACAGCGGCCTACCATCCTCGAGCAAATCCTACCGAAAGAAGGAATCAGGAGATAAAGAAAGGACTCCGGCTTCATCTCCACGGTCGCAACCCCGACCAGTGGGACCTGGTGCTCCCAAAAGTATTATTCAACATAAGACGACGCCAGAACGAAGCCACAAAACAAAGTCCCGCCTACATGCTCTTTGGTAGGAACCTTCAACTACCAGGATACTGGAAAACTCCCGAACAACTACAGGAAGAACCTCCATCAGGGAACCGTCTCAGAGAAGCCCTCCAGAACCAGAGGACGTATCAGAGACGGCGATACCCGGAAACAACGGCACCTCCACCCATATTCACGCTAGGCCAGCAGGTGTTGATCCTCAACCACAGACCCGGTAATTTTAACCAAAAATGGACCGGACCACACACGGTCAGAGCCAAGGTGGGACCGACAACGTACCTGATAGATGAGGGAGAGAATGTCACCAAACGTCACGTCTCCGAGATCCGCCCTACCCCAACTAGGAACACGCTGACCTGATGACCTGGGGCCGCTTAGTTTAGTTTAGTTAGTTCGTTCTGTTCGATTTTGATTTTTTAATTTTTCTATTTTGTTGTTGTATATTACCTTAATAAATAAACGATACACTGTCTTTTTCTCCGCAACCACGGTGGGTACCGACCGTCTTCAGAAGGGGGGAGACTGTTACCAAGCGCTGCCAACATCCGGCACTTCCGTACGCCGTGGCAGCGCTCACAAGACGATCGGACCCACACAGAGGCCCCATTGTTCTCAAATGGATATAAATATCGGGGCCGGTTGCGAGAGGAATTCAGTACGCTCTGAGAAGCCAACTAGCCTACATCTACGACTACCAGTTCGAGAAGCCAGATTCTGCTAAAAAACAGACACAAACCAAATAGCCTTCGCGACTTGTCTCCCTTTGCGCCAAACGTCGTGGTGGAAGCCACCATTTCTGCCCATACGACAGCGGGAGACAGACAGCAAGGCATTTGGGCCGATAAAGCAATCAAACCGCGACCGAGTACCGTCGACCGAATATCTAGCCACACTGGCTAGAGCGCGAGTAGTGCCACGCCCCGCGTCAACCGCGTAAAGTCTCCACTCAGAGCCACTCCCCCCGGGAACTACGCGACAAGGCGTGCCTGCGACCCAACGGACGTGCCCGTTTACGGAACTACCCCCGAGACGGTGACACCCGGATCCCGCTCCGTAGAGAACAGTCGTATTATATCGTAAACGGGTCGTGATCAGCGATCGCGAGATCCCCGTTGTTGTTTATTTCTCGTCCACGCGCCGACGTGCGAGAACATCAAGTGCGCCGCACTCGCCTATTAACGCGTGTGTAAAAGTGCTATGCGAAAGGACGCTTAATTAATTAGTGAAAATGCCGTCAGATACAGACGCGACAGAACATTTAAAACCCGCTCGCGATAAGCAAATCGAAGCGCTCAAAGCGCAAATCGACGACTTAGTTGCTACAGTTTCCAAACTCGCCAAACAACTAAACGAGCAAGTCCGACTTAACAGCCTGCTTATTGCAGAAAGAGAAAATAAACCAGTGTTGCCGAAAAACAAAGACTCTACCGACGAATCGTCCACCGAATCTATCACTTCCTATGTTTCCAAAACAAACAAACGACGCAAGATATCAAAGAAAAATCACACGGAACACACAGCCAATGTCGCCATCCAGAACCGTTTCGCCTTACTCCAAAATGAGGAGGAAATGGAAACACAACCAGACATCCCCCAAGGTAACGTCGAAAATTCTGCTACTTCTAAACCGTCACAAAGATCAGATATAAAAACTATGACAATTTCGAAAGATAATTTTCAAAAATCAATTCAGTCAACATCTCGCACGGAAATGAGTAATAATGAAAATATCCCACCCATTGTTCTTCACAACAAAGATAAATGGCTTAATGTGAACGCGTTACTTAACAGAAACAAAATTACAGTACTTAAAGCGCAATCCACAAATGACGGCATTCGTATATTTTTACAAGACTCCGACGCTTTTCGAAAAACGATCAAAATTCTAGACAATAAAAAATTATCGTATTACACGTGGCAACTGCCGTCCGAAAAACTGTTACACGTTGTACTAAGAGGTATCCCCGAACCGATTGAAACAGAAACAATTCTAACAGAACTACAAGAATTAGGCTATCACCCCCAAAAAGTAATAAGAATGTCTAGAAGAGACAAAACTCCACTTCCACTCATTTTGGTTATTTTACCCAAAACAGAGAAACAAATATTTCAATTATCGAATCTAGCTTATGTATCGATCACGGTTGAATCGCAAAATCCGCGCGCTTCTGTAGGGCAGTGTTCGGCCATGCACAAAGCCGATGCACAGCACCACCACGATGTGTTTTTTGCGGTGAAAACCATCACGTTTATGAATGCAGTAAACAACAAGATATGAAAAATGCTGCAACTGTGGTGGTATTCATACAGCGTCCTACAAAGGCTGTGAAAAATGGCCAACCATTTCTAGAAATCAACCAGACAAACATATTCCCACAAATCCAAAACCTACGTCCTATGCAAACGCTACAAAACAACCCTCAAATTCACCTCTATCCTTCACTGATCTCTTTGGACAATTCCAAAGTATGTACGGAAAAATGCAGGAGATAGCCCTGCAGCTCAGTAAAATGTTTGAAGCAAAGCACAATTAATGGCAGTACAAACAAAAAATTCACTCAATATATGCTATTGGAATTCAAACAGCCTCCTACACAAGAAAAATGAATTACAGATATTTATGCAAAAAAATGACATTCATATTATGCTCCTAGGAGAAACCTGGCTCAAAAAATCAAATAACATAAAAATACCTAACTATCGTATATACAGAAATGACAGAACCGAAAACCCTGGCGGTGGCACAGCAATCCTGATTAAAAGAAATATCCCACATTATGAAATACCTTCCAAAAACACGAACATAGAAAATACAATAATTGAACTTAATGAACCGACAAAAATCCAAATTATAGCTGCATACAATTCACCAAATATAAACATCACTCAAAATGATTTATTGGAACTACTTCCACCAAACAAAAATACCTTGCTGCTTGGTGATTTAAACGCCAAAAATCGTAACTGGGGTTGTAATACAACAAACCCCTCAGGTACCGCTCTAATGTCATATTATGTCCAAAACAATATTCAAATGCACATTCCTACCGAACCCACACACTATACTCCAAACAGAAGACCTGAAATACTAGATATCGGTTTATCCACCAATATAAACGACAACAGCGAGATTTCTGTGATAAAAGACCTTATCTCTGATCACAACCCCATTATCATTAAACTTTTCAATACTCCTGATCTAAAAGAAACATTCTCAAAACATATCACAAACTGGACAAAATTTCATTATCATTTGAAACAGAACATCACAACAACCCAATACCCCTCAAATACGGCCTCTATAGAAACCGAAATCAAGACGCTCGAAAATGAAATACTGTTGACGTATCAATTAGAGCTTCATAAAAGCTAGCACAAAACTCATAGAACTCAAAAATAAAACTCCAATTATCATACCTGCATCATTTTTCAATTCATTTAATTCATTAGACTTAAGGAAGAAATAAAACAAAATCGCAAAAGCAAAGAAAAAGCGCAAAGAACACTACACCCTTTCGATTTCACAACATCAACAATTCTAAATAACCAAGTCAGAAACAAATTGAAAAAGAAAACCGATTTCATCAAGAACAATGGGACAACAAACTTATGATAGCAAAGGCAAAAGAATTTCATTTATGCATTAATTGTTTACGAAAGGGTCATTCTGTCAAAAACTGTTCTTCCACATAATTGTAGATATTGCGAAAAAGGCACAATTCATTGTTGCATTTAAATCTCGAGCAAAACTAGCGTCACTGAAGCAACTAATTGCAATCATTCGAAAATTCCAGCTTCTCATCAAGTGTTATTATCAACGGCAAAGGTTAAAGTAGTCTATAATGGTAAATCAGTTATTGCGAGAGCCCTTTAGATATGGGATCTCAATCAAATTTTATCACTACGATCTATGTAAAAATTGAATGCGCCAATGCATGAAATCGATAAAGGGATCAATGAAACAAGTTCAATGATTAAGTTCAAATCTACCGTTACTTTACAATCTCAAAGTAGTAACTATAGAACAACCATAAATTGTCTGGTTCTTGACAAGATAACAGGTTCGGTACCAAACGAACCCTTAAACACGTACTTAAACATCCCCAGTAATATAAAACTAGCCGACAAAGACTTCCATAAAACAAATACAATAGATTTACTATTGAATGCTGAAATATTTTGGGAAATACAAATGGCACTATTCATTTAGGTAATAAAAACCGGTTCTCCAGAAAACATTGTTAGGATGGATACTAGGTGGATCGTTAAGTTCTAATACAAATACATTTATATCGAAATACGAACACATTTTGCAATCAAATTGATAGGAGATAAAAGATTTTGGGAAATTGAAAATTTTGTTACACCTAATTCCAAGTTACAATCAAGAAGAAGAATTTTGTGAACAACACTTCGTTCAGTCTACAGTACAACACACAAGGTAGATTTGTAGTGTCCATTCCATTCAAAACCAACCACAATGCTTGGTGAATCACGTGATATTGCATTATCAAGGCTACTCGCTCTTGAAAGGAAATCGTAATTATTTACTCAAAAATATACTAAATTTATAGAAGAGTATGAATCTTTGGGACATATGAGTAAAATCGACGAAACGAAAGTTGGTAGAAATACATACTACTTGCCTCATCATGCAATCATTAAAGAATCCAGAAACCACAAAATTGCGGGTGGTTTTCGACGCTTCGTGCAAGACGAGCTCGGGTTTTTCCTTAAATAATTTGCAAGCCGTGGGACCTACAATCCAAGGAACACTTCTCTGTTCTACTGAGATTTAGATCATATAAATACGTGATTAGTGCCGATATAGAAAATGTATCGGCAAATTTTGCTAAAACCGAGCAAAGGAAATTTCAGTTAATTTTATGGCAAACCAAAATACTCAGAAAATCGAAACCTTTCAGTTAAATACCGTAACATATGGGACAACCTTTTTGGCCATAAGATGCCTTAAAGAATTGTCATTGAAATTCAAAGAATCATTCCCAATTGCATGCACCAAAATAGCCTCAGATTTTTATGAATTTATTAACAGGTAGTGATACCATAGAAGACGTTATACAACTAAAAGAAGATATAACAACCAATTATCAAGTAGGGATTTGAATTAAGAAAGTGGTTGTCAAATGATGAAAGAATTCTTTCAAAAAATCATACGAATTCGAACCAAATTATGTTACGCAACGAAAACACTCGGAGTGTGGTGGAATTCTCAGACCGACGACCTCCGCTATTCCATTGGAGATCGAAGTATAACAAAACCATTTTGTCTGTAGCAGCACAGATTTTCGATCCTTTAGGACTTCTCTGCCCGTCGACGTTAATACCAAAATTAATCATCCAAAAAATATGGTCGCTCAAATTATCATGGACGAATCCATTCCCAGTGTTCTTCAACATGAATGGATCACTTTCCGAAACCAATTGTCAATATTCAATTCTTTACGATTCCCCGGTATGTAGTTACTCCTCATTCTAAAATAGAACTGCATGGCTTTTGCGACGCGTCAGAGAAAGCTTACGGCGCTTGCATCTATTCAAGGAGCATCTCTGAAGACGAATGCAAGACAATTTTGTTATGCGCCAAATCGCGAGTAGCTCCTCTAAAAACAATTAGACCACGGCTAGAGCTCATATTCAGACGCATATTTTGGACTGACTCAACAATAAATTATGGAAAATGACTAAATCTTTAAAGTCGAAAAAACCGAATATCCCACCTCTTAAAGGACAACACAATACAGGCTACACTGAAATCGAAAAAGCCGAAATTTTAGCTGACACATTTGAAACCCAGTGTATGACAAACGAAAATGAAAATCAAAACACTTCACACGAAAACGAAGTTTTAGAAAAATACAACAGTCTAAATAACTATACAGACACAACAACTTACCAATCTGCAACTCTCGAAGAGTTGACAGAGATTATCAAATACCTAAAACCGAAAAAAGCGCCCGGCGCAGACAATATTCTAATAAAGCCATCAAATCCATGCCAAAAAATGCAGTCCAAAAATTATTAAATATTATAAACGCTTGCCTAGAAAACAATCACTTCCCGAACAACTGGAAGACCGCAAAAATAATAACTATTCCAAAACCAGGCAAAGATCACAAAAAACCAGAAAGCCACAGGCCGATCAGTTTATTATCTAGTTTTTCAAAAATTTTCGAGCGGATTATTCTGAATAGACTGAACTCTGAAATAGAAAGAACAACAATTATACCGTCGGAGCAATTCGGTTTCCGAAAGAATCACTCCACCACATTGCAAGCTTTAAATATCACAGAAAACATCCATGAAAATTTTAACAAAAAAGATTTCACTGCAATAACTTACCTGGACATTTCCAAAGCCTTCGACAAGGTGTGGCATGAAGGATTAATCTGTAAGCTCCTAGACTCAGGAATTGACATAAAACTCATTAAAATTATAAAGTCATTCCTAGAAAATCGAAACTTCTATGTTCAAGTAGGCCAAAGCAAATCCTCCATCAAAAATCTTCAAGCAGGCGTACCCCAAGGGTCGGTTCTCGATCCAACTTTATATTCCGTATATACTCACGATATCCCAAAAGAAACATTTTATCAACTTGCACTATATGCAGATGATACAGCCGTAATAACAAAATGTCGGAACCCAGAATTAGCAATAGAAAAAATGAACAATGCATTAGGCAAAATATCCAACTGGTTCAAAACATGGAAAATAGAAATAAATGAACAAAAAACGATAGCTGTCATGTACTCAAGGGGAATAAAAATAAAACACTTCGAACCACTAATCCTAAACGACACCCAAGTACGTTGGTCTAAAGAGGCAAACTACTTAGGACTAATTCTAGACCAAAAGTTAAACTGGACAACACACATACGAAACTTCAAAAAGAAAGGTCACATAGCCTTAAACCAACTATATCCACTATTATCAAATAACAAACTCACCATCAAAACAAAAATTCTGATATATACCTCAATCATTAGGCCAGCAATAACTTACGGAATACAGGCATGGGGCAGCGCGGCCAAAACTCACATTTACAATATACAAATCATACAGAACAAAGCTCTCAGAATTATCTTAAAAGCTCCCTGGTTCATAACCAATAAACAACTACACCGAGATCTCCAAATACCATCCATTCTAAAATTCGGCCAAAAAATCATGAAATCAACAATAGACAAAATTAAAACACACGACAATGAAACACTAAAAGAAATTATAAATTACAACCCACTTGATCGGCGGCCCAGAGACCGTCGTCCACGACTAGTGGAAACACTAGAAGTGGAATTCTAACATCAAAATTAGACAAAACAAGGTGCAAAACTAGACTCAATGGGTAAAGATCCAAGAGCATCAACCCAATTAAAAAGTCAGAGACCACAGACAGACAGACAGACACTCGTCACTGATTACCGGTCAGTCACTCGCGCCTGGTCTCGCTCGCAAAACGGAACAACCAAAACGCATTCAACTCTATTACTTCCAACATCCTGAAACACATCGTAACAACGCTTCATCCACTTATAAAATGGGATCGTATACGTACATCCCGTCGGACTTTTTCGCCCAGATTAACGTTCCGGCAACACTACAACAAGAAAGAGATCAATGGAGATCTCAACAAGGCCCATCAGAAGAATCAGCTGGTGAGTCACAAAACTCCAAAAAGCCCAAACGCAAACGCCAAAGGAGAAATTTCCGCCACTTCCGTCCACCAGCGCGGAAAATCCGCCTCTCACTCAACATGACGATCTAATGAAAGATAACGATTCTGTGATCCTTGAAGATCAACCACAATCGACGATACCAACTGAAAATTCAAACGTCAACTCTTCCGTTCTGTTAACTCAACCTTCTCAAGCCGATTTTTCAATTCACTCCCAAAATTCAATTTATACAAATAATATATCCGATATTCCCCAAAATTCAAATTCAAATCTAAACTCAAACTCGAATGATAAAATAATCACAACTTCAACCGAACCTAAAATTAAGGTACCACCCATTGTAATCCGTGATGAAACTCAATGGAAAACCGTTAGTCGCGTCATCTCTCGCGAAAAAATCAAATTTAACTCTGCACGCAATACTCGCGAAGGTAGTCCTCCCGACTAGTCCCGAGGACTATAGAAAATTAACAAAAATTCTCGACCAAGAACTAAAAGTCCCTTTCCACACTTTTCAGACTCATGATGAGAAAAAGCTACACACTGTTTTGAAAGGTATCCCTATTAACTACTCCAAGGAAGAAATTACAGAAGAACTCAAGTCTCTAGATTTCCACCCTACCCTCGTTCATCGTATGTCGAGAAAGGTCAACGATAATCGAGTACCTATCCCGGTCGTCATCGTCTTACTTCCTAAGTCCGAAAAGGACATCTACAATATCATTCATCTTTTCCACCTAAAAATCACAGTTGAATCCCTCAGACGAAGCAATGAACCGACCCAATGTCACCGCTGCCAATTGTTCGGTCACTGCCAGAACAAATGTAGTGCTCCTTTCAAATGCGTCAAATGTGGACTTAACCACGCCACCACTGATTGCAAAAAACCTTTAACCGCTCCCCCTCGCTGTGCAAACTGCAAAGGGGAACACACAGCCAATGCACGCATCTGTCCCATGCGACCCAAACCACGAGCCACCCCCAACCGCGCCGCCCCCCAGCCCCGCAAATTTGCCCCGATAAATCCCAACAAACCAGTCTGGGATGGCAAAAATTCGTCCATTAAATCCAACGCCCAAAGCGCTGCCCATCTAGAAATGCAGACCCTTATGTCATCCATGGTCCAGCAATTTCAAACCCAACTTCAATCCCTGCTCAAAGCACAATTCAACTCACTAGCCGGCAACATTCAATCAAATGCTTAGATCCTTCAACCCTACGTCTCTGAAAATAACTTCTTGGAATGCAAACGGTGTGATTCGCAAGAAAGCAGAACTCATAAATTTCCTGATCCATCACAACACCGATATCATGCTTATTCAAGAAACCCACCTGAAACCCGCTCAAAACTTCCAAATCCCTATCACACCTACAGACACGACAGGCTAAACGGTCGTCTGGGAGGCACCATGATTCTAGCAAAACAAAACCTATCCCACTACAGTAAAGCAAACCCCACCGTCAACTCCCTTGAAATCACTCAAATAATAATAACCATGTCAAACCACAGCCAAATCAGAATCTGTAGCCTATACCAAAGACCCAGTATTCCACCCGTTACTGCGGATTACGAAAACATCATTCTTCAAGACACTCTGCCTCTTATAATCGGGGGGGATTTTAATGCTTATCACGCCTCATGGGGTCTCCCTGACACCAATAACTACGGACCGTTCATCAACAGACTAATCACAACTCACAACCTCGAACTTAACTTACCTAACGAACCGACACACTTCTACGACCAAACTCATGCGGCTACCATTGACTATTTCTTAATGAGAGACAATTTTCGAACCTCCTCCATTGAAGTACATCACGAACTCGACTCAGACCACCTTCCCGTTTCCCTTGTCCTAGGCGACAATTTAAACTCCCCCTTCTCACGCACCATCAAAACAATAGACTGGAATAAATTTAAAACTAACCTTCAAAACACCGCTTGCATTCCAAAAATAAACTCAATCGAGGACATTGAAAAAGCAGTTCAAAAAATTCAAAACGACATCACTAACGCCTTAATTTCATCCGAATCCGTCCAAACCGACAATCATGTTTCGTCCTTACTCTTTCCACCACATCTGAAAACCCTCATCAGGCAAAAGAACGCCGACAGAAGAAAAGCCATCACTACTTTCGACCCCATTCACAAACAAACGGCAAACCGCTTACAAAACGAAGTGCGCGAAAAAGTCCGCGACTTTCAAAACGAAAAATGGAGCGAAACAATTTCCTCCCTCAACCACAACTCCAACGAGTACTGGAAAATGGCTAAACGTCTGACCAAAGGCCCAAGATCTCCCTCGCTGAATGCAATTCGCAGCGGCAATTTACTCATTGAAAGCCCTACTGAAAAAGCCGAACACCTGGCCGAAAACTTTAAATTACAGTTCTCAAACAACCCCGAACCATCCCCCCCCCACCCTCATCAAAGAAATAGAAACTCAGCTAGAAAATTTCTATACGCCGACGACACCGCAATAGTATCTGAATCCCCGAACAAACACTGTCTCGCGAGAAGAATTCAAAGTCACATTAACGATATAGAGTCTTGGTGCAATAAATGGAAGATCAAATTAAACGCGGACAAAACTCAAGCAATAATATTTCGGAAAAACCGCAAAAAGGTGAAAATCAAATTTTAGTTAACGGCAACACAATTCCCTGCCAAAAATCCAAAATTACTTACCTTGGAGTAGTTTATGATAAACACCTCAAATGGAATCAAAACATCAATTCCAGGCTCCGCACCGCCAGAGCCACGCTAAACCAACTTTTTCCACTAATCAATAATAATCACCTCCACATCAAAAACCGTTTAAAACTCTACAACTGTATCATCAAGCCTTCTCTCACCTACGCTGCTCCGGCATGGCAACCCCTTTCAAAATCTCAGCTCACAAAATTGCAACGGTTCGAAAATAAGACCTTTCGTTTAATCACCAAAGCCCCCTGGTTCGTTCGTAATAACATCATCAGACGAGATTTGGGAAATCCTACTACTACTACTACAGACCTCTGGCTTATCGCACTCTCTCGCCATATGCCCATCCACTCCACACCTGTAGCAGACGTTCAGCCTGCTAACCCCGACACACACACTTGCCCCATGCCCAAACTCCCTACATTTACCACACCTCTGAACCCGAATCCTCTTCACAAACCGACAGCTACTGTTACCCGGAAAACTCAAATTCCTACCAAATTAATTATTAACAGATCGCACGGAGCTCTAGAGGCAGAGTTCCCGAGCGAATCGTGCAAAAAGGGTAATTATTTTCGAGTTCGATACTCCACCACAGGGTGGAGTTCCTCGCGGTAATTACAATTCAACTACCCTAAATTTGCATGAAGGGAGCCTCTAGGGGTAGCCAAAGTGCGCTCCGCGAGCGCGAGCGCTCCGACAGCGCTCCAGCACAGCGCGCGGAGCATTTCCCGATCCGTTTAGACTTATGTACGTGTGCCAAAGATAAACGGTTAATCAGAAGTTTGTTTACGAAGTCGACATGTTTGCGAAAAGAAGACGTACCGGCGAAGCAATGGCGTTCAAAACGGAATGGGAACTTTCGTATTTTTGCATTGCTTATGAAGAGCATGCAAAATGTTTGATTTGCGATCGTGATTTTGTTACCCCTAGGTTGATTATTTTTTGTAAAATTAACAGGAGACAGATCCCACAGATGGCCAGGGGAGGAGTTCCCACGCGAATTGTGAGAATACAGTAATTATTTCCGGGCACGATACGACACCCCAGGGTGGAGTTCCCCGGAAATTCTTCAATTTTATTACATTATTTTTTACAAAGGGAGCCCCTGGCTATAAAAGGAGCAGCGGATCGGGAGGAAAAGGCATTCGAATGCGGAACGTTTTATTACGAGCAACGATCGCCTTTTTTTTCCTTTTTCCTGCAACGAGTGCATAGTGTCCTGTGCCGATCCCGTTCCGTTCTGCCGAGTCCGTTGACCGGCTTTCGACACTTTGATTTTTTCGTCGCCGAGCTTACTGCCGGCCTGTCGTCCTATCGTTCGCCGAGCGCTCCTGCCGGCCTTCCGAAATCACCAATTTTTTATGTCGCTAGGCGAAAAAGCCGGCGAAACCAAGCGTAGACGTGTGCCACCGCTCCCACGGTCGGCTTTAGAAAGTTCCACTTACCTAACCTAACCATCGATCGAGGTAAGACTTAACGATTTCTTTGTTGCCGCTTCCATCGTCAGAACCACCCGGTAACAATTTGATGTGTTTGAAAAAACATAATTTACAGCGACACTTCAATAATTGTCATAATGTTGAATATAACAATTTGGTTGGAGAAAATCGCCAAGCAAAATTAGACGAACTTAAAGAAAATTTGCACAATTATATAACGTAAGTACCGGTATCCTTTCTAGGGATATATCAGGAGTTGCTCACATTAAACTTATTCTATGACTCAACTTATTGATTATATCTAGTTAATTAACCGTCTCAAAAATAAACTATTTCTCTTTCCTGTTTGTTTCATAGGATCCACCGGAACCAGTAATTGAAGGGTCGATTTTACGCGCTAGTTATAAGTGTGCCTTAAGAATTGCAAAAGCTGGAAAGCCTTTCGTAGATGGTGATTTAATTAAGGATTGCCTTGTTGACTCGGCCGCCTGTATTTGCCCAACAGATTTGGTTGAGAAATTTGAAAAAATTTCTCTCTCCAGTCAAACAGTTGTTCGTAGGATAGATGATATGGCGACTGATATGAAGGTACAACTGAAGCAAAGAGCAGATCAATTTGTGGCTTTTTCTATCGCTCTCGACGAATCAACCGATATTGCGGATACAGCTCAGCTTGCTGTATTTATTTGAGGTGTCGGTGAAGATCTTCAAGTCACCGAAGAGTTCTTAGACTTAATATCACTTAAAGACACTACTACCGGCTTAAATATATTCGAAGCTGTTGAAAATGTTTTTCTTTCGATGGGGCTGAAATGGGAGCTTTTGGCAAGTGTAACAACAGATGGTGCCCCAGCTTTACGTGGTGCACGTTCCGGTTTTGTTTCTTACGTGGAAAAAAAATGGCTGAAAGCGGGAGCAATTTCATGGCAGCGATACATTGTCTGGTTCATCAGGAAGCGCTTTGCTCGAAAGCAGCCAAGTTAAATGGAGTGATGGAAACAGTTACGAAAGTCGTCAACTATTTGCGGTCCCATGGACTTACCCATCGCCAATTTAAAGAATTTTTGGCAGATATAGAGGCAGAGTATCCGGATATTCCTTATCATTCGGAAGTGAGGTGGTTAAGTCGAGGGAAGGTCCTCAGCCGTTTTTTTGAAATGAGGGAAATCATCGATATATTTCTCGACATGAAAGGGCGAGCCGAGGAATGTCTACGCAATTCGAAATGGATTTCTGATTTAGCATTCTTAACGGATCTCACTGATCATTTGAATGCGTTGAATGTGTCTCTTCAGGGCGAGAAACATCTTGTGGTAGACCTCATTGAAAAAATAAACGCTTTCAAAATCAAACTAAGCCTTTGGAAAAAACAACTGGGCGAGAAAAATGCAGGTCATTTTCCACGTCTAAAATCGGTGCTAACGGATGTGAATTTGAACTGTCAAGAGTACGTGGACGTCATCGCTCTGTTAGAGGAGGAGTTTGGGAAACGGTTTTCTGACATTCGACAAATCGAAAATATCTTGGAAGTGTTTATTCGGCCATCTTCTATCAGTGTGGAAAATGCTCCTCAAATGTTACAGTTAGAACTGATTGAGTTGCAATGCAACGTTCGCCTTAAAGACCGCTTTTATATGTCGCGAAATTTAGAAGAATTTTACAATTACTTTCCTCGGCAAGATTATCCCCTTTTGTTCAAGCAAGCCGCTAAAATTCTGTCGATGTTTGGATCCACATACGTTTGCGAGCAATTTTTTTCAGTTTTAAGAAAAACTAAAACAACACATCGGTCTCGAATTACCGACAAACATTTACGTAACTGTCTTAGGATAGCTGTGTCGCGTAACTTGGTGCCAAATGTAGACCGCATAATTGCTAACAAGAACAAAACGTAAACAGTTACGTTCGAAATTAAATAAACGGTTTCATCTTCTGAGGGATTTTTGTTGAATATTGCACCATTCATCAAGAACGCTACCATAGGCAATTTTTTTTTCGATCAAATATTATATTTTATTTACATTCCATGCGAACCTGCACCGACACGACGCCACGTGGCTCGAACCGGAATCTCGATTGCATCAGCATCCGTCTCGGCCATTCGGTAACGCGAATCAGAGCGATATTTCGGCTATGCAGCGCTCCCAGAGCGCGAGGGCGCTCTCGGAGCGCAAATCTTGGCTTCCCCTGCTCTAGGGCATAAAAGGAGCTGCTGCACGGAAAGAAATACCATTCGGTATCGAACTGCTAGACAAGTCACGTCGCCTAATCCTTTACCGTTTTTCCTCATTCTTTTTCGTAAAAGTGTCCTGTGCTCCTACATTTCGTTCTGCCGTCCCGCTGGCCAGCTTTCTGTTCAAAACTCCGTTGAAGAACCGTAGCTGAATGGCGCCCTGTAACGTGGGGCAAGTTGAATTTGAACAATTCAACAAACCAACGACCCAACGCCGGCATCGAAATTTTCATTTCGCTCTAAAATGTCGATACTGAAGCGACATTTTTATGTTCTCCGACATCTACCATACGCCAACACCACGACGACCAAAAACGAAATTTTAATTTCGCCGTTTAAAATGTCGATACTCAATACGACGTTCGTTCCGTTCTTCGATGTTCACCAACGATCCATGAGCCTACGAGTTCTGGGACTTTAACAACCCAGTGGCGCCCAACTGACCTACCAAAAGGTCACTCTTTCGTCGTGGCCCGCCAGCCGGCCACCGTCCGATTTCGTTCAACGTTCCTCCGTACCCAAGATGCCATTCTCCGACAGGTTCGGAACTCCAGCTTGTGGCCGACCAGACTGCAGGCCACTCCAAATGACGCGATCACCTCCAATCTTCGACGGCGAAGTAAGTCCCGAGCTTTACTTCCGTTGTTTCCGAAGATTCTGCGAACGTTTTCACATCTGCTACGACTCCGAGAGGACACAGCTGCTCCTTACATGCTTTACCGGGGAAGCAGCAGATCGTATCAGCCAGTACGACCTTAGAGACGAGACGCTTGACAAGATCGAATACCTCATTCATCTCGAATTCGCCGATTACGACTTCGTCCCGTACGCCGGTACCGAGACCGGAAAATTCGACACCAGGAGCAGTCCAGACTCCGCCCAATCGAAGATCGGTCATGACTCCGCCTCCCCAAAGTTCCGTAAAAATTTTGAGGAAAAATCGCTACCACCATCGACAATCAGCCACCCCGACGGTCCAAACGCCTTCGGTGACCACCCCAATGGCAGCCCCTCGAAGCAGAAGCCAGTGGCCCACAAACCGATCGTTCCGGTCGCCGCACCCAAGCAGCAATCGTCATTTCCCGTCGCTGCGTCCAAGCAGCCCCGTTACACATCGCCGGACGGCGCCGCACCCCAGATGCCGCCGCTCCAATCGTTTTCCGTCGCCGCACCCAAGCGGCAATCGTCACCCATCGTCGCTGCGCCCAAGCAGCCAAAACCAATTCCGACTTCGCGATGTTTTTCCGAGGGCGTCACTGGAGCCAAGCAGCCGTCCACCCGAATACATCGTCGCCGCCGACCGCTGCGCCCAGGCAGACGATCAATCGTAAACTTCGCCTTCTGAAGGCCATTTCATCGACCGTCCAGACACCCAAGCTGTGTACCACTCGTTCCATCGCCGTCACGAAACAGCCTGTTTCGTCGCTCGCTAAGATTACGCACCAACCTGCCAAGTTCATCGTCGCTGCTGTCCAGCAGCCACTTTTTGTTACCGACCAGATCGCCGTACACGCGCCCGGCCTGAACCCATCGTCTTTCGCCGTCGTTGCTGTCCACCAACCAACCTGCACCGTCGCTGTCGCCCGACAGCATTCCGTCTTTGCGGACGCCGTCCAAACGCCCGTAGCACGCCCGCTACGAATCGACGATGAACCCGCTATCATCGCCACCGTTGACGAGATCGAGCCCGACGAATCGCCACTTTCAATCCGTATGGAGAAACTTAGCCGACAAGGTGCTGACCCAGACGCACCTGCAAGTTCCGCCAACGTACTTGAATCAGATTCCGTCACTTTTGGTTTCGTCAAGAATTCGACGCCTTTTACCATCGCCCAGGCGACTCATTCCATTCCTGCAATCTGCGACACGGTGAACTTTTGCCGCCGAGGTGCTATCGAAAATACGCCTGCAGAATTCACCAAAATGGTTATGCCACCAATAGCCATTGTTGACATCATACCGACCCGAGTAAAAATTTGGTAGTACGACACAGTTCCCCACCTAGCACGCACCCGCAATAAAAGGCACGCACTAGGAACCCACAAGCACGCACCACGAACGACACGGAATAGGAAAGAACGCACCAGTTCCGCACCTATTCCGACACGGAATAGTTTCGATTTTACTGTCGTACCATAAAAATTCGGAGAATTCTACCCCGCAGTATACTTTGAAAATTTGCCTGAATTTTATTGGGATCTTCAGGTCTCCGACAAACCATCTGCTGTATTGAAGTTTCACTTTATTTCATAGTTAGTCGTGTTTGAGATTTCACCAAAGCTAGACTATTTTGTTGCTTCATAAAGGAATCAAAAACAAGGAAGGTACATCTCAAAGTAGCAACTATATCAGAGTAAGTTAAACCCGTCAGTTTGACAAATTGATGATTATTGAAAGCAATGTTTTATTCTAGGTTCACTCCAACTTACTGCAATCAGGAAACCATTCTTGAACGATGGTCAAAATAGTGCAAGAATTGACGAATAAAGGTAAATTACGAAATAAATATATGAAACTTTCTCTTTGAAGCAACTTCATCTGACTGGTCCTAATCTTCTAAGAGTGCATATAAGCCATAGGAATGAAAAGTTTGGATGAGACGTTCAAGAATGCGATAATTTATAGCCCAAAGTGTAACATTTCTGAAAATATTTTGATCGAGATTTATGTCGACAAACTCTGTCAAATATTAATTTGTCGTGTTATAGTTTTCCTATATCGATGATATATTTTCCTTTTTGTACGACAGATATACATATTAATATTTTTATTTTTTGACCTGCTGCAACATCGTCGAAACGTCATCAGCAATTTGATGTCCATTTTCACATCTGTTACATCAGCGGTCTATCGTTTTCCAATCCAGCGACACCTCTACGGTCAACAGGATCAATATCTGTATTTTTGGAAACTATTCTAACTCATCTTCCACAACGTTCTAATTACTATTATCAAAAATCCTATAACCAGGTTCACCTTATTCTTAACGTAAATATATATGATTTTTCATCATTAAATTGTTAATTAATTGAAAAATTAATAAAATTATACAAATTAATATGTATTGTTTTATTACGCGTGATTCTATGAACTACATTCCAAAAGTGCGTTCCTATTTCATCTATGTGGGGAATAGGTGCGTGCCTGGTGCAGTCCTATTTTATTGGGGTCTGGAGGCCATAAACTGGGGACCGAATCGGCTGTTACCCACAGAGATCGAAAACGTCTCGTGGGGAACTGGTGCGGAACTGTGGGTACTATGTGGGGAACGGCCGGTTCGCTATGCGTGCTAGGTGCGGAACTGTGGGTAACAGTTTTATTGCACTTGTGCGTGCTACGTGCGGAACTGTGGCGTTACTTCGAAATTTTTACTCGGGGAATCCAGACCCGCCAAGGCACATCGAGCCGTGGAAATCTTCACCCCAACGGCCGCCAGAAGCCGTTACAATCGACCGACACCTTATCCCGCCGAAGCCGCCTGACGACCCTCGTCGAGCTTTACCCGCATTCCGGCCAGGGGATGATCCGACGCCAGCCACCACACACGCCACCTTTCGAACACTGACCAGTGCTACCCCGCGTGTGTGTGGTTCCGAACTTCCAGTCGGGATAAGTGACGTTTTTCCGTTTCTTTTCGAAGTTTGTGCTTTTTAATTTAGGATTTTTTCTGTTTAGTTAAGTTTTTAGGATTAATTTTGTGATATTACCATCTTGAATAAAACCAAGGTTCCCGTTTTGTCTTTTGGGTAAGAAATGTCAACAAAGGGGGGGAGTCTGTTACCAACCCTCTTCCTCTGACAATTTTTACCCTAACCAGAGTGAGACCACGCCCCCTTCGCGCCCGCTCTTGATTGGTCGAACGCCTTTCTCGGCTTCGACGCTATACTGATGCCAATGCGACTCTCCCAATATTAGCGACCCCACTCCTTAGAACAATGGACCCCATTCATTCAATTAGTATAAATATCGGCCTGATTGTGTGACTCGGGGCAGTCGTTCGACAGCCATTCACGCAGCATTTCTGGACAACTCGACTTATTAATTCACCACCAAACGCACCCACACTTATAAAATGGGACCGTTTACCACGGCCCGTCGGACCTTTTATTTAAAATATTAAGGTTCCGGCAACAAATGGCGCGCTGTAACGTGGGGCAAACTGAATTCGAATAATTCTACCGTACCAACGACCCAACGCCGGCATCACACAACAAAACCGAAATTTTCATTTCGCTACGACAATGTCGATACTGAAAGCGGCGCTTTTACGTTCTTCGACATAACGACGACACCACGCCAACCCGAAAATCGAAATTCTCAATTTCGACATCGAACGCGAATACATCGACCGATGTTTTTCCGTTTTCCGACGTTCGCCACGACGCATCACACCAAAATCGAAATTTTCATTTCGCTCGTCAAATTTTCGATTCGTAACGTACTACACGATGTCATCTTCGTCCATTTCGTCCATCGATCGACGTCCAGCCGACGCCGATAATCGTACCACCACCGTCAACGTCCTGACGCCGTAATCCGCCCGGGTTACTTTGCAGTTCTGGGAACTGCCCCTCAAAACATCCCAGTGGCGCCCAACTCAGCGTGACCTACCAACAGGTCACCCCTCGTCGTGGCCCGCCAGCCGGCCACCGTCCGTTCCCGTTCTCGTTTCGTTCCAACCGCTGCGAAGATGACCGTCTTCGACTTTGGAACTCCAGCCTGCGGTCGCCCAGATTGCAGGCCATCACCACACAGACACGCTCCACTGACGTTCGACGGCGAAACAAACCTCGACGTTTTCTTCCGACGTTTCCGCCGATATTGCGACAAATTCCACATCTGTTACGACTGCGACAGAACGCAGTTGCTTCTCACCTGTTTCACCGGGGAAGCAGCAGACCGAATGTGCGAATACGACCTAATCGAAGAAACGTTAGACGAGATCGAATATCTCGTTCGTTCCGAATTCGACCATTACGCAGACAGCGTAATTTCCGCCGCCGAGACCGAAAAATCCGTCAGCCGGAGTAGTCCAGGCTCCGCCCACCCAAAATGTCGAAAGAATTTTGGAGACAAATCGACTCGCAATCGTCACCAACGCCGAGAATCCATCGCTCTTCCGGTCCAAACGCATCCGGTGACCACCCCAATGGCAGCCACCTGCAGCCCCAGCCCGCAGAAGCCAGTGGTCCTCAAGCCGAACGTTTCTGAAGAGATTCCCGCCTGGTTCGACTTGCCAGTACTTTCGTTGTCGTCGAACGGCGCCGCACCCCAGATGCCGCCGTTCCATTCGCTTTCCGTCGTCGAACCCATGCGACATCCACCGCCGCCGACCTCTGCACGCAAGCAGCGGGTCAAACGCAGCCCCAGCCTGCAACCGGAAGCGAATCCACCATCGTCGCCGCCGATCGCTGCACCCAGGCAGCCGGTCACCCGCAGCCTCCGCCTGCGAAAGGGCACATCGTCCACCGTCGGTACGCCCAAGCTATCGACCACTCGACCTGCCGTCTTCAAGAAACTGCCCGTTTCGTTCGTCGCCGCTGTCACCCATCAGCCGGCCGACTTCGTCACCGCTGCCATCCAGACGCAGCCACTCGTTCTCGAATCCGTCACCGTTCACGCGCCCGTCGTGAACTCACCGTCTTTCGCCGTCGTTGCTGTCCAGCAACCGACTTTCACCGTCGCTGTCGCCCGACAGCCTACCGCCTTCGTGGACGCAGTTCCAGCCGTCCAAACGTTTGTGGCATGCTCGCCACCAGTCGTCGAGAATCCTGAAACCGTCACTACCGTTGACCACACTGTCAACGAGATCGAGGCCGACGAATCGCCGCTTCCGAAACGTATGGGGAAACTCTGCCGCCGAGGTGCCGTCCCAGTCGCACCTGCAAGTTCCGCCGACGTACTCGAACCCGATTTCGTCACTCTTGCAGCCGTCAAGAGCTCGATTTCTGCCGCCGTCGCCCAGCTGACTCGTTCCGTTCTCGTCGTCGCCCAGACGACCCACTTCGCTCTCACCGTCGCCCAGCCGACTCGCTCCGTTTTCGTCGTCGCCCAGACGACCCACACCGTTCTTGACGTCGCCACATTTCGACACATTTCGTTCCTGCTGTCGACCAGCAGTCACTCGCCGATCACTACGGACCTCGAATCCACAAAACGAGCGTCCAACCTATCCACGACTTGGTGAAATCTAGCCGCCGAGGTGCCACCACAGATGCGCCTGCAGATTTCGTCGACATTTCGTTCTTCCGTTCCGTCACAAAACTGGTGCCAGAGCCAGACCCACCATGGCAAACCGAGCCGTGGAAAACCTCGCCACAACGGCCGCCAGACGCCGTTTCGAGACATCGACGCCTCATCCCACCGAAGCCACCTGACGACCCTCGTCGTGCTTCTCCCGCATCCCGGCCAGGGGATGATCCGACGCCACCAGCCACATACATCGCCACCTTTCGAACACTGACCAGTGCAACCTCGCGAGTGTGTGGTTTCGAACTTCCATTCGGGATGAGTGACGTTTTCCGCTTCTTTTGAACTTTGTGTTTTTAATTTTAAGTTTTTGATTTTTTCACTTAGTTAAGATTAGTTTGTAATTTTACTATCTGAATAAAACCTTCTGCTCACGGCGTTTCACTCGAGTCCCACATCGGCCATATTACGGAAATACTACATGGGGTCCAAAAGGGGTCCCAAATATCTTAACGGGGGGGCGACTGATGCCAATGCGACTCTCCCAATATTAGCGACCCCACTCCTTAGAACAATGGACCCCATTCATTCAATTAGTATAAATATCGGCCTGATTGTGTGACTCGGGGCAGTCGTTCGACAGCCATTCACGCAGCATTTCTGGACAACTCGACTTATTAATTCACCACCAAACGCACCCACACTTATAAAATGGGACCGTTTACCACGGCCCGTCGGACCTTTTATTTAAAATATTAAGGTTCCGGCAACAATACCAAACCAAACGGCACTGTTAGTCGGACAGTCACCCGCGTGGTCTTGCTCGCCAAAGCGAAACTCCGAAAACGCAACAACTCGATTTTTATTCAGCCCTACACGTATAAAATGGGACTGCTAACCACGGCCCGTCGGATCCTTTATTTAAAATAATAAGGTTCCGGCAACAAGGCTTGTTACCCTTCACCCTAAGACAGTTCGTCCTCGTTCTAGTTTTCTACTTTTTCGGGGCTTGTGAGATTCGACGACGAGGGCGCTCGAACGACAACCCCTGTCTCACTAAACAATCCCCTTCTACCTTTAACAATTGCGCACCCTTAAATTGAGACGCGCTCAGTCGTTTCGTTCACTTTTTCACTGTCTCCGAAGTCGACCAGTTCAGTTCGTTTCAAAGTCGTGATTCTCTTGTGTCGCTATCCGGTACAGCCACCTGTGAGTACCCTTTGTTATTTACGTCACGTATTTCTTTGTTCTGTTCGCTCACACGTACTCGAAGCGTTTTTCTTTGTTCGTTTCTACGCACTCCGCGCGTTGTTTCTGTTTGTTCACGCATCTTTCGTCGCGTTGTGTTTACTCACACGTTTTCCGTCGCGTTCACTTTGTTCGTTCTACGCAGTAGCTTTGTTCACCGCTCTGTCCGCGGTCCATTCGCGCTCTGTATTCACGTACTATTACATTTGAGAGTTTGTTCTCCCTATCGTCTTTTCGTATTTTCTTGTGAGTAATCCATCATTACACGTGTGTAAACGAATTCCAAACTACAAAACGAATACTACAAGCTACGCTAGTGGAAAACCAAACATTGAAACAGGAATTAGCCCAAAGCAACGAAACCTCTCCCAAGAGAAGGAGGAACATACCTACAACAGCCCCGCCAACTGAAACAAACAACCGATTCCAAGTGCTAGAAGAAATACAAGATGAAGAAGAACAAACGACATCCAAATCAGAATACGGTATAGTTAGTAATAGTAAAAATATTAGTACAAATAATAACAATAACAAATCTCAAAAACCCCCACCAATTACAATAACAGATAAAATAATAAATTACCATATATTCCATCAGAGAATGAAAGTAATTGCAAAAGAAAAAATCTCAATAAGCTATCTTCGGAACCAAACAAAAATTTACACAAATAATTTACAGGATTTCCAAAACCTTAAAAATGATCTTGCACAAAAAAATATACAATATTTTACCCATACCCTAAAGGAGGACAAACCAAAAAAAATTGTAGTTAAAGCGGCCCCTTTCATAACAACAAACGAAATTAAAGATGAACTAATCAAACAAAATATTAATGTAACGGAATGTACAAAACTCATACCGAAACGCGAAAACTCGAACGCAAGTTCATTCTTAGTATACCTAGATCATTCGGAAAATATCATCAACGTAAAAACAATAGACACCGTGAACGATTGCAGAATAAGATTGCAACAGGTTCAAATATTATCAGAAATAACAAATAAATACCAATAAATGGCCAAGGAAAAATTGAAAATATGTTCTTGGAACACTAATAGTCTAAAGAACAAAATAGCTGAACTAGACACATATATGAACGAAAACTCCTTCGATATAACATGCATACAAGAAGTAACAATGAACCAAACAACTGTCCCGAAAATTCAAAATTACACAACTTACGGAAAACAATCAAACGGGAAAATCACAGTAGCAATATTAGTGAAACAAGATATAATACACTATCAAATAGCTATAAAAAACCCAAACCTAGAAGCAATTGGAATTCAAATCAATAATATAGCTATCGTTAACCTATACAACCATCCAAACAAAAAACTGAACCCAAATGAACTGGACGAGTTAATAACCATCAGTAATAAAACAATCATTATCGGAGACTTTAATGCCACAAACGTAGAATGGAACTGCTTATTCACAAACCAAAATGGCAGAATTCTAAAAAAGTACATGAATTCGCGTAATATAGACTTGAGATTTCCCAACAACAATTACACTCACTTCCCAACAAATGGAAATAGACCATCAGTCACAGACTGAGTCATCAATAAAAACATAAATACATCGCAACCTCACGCAGAAACGGCCCTAACATCTGATCATCTACCAATCCAATTAACAATAAACCAAATGCAATACCCCAAAAAAGACCCACCAACAATCACCGAAACAAACTGGATAAAATTTAGAAGAAGTCTGCTAAACACACACATAAACACAGAAAGCATAGAAAATCCTGAGACAGTGAATCAAAAAATCAGTGAAATAACAAAATTTATATCAATCACTTATAAACAAACAACTACTCACACCCCTAGGCAAAAATACACCTTTAAAATAACAGAAGAAACAAAGACCTTAATAAAAACAAGGAACCGTTTCAGAGCTAGATTTCAAAGAACTCCAAATGAAATGACAAAAGAAGTAATGAAAGAACTAACATCCGAAATCAAAAAACAAATAAAACAGGAAAGAACAAATGACTGGAACATTTTTTTAAGCAAGATCACCCCACAAAGTGGAAACGTTTGGAAATCGGTTAAAGTATTAGAAAATTAGAAAAAAAACTACCGAGCTACTCGGCCCGTGTTAGAACGCAAAGACGAAACTTCTTCGTTAAGTTTCGGACCGCTTGTAACAAGGCTGACGCCATCGCGAATTTCCCAATATTAGCGACCCCACTCATAAGAACAACGGACCCCCTTCATAAAATCAGTATAAATATTGGCCTGATACTATAACAGCGGTTTGATCTTCCCTAACCGGGACCCGTACAAGCTTTCGCAGTGTTCGGTCTTTCGACCAAAATAAAAACTATAGTGCTTCTGCACGCATTTCGCGACAATGAACGCTAGTGTAGTGAAAAGTTCACCACCCGACAGACGACACCATGGATACAAACACACGCTCCCCTTACTGGCTTGAGGAAGAACTCAACGACCTTTACGACAAATACGATAGTGTCGTCGACGATTTAAATTATTTCAAGGACAAATGCCGAGAGCTCGAAGGGGAGAACAATGACCTAAGATTCGAGCTTGAAGAAAGATCCAGCCACGGAAACAAAAAGAGAAAAACCGAGGAAGAATTTCCACTACTTCCTGCAAAAACCAATCGCACAACCCTGACTACTCCAATACCAACAACAACACAAAACATTCCGACACACAACAGTTTTGGTGTGCTCTCTAACATAGACGAAAATCATCCGGAAACCAGCCAAGCCCAATCCATAAAGAACCAGGAACCAAGAAAAATCCGTCCGATAATAATCACTGACCAGATAATCAACCATAAACAATTCCACGGAAAAATACAACTTATCACGAAAAACAAGTTCACCATCAACTGTGTACAAAAACAAACAAAAATCTACACTTCAACACTAGAAGACTTCAATCACCTCAAAGAAACACTGAAAACACAAGGTGTTAGCTTCTTTTCATACACACTGAAGGAAGACAGGGTCAAGAAAGTGGTCCTGAAAGCTGCTTCTTCTCTCACCAACGAAGAAATAGTACAGGACTTAAATCAGAACAATATCCAAATAACAGACTGCCGGAAACTAATCCCTAAAAAGGAAAATCTCAACGCTTCGTCGTACCTCATATCCATGAGAAATTCCCAGAAAATCAGAGACATCAACAAGATAGATGAAGTCAACAACTGCCACGTCAAATGGGAACCGTACTTCAAGAAATCAAAGGTAGCGCAATGTCATAATTGCCAACAGTTTGGACACGGCTCGTCCGACTGCCACAGACCTCCCAGGTGCGTGAAATGTACTGGACAACACAGCACGAAAAACTGCAACAGTAAAATCAGCAGAGAAGCAGGAAATGTGCAGTGTACCAACTGCAAGGGTCCACACCCGGTCAACTACTCTGGCTGTCCAGTTTACATCAATCATTTAAACAATGTAAGCAATTCAAACACAACACCGAAAACACAACAATCCACACTAACAAACACCCCACAAACAAACAAACACACAACCCGAAAGACTCTCGAATACTTCCACACTAACACCCTCCAACTCAAACCTTTCATACAGCCAAATCACAAAATCAACAAATCAGACCAATGACTTGAGCGACTTCAACGTCCTCATAAACGAAATAAAAACACTAAATTCCATCTGTAACATCAAAGGCCTTTTAACCATGATCAGAGAACTAAACCAAGCACTTTCAAAAGCTACATCCAAGACCGAACAAATGATAATAATGTCTGAAATTATTCAAAAATACCCTCAATGCCTGACAACCCCATCAACGAACTAAAAATTATCACCTGGAATGCCAACTCACTAACAAACAAACACAATGAACTCACAGAATACCTACAACGAAACACAATAGACATCGCATGCATACAAGAAACCAAATTCCCAATTGACAAAATTCCGCACATGTACAACTACACCACTCATACACTTAACAATGACTCAAAAACCGAACTTAACCTACGTCAAAAATGACATTCCACACACAAGAATACCACTGCCAAACACAAACTCGAAAGCTTTAGCCATACAAATCAAGAACACAGTCATTATCAACCTATACAACCCACCACGACATAAACTGAACCCTACTGAACTTACAAACCTATTAAACATGAAAAATAAGGTCATGATTTTAGGTGACTTCAACGCAAAAAATACGCAGTGGAATTGCTTTCAAAAAAACGCGAACGGAAACATACTACAACGATTTATTGACAACAGCACAGCCGCCCTAGACTTCCGTCACAAGAACTTCAGCCGTATCCCAACCAACAGAACAAACCCCTCAGTAATAGACCTCATAATTAACAAAAACTTGAACATATTTGACCCAATAGCAGCACAAGAACTCAACTCTGACCACCTTCCAATCCATGTCATTATCCAACTAAACAACCCCCTAAACAGAAAAACAAAACGAAATACATTCACAAACTGGATAAAATTCAGATCCACCCTTAACCAAAATTGTGTTCCTCATACCGTCATCACATCAACTGATGAAGTTGACGAACGTATACAGATAATAACCCGACATATCAAAATGGCCCACAACAAATCGAAAACCTTCACCTCCTCACAACATACAATTAACGATACACAAACTGAAATAAAACTCCTCATCAGAACAAGAAATAGACTCAGAAGAACATGCCAAAGAAACACTCTCCTCCACATCAGAGGAAGAATAAAAGAAATATCCAGAACCATCGAAACAAAACTGCAAGAAGGGAGAAAGAATCACTGGAACACCTTCTTACAAACTTCAAGAGACCACAAAATTTGGAAAACCATAAAAAATCTAAAAGCAAAAAAAAATCCAACAGCCATACCACCGATTAAATCCGAATCCCACTACCACTTCACTGACGATGACAAATCAAACGCAATCGCAGAACAATTTGACAAGAACCACAGGCTTACTCTGAGTTACAAAAACCGTGCAACAGACGAAACCATCAACACATTTTATGCAGATTACCTCACACAAAAGTTCACTACCCCACAAACAACCCTCACAGACAAATATGAAATCTACAACCTCATCAAACAACTTAAAAACAGAAAATCACCCGGACAAGATCAGATATCAAACAATGCCCTCAAGAACCTTACAGAAAAATATATAATCTCAGTGACTGAAATCTTCAACGCTTGCCTCAGACTTCAATATTTTCCCAAACTATGGAAAAATGCAATAGTCATCCCTATCAAAAAACAAAACAAAGACCCGTCATCACCCTTAAACTACCGCCCCATCAGCCTTCTAAATTCACTATCCAAAATCCTCGAAAAACTTATCCTGAACAGACTTCGAGTAACAATAGACAACAATAACTCCAAATTTCAATTCGATTTCAGAAGAAACCATAGCACAATCCTCCAACTGGCGCGCATCGCAACACGTAACTTTAACCAAGACAAAATAACAGCACTCCTAACCCTAGATATTGAAAAAGCGTTTGACACGGTGTGGCAAAAAGCACTGATCTGCAAACTCCATTCAATAACACCTCCCCACATCCTCAAAATGATTGACTTCTTCGTGCAAAACAGAACATACCAAGTAAAAATTAACTCCACCTTATCAAACAAATACAACATCCCCGCCGGAGTACCACAAGGTTCAGTACTTTCACCGAATCTTTTCTCCCTTTACATAAACGACACCCCAATCACCAATAAAACAAACATTGCACTTCACGCTGACGACACCGCAATATACGCAGAATCAGACACAACTCACGAAGCTACAACCAAGTTACAAAAACACGTTAAAATATTAGAAAAATTCTACCGCAAATGGAAGATGAAGGTAAACACCAACAAAACTACATTAACCTACTTCTCGAATAGAAAAATTGTGCCGCCTCCACTACAGTTCTACAATGACACAATAAACATAAACGATACAACAAAATACCTCGGCGTCATTCTAGACAAAAAACTAACATACAAAAACAATACAGAAGAACTCATCAAAAAATCTAACGCAGCGCTGAACTACCTATATCCCGTAATTTCCCCCACCATCAAGCTAGACATAAACATAAAACTCAGACTATACAAAATATGCATCAGACACATCCTATCATACGCCTCACCAATATGGAATCAAATGGCCAAAACACACCTAAACAAAATAGAGGTCAAACAAAACAGAATACTGAGAATAATCATGAACAAAAAACCATATGAAATATCCAACATCAACCTAAGAAACATCACTAATACAGAATCAATAAAACAACGAATCAAAAAAGAAGCAGACAAATTCTACAACACGACAATAAAGAAAAACCAACTGACTAAACTCATGACCATCACAACGAAATTACAACCATCGTGCAGGAAAAGACCTAAACTCCTGTACAATCCTTAGCTGACCCCACACAAACACCGAACAACAAATATGAATACGCTACAATCACACACTATCGGAACTATTGCTTTTTTTCAACTTGTGCATAACTCCGATGCATTACACACTGAACACCAATTGAACACAAAGAAAAATTGTAAATAATTGTAAATATCATTAGGTTAGGGATTTTAGATCTAGGTACTATTTATTGCACATTGTCCGATTTGTAATTTACAATGATCAAAATAAACTGATTTCAAAGGAAAAAATTGCTTTTTTTCAACTTTTAACTTCGTGTCGAGAATGGTATTAAGGCTGACGCAATCGCGAAATTACCAATATTCGCGACCCCTCTAATGAGGTATTACCCGAGAACAATGGACCCCTTCGATTAATCGTTGGTATCTCCAACTAAATCGTTTTGTTTCCGTTTTCGCAATACAGTCCGCTTTCGTAGTTGTCGTTGTCGCTTTCCCCGGTTGGCAAATTAATAAAACCAGTGTTATCGGAATCGGGTTTTCCTGATACTTAATAAGATCGGCAGCCCATTCGCAACCAGTGTATTTGAAACAATAGCAGGTTGTAATGTTTACAATTATTTTAGTTTCTTGAGAAAATTTGGGTTACCTGGCGTAATAGGATGCATCGACTGCACCCATGTGCACCAACGAACGAAGAACATCTCTATTTTAATAGAAAGGGATATCACTCCCTCAATGTTCAGATGGTATATTATTCATTTCCAAAATGGGACAAACAAACATATACTTCATTTGCAGATTTGCGACCAGAACCTCAGGATCACAAATGTCAATGCAAAGTTTGGTGGAGCTTCCCATGATGCACATATAGGTATGGTCATCCAGTAGGGTGGAAACCTATATGAGGGAACTCCACCAATCGAATGAGCATGTGTGGTTATTAGGTAAGAATATAAATTTCAAAAAATGTTAAGCAAATGTATATCCTTCTTTTATTTGTTGTAGGTGATTCAGGTTATCCACTGCGCCCCTGGCTAATGACGCCCATCGTTCATGCAGTTTCTGGATCCGCAGAAGAAAGGTATACATGTAAGCATTTAAGGGCCAGAAACTGCATAGAACGTTGTTTTGGGCTACTAAAAGCACGGTGGAGGTGTCTATTAAAGCATAGAGTGCTGCATTATGAGCCACATGTTGCAGCCGACATTGTGATGGCTTGCTGTGTCCTCCATAATATGCTTGTCGAAAGTAACGTATCAACACCTGAGGAGGAGATTCCAGAGTCTTCAGACGCCCAGCCATCTGAAGAAGGTGAAGAAACGGAAAAAGTACATGAAAGCCCCCCTGAAAATAACCAAAACGAGTTAATTCAGGGGAGAGCTTTTTTGAGGCGATTAGTATCTCGAATTTGAGGAAAGTAAATTCAGAATTTATCGTTTTTTATCTTGCGAATTTCATTTTATGTTAATAACTGTTTAATGTACAATCAATGTGCTCATCAATGCCAAATATAATGTATCTTTGAAATGACTGTCTTTTATCTTGCAACTTTTATTTTATGTTATTAACTGTTTAATGTATATTCTACGTGCTCAGCAATACCAAATATAATGTATATTTGAAATAACTGTCTTTTATCTTACAAAGAATGTTATAATGGGGAAGATCCTAGCAAATGTTGATAAAATATTATCTTGCAAAACAATTAGAATGTGTATTAACATATAACCATAACAAATACAATGGTAAAAAATTATAACAGATAAAAAAAAATTGACAAACATTGAATTAAGAAAAAAAAACTATACAAACAAAACAATAACAAATATCAAAGTGTAAAAAAATTATCTAAATATATAAAAATATAAAAAACTAAATATATAAAAGTATAAAAAAACTGTAAATGGAAAAAGAAACTAAATATATCAAAGTAAGAAAAGATAAACAAAAAAAACTGAATATATAAAACTGAAAAAATATAAAGGAAAAAAAATATTTATGTAAAATGTTAATATCCCATTTTAGGATTTCTCTTCGCTAGGTTTAGGTTGGTAAGACGGTTGATCTGTCAACTTAAACTTAGAAGACAAATTGAGAGGTTAGAATTATTGTGTGTGTGATAGAGGAGTAAATATATTCAGAAATAAAGATAGGAGAAAATAACTTTATAATCCGATTCGTTTATAGGTAAGATGTAAATTACTTTATAGATTAGCGTTTTACTAATAAAAGTTTATAGCTCATCGGAATAAAGTTCACTTAACCTCAACCGTTCGTCAGTCAAGGACAACAATATTATAAATCGGATTATTCTAACAACATGAGTTCTCTCCGGGTACGGAAGCGATTTGAAACGGAAGCAGATGAAAATGGTCGGCCATACACAAAGGTGGTATCAATCCGGAGAGTCGAAGATTCAGTGACGTACGTGTTTCCAAAAGAGAATCAACAGGACACTTTACATGGGAAATTATGTAGTTTATCAGTAATCAAAAACACCTGTAAATCTATTACTAAGGTCGAGCCTTTCCCTCAATTTCCTTTCCGACCCCAGTCTCCCAGTTAGTGACAGAGGCACTTTGTGATCAGTGACCATGCCCCCGCGTCATCCGCGAGTGTGACATCATCATCACGACTCCAACGCAAACTCCGCCTCCGCGACACCGACGCGTGACCACGCCTACCAAGGCTCGCCGCCGCGAAACGACAGTTATTTATTTAATTCCATAACGGCCCGGCAACATTAGGAAAATCAAAGAAAACAACATCAACAATTGATAAGAAACCCTGTGTAATTTGTGAGAAACTTGGTTTTCAAAGTCGTTTTCATCCAACTGAATTATGTTGGAATAAAAATAAAACAAAAGAAAAAAGTGTTAACCTAACAGAAATTTCCGAAAATGAGGTGAACTTGGGAAACAATTCAAAAAAACGAGGAGATAGACCACTAATTCGTCTGACAGTTCAGATAAACGATAAAGAATTAACAGCTATTGTGCGGTACTCAATCGATGTGCGCGTATTACGCCCGCCCTTAGGACGCTCATAGTGTTTGCGCCGAGAAGGTGGGGGTGAAATAGGGAACAAGTGAAAAGACATTTTCTTCTTGAGAGAGTTGACGACAGACAGTTGAGAAAGACGCTTGAAACGAACAAAAGAGTGAACTCGCAGATAACTGTAAATTAGCGTATTATAACTAATATCAATATACCAAATCAAAAATCAACGAACGTTATTACAAAAAATACAGTCCACAAACGCGAACGAGCCACCGAAGTCGTTCCATGGTCCATCGGCCGAATAGTTCATCGAATACCGGAAGTGAAATTGCGAAACAACGATCTTAAAGCGCATTTCACCAAGGAGAACATCGATTTAACTGCGAGAGAAGCTTCACATCGTACGTCATCGTGACTCACCGTTGTCCACCAACAACGAGGTGGAATTAGGAATCAGCAACAACGGCTGCCGACAACGAGGGAGAGCTGAAAACTCTGTGAGTCTGTTCCTTTTGTTCTTATCATTTCACTATTCCCCATAATCATTACCGCAATCACCGAATACTTAGTTAATTTCAATTAAAACGCGTGTAAAAATGGTTGATAACGTTACAATCGAAAATTCTGAGGCGCAATCGAACACTCAAGAATACAAATCATTACTGCATCAGAGAGGGCTTAGCAAAAGTGCTCTTACGCGATTCATATACTTCGTATATAAATTTAGTAATGACAAGATCGATAATCTAGAATCCCGCTTAAGCAGCATGCCGGGAGCGTTAGAGTCATTCAATCGGGTACAGCATCAGTTAGAAATCAAACGAAGTGTATTTAGAACCAAGTTACAAACTCTTTTTTCAACAATTTCCACTTCATTCAGTCGAACAGCAGGACATCACCGAAGAAATAATGTGTTTGTGATCGGATATTGAAGAATTGAAAGATGAAATGCGTTCGAATCAGATAAAATAAAAATAAATTTGGCGCGACATAAAATATTCAGTTTACGGAAAGAAATTCAATATTCGCCACCTACAGGACAAACTTCAATATCACCACCCACCACAAAAGAAAGAATTTTGTTTTCCGAAAAACTACCTTTGAAATCCTTCGAAGATACTGAAAATTTTGAAGATGAAATAGGAAAATCCAAAGAATTTCGAAAAGGATTAATCGACTTCCTGAGTACCATTGGAGGCACGTGTGGTAACATCGATGGTATGAAGATAGGCTTCAAAATAGTAAATGTGGTATTCGGAAGTGAATGTCTAGTCCATTTCACTTGAACGGGAGTGTCACGCGACAAAAACATAGAAAAAGACCTTTTCAAAAATACGAAAAAATATTTGACGTCTCTTTTGAAGTTTTGAGTAGGACAGACAACAGATTCCGACGAAAACGTACTGTTGATTAGGTCAAAGATCACATTTCGAAACATGCAAAAAAAAGCCAAAGGAAAAAAGTAGTAACTGGGAAAAAGGAAAACGATGCATTTGACGAAAAAACAAATGTAGTTGAATGTAATTAATGTGTATAAATAATACATCATCATCCCTAGCAGATCATGTAATCACGACTGGCCATCAAATTGATTTTGATAATACCAAAAATCTTTGTGCTAGCGAAAACTTAAAAACCAGAATCTTGAGAGAAGCCATTGAAATAGAGAGGAGACCTAGGAATTTAAACACTAGAGATGACAGTCAACGAATTTCGCGTTCATGGAAAACTATTCCACCAAAAATACGTATGAGCTCTGAATATTCCCGTGAAACATCGACTGTGGATTTCCATCATTCAGATGCCGAATGAAACACTAGAAGACCGGTAACTAGGAGCATGGCAAGATCAAACATTTCACGTTAATGTCACTTTTATTGTCACATAATTGTACGTCGAAACAGTTAATAAAGTTCCGATGAGGGTAGGTGTGACCACCTTACCGAAACGTCAACAATATCGAAAGTTGTATCGTATTTATTCAACACGAGGTAACCCAAAGATGTCTCAAATATATATATGAAGGAAATTGATTTGTAAGGGCAAAAACGGCACGTAGAATATTAATTAAGTGGACTCTTTATTCCATAAGGACTCCGGCGTTTCGAATCGTGGTTGGGTTCCTCCTCAGGGTTCTACAATATTACACGTTAAAAGATGCTTACATTTTTTGGTCATACATTAAACCTACAGGAATGTTGAGATTGTAATATACTGGCGTATCTAACGACACTAGTATCAAAAAATTGCGTAGATATCTTCGCTTAAAACAAATCTTATTTTCGGATCTTATGAAAACTATTATTACAAGAAAGCAAAAAACCGATTGAGCAAATATGTCCTTCTGAAAACTTCGACCATCAAAATTCGCAAAACCACACATCTAAAAACCGGGTAACCAGACATCATCGATCAACAAAACCGATCCGCCATCTGCAAGAATGTTCGGTTAACAAACAATGATTCCTACAGTCACCTCTACCTCGAAAAAACAGTTGTCTAACTCCGAAACCGATAACCGTCCGTGAGATGGCTCTACCAAGATTCGATTTTACCCCCTTTTTTTTATATTTAATATATTTATTCAATTAACATTTATTACATTTTAGATATTTATGTGTTATTAACTGTGTTGTCCATCTAACTGTGAAGAAACTTCGCTATTATAAAGGAAAAAACAGACCTTAAACCCCCAGTATCTGTTTTTGAATTCATGGTCCCTTCCGTCCCCTGAATATGTACCATATGTACCCTTGTTAGATGTGTGGTTTTTGCGAATTTTGATGGTCGAAGTTTTTAGAAGGACATATTTGCTCAATCGGTTTTTTTGCTTTCTTGTAATAATAGTTTTCATAAGATCCGAAAATAAGATTTGTTGTAAGCGAAGATATCTACGCAATTTTTTGATACTAGTGTCGTTAGATACGCCAGGATATTACAATCTCAACATTCCTGTAGGTTTAATGTATGACCAAAAAATGTAAGCATCTTGTAACCTGTAATATTGTAGAACCCTGAGGAGGAACCCAACCACGGTTCGAAATGTCGGAGTCCTTATGGAATAAAGAGTCCACTTAATTAATATTCTACGTGCCGTTTTTGCCCTTAAAAATCAATTTCCTTTATATCATATTCTATTCGGCGTTACGAAGAGGAAATATTTCGCTATTTACCAGGATGGGCTTTTACCAATCAATATAGCAACAATATGGCCAGGATGCTTGCAGGCTGCTGAAAACTTGGTCAAATCATAACATCAGACTGGCGTCTCTACGGAACAGAAAGATCTTTCCTACTTGCTGGAAGACGGCCAGAATCCAGCCTGTTCCTAAAAAAGGCAAGAAGAACTCGCCTCAGAACTATCGTCCCATTGCACTCTTATCGATCATCTCCAAAGTAATGGAGAAAACAATCAACATCGAATTGGTCAAGTATTTGGAAACCAACGGACTCATCAACGATCAACAGTATGGCTTTAGAAGTCGAAGATCGACTGGTGATATGCTCGGCTATTTGACGCACTTGTGGACGACTGCAATGGAGAACCACGGGGAATCTAGAGCGGTTGCTCTGGATATCTCGAAAGCATTCGATCGCGTCTGGCACGATGCGCTGTTGAAAAAGCTCATTTCCTTCGGACTGCCAGAGCATCTTTGCTCCTGGATAGAGAATTTTCTTGTTGGCAGATCTCTGCGCGTCGTGGTGGATGGGGTGTGTTCGGCGAAGTATCCGGTTAACGCCGGTGTTCCTCAGGGATCAGTACTGTCTCCGACGCTCTTCCTTATCCACATAAACGATTTGCTGAGCTCAACTGAGAACAAGATCTTCAGTTTTGCTGACGACAGCACCCTCGTTGCCTCCATCACCAACAAAAAGCCAGTTGTAGCAAATGTTTTCCACCAACAACGATGCGACCAAATAAGTTCGCTCAATAACGACCTGAGTAAAATTGCACTGTGGGGTAGAGCAAATTTGGTTGAGTTCAACGCGAGGAAAACGCAGTCTATTACCTTCACCAGGAAGACTTCATCCTTAGTGCCTCCCATCCAGATGGAAAATAACATCATAACAAGCGCCGATGACCTACGGCTATTGGGTGTTACGATTAACTCGGCAATCACTTGGGAGGAATACGTTACTAAAATCGCAGAGTCCGCTTCCAGGAAGCTGAGCTATTTGTTTAGAGCAAAAAGGTACTTTACACCTTCCCAGCTTCTCCTGCTGTATAAATCCCAGGTGCGACCCGGCCTTGAGTACTGTTCTCATGTCTGGGGGTCGGCCCCAAAACACTCTCTCGAGATCCTCGACTCTATCCAGAGGAGAGCCATTCGATCAGTGGACGACCATCGGCTTACTGATCATTTGGAGTCGCTTCACCATCGGCGAAGAGTGGCCGACCTTAGTTTATTTTACCGGTATTACAATGGAGATTGTTCTAACTCTCTTGCGGAGGTTATACCCGAAAACATCGTCGTCAACCGAAAAACAAGACAGACCGATAGGTACCATCATTTCACCGTCCATCTGGCAACTCCTCGAACTGAGTACCATAAGAAATCGCTTTTGTATAGAGCAAGTCAGATGTGGAACTCTCTCCCATCAGACCTTTTTCCCATTACCTACGACTTGCGAGATTTCAAGAGAAGAATCAATTCTTATCTTTCATCGTCTCGGGGCGTTACGAACACGCTAAAGGCATTGGCCTCTCCCGAGATGCAACCATAAAAAAAAAGGCTTCAGTATCATTCAGGATATAAGGTACCTTTACGATAGTTTTAACGACAGAGTTTTAGGTGGAAACGATATTTACGTTTAGTATTAACCTAAAAGATAAGTTAGTTAGATTGGAAATAACTTTGACCATCAAATTGATTGTTGTTGTTGAAAGGGAGATGAGTGAATTGTATCGTTGTTTGCGTGGGTTTTTACCGAGCTGGGTGCTGAGTCGGTTTGTGAGTGAACAAACAATTAAATATAACAGGGAATTTCATCGTATGAAGAATAGGAACATTAACAAGCTATCTAATTTGAAAAACGATCAACTCATTGAAGTAAGAACACAGGAAGGTTGGTTCAAAAATACCACTGATATAAATATTCCCCGAGATATAAAATCTTTTCTCTCTTTAGGACCGAAATTTAGTCTCTGTGCTCCAAGGTCTTTTTTGTCCATCCCCAGACTTCTGGCGGACGAGTTCGTTATTGGTAAACATCCATTAGATAACCGGAATATTCTCAGAGGAAACAACGTACTGCATAACTAATTTTTTGAAGCGATATAACAGCGGTTATGATCCATTTTTCGAACTTTATAAGAAATCAAAAAAAAAAAAAATTTTCTCAAAGATAACACTGACTTAATCATTACTAGAGCAGATAAAGGCAACGTTACTGTAGCTATGACAAAACAAGATTATTCAAAAAAGGCATACGATATAATAAACGATGATAACAATGGGTCCAGCACAGTGCAAATTTTCCCCTTGGTTTATAAAGGTGTTTAGTGATTTATTTAATTTTTGTAAACCCGGTTGCGGCAGTATTCAGAGTTTCTTTGGATAATCGGCGGCACACTGTGCAATGGCTGAACAGCCACACGGACAACCCCAGCCCGCTCCCAGAATGAGGAGGGTTGGAGGAGTGGTAGCTGACTGGCTTGGATTGGGTGGGGACCAGCAGCACCAGGACGAGAGATTCCCCAATGGATACCACAGGCGACTGGCCCTATACAATCCTCGACAGGGCGGACAAATCGCACTAGACCCCGAAGTGGTGGACGCGAGGATAAAATTGGTCGCGGGACAGAGACAGCTGGCGGAAATCGAACAGGCTGAAAATGAACAGAAGTGTCTGGACTTTCTGTTCAACAAAACATACGGCAAGCTGATCGACAACAAATATCAGCAGTATTGTGCAGCCATGTTGAACATATACTTTGATGGCGTGCACCTGGTTGATCAGAGCGAGCGGAGGCGCTTGATTGAAGTGACAATACCAAGACACATGAACGACCGAATGCGTGTCACGTTTCAGTTCACGGAAGACAATCTGCCATACATTCGGGCAGTTAACAGAAACGTAAATGGTATTGTCCAAACGCGCCACCCTTTTTTGCCATGGGTAATACGGGAGACATCGATTAGCGAGTCTTTAAACAACAATGGCCTCCTGTGTACCCAACCATCAACCAGGTGGTATCATTGGGTGTTACCGATTATAGGTGCCGCGACGATAGGTGGGGCCGTCAGTTACCTTATCTACCGTCTGTTACGGAACCCCGAAGCTGGTACTATTACCCAAATTGCCCCGAGTCCAGCTACGCCGCCTATAAGAATCGCCATAAGCCCCAGATTCTACCCGAATACGATCCTACCATCCTGTCCCGATGTTACCGACACATTAGGAAGTTCAAGTGCCATCCTGCCCGGTACACCCACGATGAGTACGTGGGAAGCATGTATCCGGAGTCTAAGAGGAAGATTTATATGGCCACCTATAATATCCTACGATAACAATGCAGAAGAACTGCAATGGTCTCATTAAAGACGTTTTATTTAAAAAAAAGTATATAGCTGACATAACAGCACGGAAACTCTATAATTATAAGTGTATACCTACAATGTTTTACGGACTACCGAAAGTGCATAAAGCGGAAGTTCCTCTGAGATCGATTGTTTCGTCTATTAACACCCCGACTTCCGGTTTAGCGAAAATAGCTTCAGAGATAATTATGGCTTCTTTTGATAACGCTAATGATTTTATGTAAAGGACTCGTTTCATTTTTCCGAGTATGCTCGCAGCTGTTGTTTGCCATCTGCATATGTGTTGGTCAGTCTCGATGTGGTTTCTCTATTTTCTAATATCCCGCTGAATCTTGTTGTGGAGGTCGTTAAATTGAAGTGGAGTACTATACAGCCACACACGATGATGGATTTGAGGGTTTTTGTGACTTGATCGAACTTCTTTTTCAGTCGAGCTATTTTTCGTTTAATAATGAATATTACAAACAAGTGTTTGGATGCCCGACGGGATCGGTTTTCAGTCCGGCGGTGGCCAGATTAGTCATGGACGTGGTTTTGGAAAGGATCATTTCAAAGTTGCCTTTTCCACTGCCTTTTATGCAGAAATACGTGGATGACATAATCACTGCCATCCCCGTTGATAAAAAAGATGAATCACTCCATATCTTTAATAGTATCAATGAACATATACAGTTCACCATGGAGGAAGAGACAAATAATAGCGTTCCTTTTCTGGATACTCGTCTTATTAGACAGCAGGATGGAATGTTGGTAGTGGATTGGTATCAAAAGCCCTCGAATTCTGGTAGATATATACATTTTCGATCTCAACTCCTATCAAGCAGAAGATTATCTCCATATCTTATTCAAAGGCAAGGGTGTGCTGTATTTCGAATACGTCCTTGAGGGAAAGTAACTTGATAAAGTTGAGAAATATTTTCGTTAATAACGGTTACCCTAGATCAATAGTTGTTCTTGCAGGTGGCGGATCGGTTTTGTTGATCGATGACGTCTGGTTACCCGGTTTGTTAGATGTGTGGTTTTTGCGAATTTTGATGGTCGAAGTTTTTAGAAGGACATATTTGCTCAATCGGTTTTTTTGCTTTCTTATAATAATAGTTTTCATAAGATCCGAAAAATAATCACCTTATTTTAACACAATCTGACAAAGGAAGCACCTCAGTAATAATGGGCAAATACACATATGATACTTTGACTCAAGACCTTTTAAATGATACGAATCATTATGAATCCATACCACGAGATCCAACTAGTACTTTTGAACAGAAGATCAACAAAATGATAACCGAATTGGAAAACAAAAAATATATCAGTAAAGAAAAAGCAACAACACTATCTGTCCCAAATATAATGGCTTACCAAAAGTAAATAAACAACCGTTAAAACTTCGTCCAATAATATCGTCTATTCGGAGCCCTGCTTCAAGAATTTCGAAACATATGAATAATATACTACTGCCGTCTTTCACCACAATCGCTTTATCGTTTCGGCAATTACCGAGTCGCTAGTGTTACCGACCGACACTACCTCGAGGGTACGGGAAACGTCTTTCACCACGCTTATATTCAAGATAAGAACTGCGAGGATAACTAAACGTACAACGTTGCCATATTCGGCAGAACTGACCTCTTCGGCTATGCGACACCTTCTGAGAGCGGATACGGCCCTGAAAAACGTATCGAGTTATTTGAATTTTAGGTTTAGATATTAAACAGAAGGCCCTTTTCTTTCCCACATGTTTCCCTATAATACAAGAATGTCGACCAAAAACTTCATTCGGTTTTTAGTCGTATTGCGTGATCGTTATATATTCCGAAAGTTTATTTCAAAATGAATGTCGAAAAGAGAAAACGTTCAAAAAATTTTTGCGATTCGGAAATTAATTTATTTGTTGAAGTTCTCCTCCCGAAGTATAAGGGAGTGATAGAAAACAAAAAAACGGACGGAATTACGAGAGCCGAGAAAATTAAAGCTTGGGGCGAATTGTGCGCAGAATTTAATAGTTCATCCAGCTTTTGTCTTCGGACGGAGGAAAATTTGAAAAACTCGTGGGACAAATTGAAGAAAAGTGCCCGAAAAGCGAAAGCAAACGAAAGGAGGGAGACTTTTGCAACAGGTTAGTATCTTTCTTTATCTGCAAATGATATTCGAACATTATGTGTATGTCAACATTAAATTGTTGTAGGAATTATACATAAAGTATTCATGAAAGCAGAAAAATTTTGTCGTCTGTATTTTTAAAATCGGTGTTTATCGTTAAGATGACGTGAACATCAAAAAGACCCGAATGAAAAATAACTTTTTTTTCTTGCTTCCATTTCCCCGTTGAAAATGCTTTGCCGCGTTTGTAAATTTTTTTAATCTTCACGATCAGAAAACGATAGTGTAAGAAAAGCTACTAGCAGTACCTTTGTTCTTTTTCAAAATTATTTAATTAAATACTTATGTTACAGCAACTGATAAGTATCCTATAATTCTTTTGCTCAAGTTGATGTACATAACATGTTCGCTGCTTGTATTTTATCTGTTACACCACTTAAATTTCCAGGAGGAGGACCCAAAAACACGGATGGTGATCCGACTGGAGTTCATTTAAAAATATTGGATGTGTTAGGACCATCGGGAATGGGACTCTCCAATAATTTCGATGGGGATAGAATGGAATTTTCATGTTCTTTAAGTATTATTTCGTTTGTGTTTCTTAATAAGATACTATAAATGTTTCAACATTTCAACAGTGGACGAAACAAATGATCAATTTGAGGGTGCGGTGGCAATAAATATTCAAGACACACCTCAATTTCCTTGTAAGTAAAATACTATTACCAAAAAAACAATACATTTATTTTCATATTTCTTTATAGCTGTGGAGATTATAACTAATGAAATTAGCGAGGCCTCCAATAACGAAGTAAGTCACTGATAGCTGTGACTATCAATATCGATTCAACGGAAAATGTTGTTCCAGAGTGAAGGAGCAGCCATTTCCTTGCCAGGAACAATCGAACACAGAAGACAAACAGGGGTAACTCCCAGTACTAGTCGTACGGTCGACAGGGAAAGACAAGCAGGAAATTTAAGGAGGAGAAGACCAATTCTTAGTTGTAATTTAGCGACGAGGTTGACGGAAGAAAAGTTGCGGTTAATACAAACAACAATTGCTAGATCAGAGGAGGAAAACCTACGAAACAAGGAAATCCACGAAATAGAAAAAGAAAAAAAAATTGCAGAAAGGGACCTTCTTAAATTGCAAATTTTAAAGATAAGAAAAGAGCTAGGTTTAGAATAAATACATAAAATTAGGAATATTATTTTATTATTACTCAATGTTCTGTTTAAAATTTATATCAGCAAAAATATATTTCAACAAATACGTTTAATTACAATATTTCTCTCTCTCTCTCTCTCTCTCTCTCTCTCTCTCTCTCTCTCTCTCTCTCTCTCTCTCTCTCTCTCTCTCTCTCTCTCTCTCTCTTTTGGCTCATCATTCAAATTTAATCCCCCAGTTTTAAAACATACATATTATACTATTTCATACATAAATCTGCAATACTCATACATTTGGAAATTTTCAATGAATACCATCTGTTTCATAACAGCACCTTAAGCCCATATTCATTTTACATGCTATGGCCATAGCATTTTGTTCGAGGAAACACAGCTCATTGCACGATCGACCGGCTATTATAACAGAATGGTGCGAGAGGCCATTGAGATTCAAAAACATGACAATTTCAACAGGAAGGAGGAGACCTTGAAGTTAAACCAGATCTGGAACCCAGTGCTCAAAAAGACAACAACGTATCCAATCGAATCGACACCTGACGTCAGAACAACTACGTCATCAATAACCACCTCATCAATATCCACCACATCAATATCCACGTCATCAACGAACACGTCAGGGACAACAAGCTACCCAGCCACAAATAGGTATAAATACAACCTAAGACCCAGGACGAGATAGTTTCATTAGTGCATCGGAGATGGCGACACCTTTGAAGAAGCTTGCCACTCGAGCAAGCGAAACGTTAGGAAGCAATTCCAACAGACGACGGCCGTTACACCCGATAAAAAACAGTGTTATAATTAAATTATTTTATCACCTTGAAAAAATTTTCTCAAAAATGACCGATTTTCAGGCTTCTATATGGACTTCCCCCCTTAAGACTATCCCCACATAACAAATGTAAAAAAGTAATTGTGGTTATGTTGTGGTTACTATTTTTATTTAATTTGAATCAATATAAATGTGACTTAAGTATTCTGAAAAAACTTTTCTATGAAAGTACATAGTTTGAAAATATCTAAAGTTGATTATATTTTTATATCTTACTTTTAGCAATGGCATTCAAACATGTACTGAAAATCTCGACCATCAATGCATTTTTAGATGACAACAAAATTAAATTTTTAAGAAAGGTGAAAACGCATTAGAATTTAATCATATCAAAAAAATGGAGTTTGGCGCAGACCTAATGCTTATAAGGGGAAAAGTTTGGCTAGCATGAAGAATAAATGGTACCAGGTAGGTATATAAATGGTACGTAGGTATAATGAAACCGTTTGCTTGTCTCATTCATTGAACTCATCTGTTGTTTTTATTTCAGACCTAAACACAAATGGTGAAAAAAGGGCAGCCACATGTAGTTGCCCACGTGGAATAAAATGCCATCATATCGCTGGTTTGGCCCTTTTTGGGCATTACAATGTATCAGTCGCTGATAAGACATGTTCATGGAATGCTCCCAAACATAAGTCGCAAACAGTCAACTCTTCTGAAGAACTATATCCGCCAAAACCATACCGTGCTATCGAAGGGGGTGTACCAGAGGAGTCTGTTCAAAAAATGAAAGAGGAACTAGCCATTTTTGGAAATACTGTTGGCTTGACACGGCTGTTGAATAAAGATGCGAGCCCACCAATTTATAATTTCCCAATGATTGAAGAAGTCATATCTTCAAGGGAATTTTTAGAGACTTCTAATAAAGAATTATTTGCAGAAAAATGTGCAGGGAGTGAAGAAGTAATAGAAATTATTGCAGCTGCTACAACTGGTCAGAGCAAAATGAAATGTGGCATGCAGCAAAGAAGTTCAGATTAACTTCAAGCCAATTTGGAATCGTGTTGACAGCATGTCTGAAAAACAAATTTCCGCCGAGTTTGTTTAAGGCCCTATCAGGTAAGTGAAAATAGCCAAATTTTCATTTATTTATCAGTTGCAATTAATTTTTTCAGGTGAATATAATCTGGATGGTATCAAAGCCATCCAGAGGGGTAGAACACATGAAAAGGATCGACTAGAACATTTGAGAGTCACATGTAACTTAAATATTGAAGCAACTGGAATGTGGCTTTCAAAATCAGGATTTCTGGGTGCGAGTCCTGATGGCATCATCAAGGAAGAAGATGCATTAGTAGAAATTAAATGCCCATATTCATTTAGAAATGACAAGCTAAGTGATAACTTGAGAAGAAATAAAAAAAGTAATAATTGTTAACAAAGATCACCCCTATTACCATCAAATCCAAGGTGCCATGCACATTCTGAAAAAGAGGATGTGCTATTTGTACATATTGAGATGTATCACACCTAGTGGAGGAAGACCGAAGCTCACCCTGAGGCGACTACAAAGGGATCTGTAAGCTTGCTTTTCAAGCAACTGACGCCGGCGCGCGTTCTTCCTTACCGCCCTCAGCCATTTTGGTCATTCACGGTTCAACCACGGAAGTGTGCGGTTGTGTTCGTTTCTTGCGTGTAATCTGCGTCTTGGTTTGTGCGGGCTTTTGGGCTTTTCGGTGCTTTTGTGTGTGGGTTTTGTGCTTTCTTCTCCTTTCTGAGGAATCAGCTTCGTTTTCCTATTGACTTGGTTTGGTATGTAGTTTGCACGCTTGTTAGATAGCACGACACCGCGTCATCCGCTTCGCGTCCTTTGTCTATTTCATGCTTTAGTTAAGTTATTTCATGATTTAGTTAAGTTATTTGATGCAAAGCTATGTCCGCGACGCGATCGCCTGAATTACGCCGCGGATCAGTGCATTTCCCATTGGTGTTGGTATGTCTTGGAATTTGCACAAAACGTAACGCGAAACATTACAGTAAATTGCGTTGGCCGCTGTCGTAAGCATTTGAAACACGGCGAAAATGCACCGCAGGTGAAAACCTCCGGGAGGAGGAGGAGCAGAGTCCAGTAACCGGGAACCCAACGAGGGATACCGATCGCCACGATCAGGCCAACATTGTTCCCAAAGTCCACTGTGAAAAACCAGTCTTTCTCCGAAAGCACCGAGCTTTCCCCTTTCTCAAAATGGCGTCGGTCGGGACGCGTCCCCTCTCGCTATCTCTCTCGCCACCCTCACCCGACCGTCGACCAGTTAGGTAGCTCTTGCGCACTGGTCTTTGTTCCAATGAATCGTTCCCCTTTGCGAGCGCCCTCTTTCGGATACCTGCGTCCGGTCAATGCTTGGTAAAATTCCGTTCTCAAAATTCAACGTTTCGACAGCTGATAACTTTGATGCATGTTTGGTCGAGCTAGCAGTTTTCGGAGCGCGCATGACTTTCTGGCATCGCGACACTTTATCAAAACTATTTTAAACAACTGAAATGAAATTATTAATTGAACAAATCAAAATCAAATCACTCACCAATCCATGATTTTACCAACACCATACCGGAATTAAGACACAACAGTTTGTCGTTCCGTGCTCAACAACTCAGTGAAAGATTGCACAACGTTTGCACAATCACTCAACTTTCACCGAACGTTACACATAGCTTTGCGCATTAAAACAGCTAACAAATGCTTGCGCAATATGATCAACTTTACACTTATTTATGCTCACAGCCAACTTTACATTCAAACCTGTTCGAGCACTTCTTACACTTGTCGCTTAAATGTAGCTTGACCCTTTAAAAAACGGAAACCCTCTGTACACATGAGCCTCATCAACTTTAACAAATGTTTATAATGTTTATCAGCGTCGGCCATGTTAGTTTTAGCCAGGCATCTGTCATTTCAAAGTAATGAATAAAAGGTCCGCCTGGGGGCCAGTAAGACCTTTTATTATCCCCGATCCCTGATCTTCCTCCCTAACTTGCGGAAAAAGGTATCAAAACAAACACAACGTAGGAAATTTTCTAGACGATCACATTTCAAAGCCAAAAGTAATTATTAAAGAACCTGGGTGCGTTCGAAAGTTATTCACTTTCGGAATCTCCGGGATTGAGTAGCTGCAAAGGCAGTAGCTACTTGTTTCGGGATTCTATGAGTGACTAACTTCTGGATGAGATGGCTGAGACCATCGCTATCCAGAGACCTCGGAACGTTTCAATATGGACAACAAAAGATGCAATTATTGTCCTAATAGAACATGATGGCTCATGGGAACATAGTCCTGTCATTTTAGAAAACTTTTATATGAGTCATTATTTACCAAACTTGTTGCAAAATATATAATAAAAAAAAATTAAATTATAATTATTGGATAAACCCATCACTTTCACAATTTGTGGATGTTAAAATTGTTCGTCAGTAAGTTCGCCTAAATAATGAGAAATAATCCTTTTGGAAGGAAAGTGACAGTTTTGCCGACCCTGAAAGTTAATACCTTTTATACATTTGTTTGTCTACGATATTTTTGCCTTCAGTAATACTCCTCAACTTCCTTGATCAAAGGGTATTGAAAATTAGCCAAAGCAGCACATAATTGGAAAACAACTGATATTTCGGACAAATAATGAGCGGGAATTTGTTGCAGTATTTCATAAGACTTGATTCTTCTTATTGCTCTCTCACATGAATTCTCGCTTTGGCTATTTGCTGTGTTTCGTACACTTGTGATTCTGTAAATTGAGGGTTGTTAAGAAAGGAATATTCAATGACACCCTGTAGGTAAAAGGTAAAAGTCTGTTATTATGAGGTCTCCTGGAACCATATGTTCCAACACTTTACTGTGTTGAACCATATTTTTATCTGAGATTGAACCCGGAAATGCTTGGCTACAAAAAGTAACTACACCATTCAGAGCAATACCCACTAACAGTTTCCAGGTATTTCGGTGTTTATAAGAACTGTATGTCAGCCTCTGTTTCTCCTCTTTACTTGGTATGACCGAAAAAATTTTGGTGCAATCTAAAACGATCTGACAGTTTTTAAATGCGCTAAAAGCAGATGGGAGACATGTCTGGTTTTTATATCTCGATGGTGTTGTAGCGCCTCATCATATAAAGTAGGCTATCGAGTTATGGTATATAGAGTAGGCGAAGAATTTGTTTTAGTTCAGTTGTTCTTTTTACATCGTGGTGAAAAGATCGTTCTCGTAAGTTCAGAATAAACAATTCGTATTAAGTTGCACTCATTTATTTTATGTGTGGTTTCTCAAGCCCACATAATTGGAAGACCCGGACTCTGTGGTTATGGCTGGCTCAGTTTGGGACGGCAACGACGGGTTCGTGTCTTTTAAAGTATGAACTGGCTTGATTCGGTCGATGGAAACTGTTACCGCCTTCCCAGCGATGTCAATTTTGAAGGCAATTCGAGTCAACTCTTCAGAGAGTTGGCGAGGTTGACAGGATCGAGCCGTGTCACCACCACTGCATACCACCCGGCGTCAAATGGCCTAGTCGAACGCTTTCATCGGCAGTTAAAAGCAGCTATCATGTGCCACGAAAATGAAGATTGGTAGGAAACCTTACTATTAGTGCTGCTCGGAATACGCAGCACATGGAAGGAAGATATAGCTTCCTGTTCAGCAGAACTGGTCTACGGCCAAAATTTACGTCTCTCCGGATATTTTTTCGCGAAACTTACGCCAGAGATAACCGACTACAGCAATTTCCTCTCACGCATCCCAAAGCATTTTCGGTCGCTAAAACCAGCACCCACGATTCATCAAGGTCATACTACTCCGTTTGTTCACAGGGACGTAAAAGGTACTTGCACGAAATGATAAAACCTTCAAAATTGACATCGCAGGGAAGGCGGTAACAGTTTTCATCGACCGAATCAAACCAGCTCATACTTTAAAAGACACGAACGCGTCGTTGCCGTCCCAAACTGAGCCAGCCATAACCACAGAGTCCGGGTATTCCTAAAAGAATGAGAACAAGACTCGTTCAGGTAGAAAAGTAACATTCCCGTCCCATCTCCAGCCATTCGTAACGACCTAAAGGTCTCCGGAGGGGCTGATGTAGCGCCTCATCATATAAAGTAGGCTACGGAGCCACATTACATCAAGTAGGTTATGGAGTTATGATATATAGAGTAGGCGAAGAATTGTTTTAGTTCAGTTATTCTTTATACATCATGGTGCGAAGATCGTTCTCGTGAGTTCAGAATAAACAGTTCGTATTAAGTTGCACTCAATTATTTTATGTGTGGTTTCTCAAGCCCACAGTATAATCCTCATAAATGTTTTAGACAAGACCTCGTGCATGACATACAGCCATGTTATTATAATATTTGTGACTCTTGCTGTACTACAGTTGAACCTGATAGCCAGGTCTTCATGTGGCATATTCCTTTCAAGTTTCATTAATTGATCAATTTTTGGGATCATTTGAGCTTTCCATTTGGCATAATATTCAACTTTCACGCTGTCCATTACATTTAACATCACCATGAAAAGTTCATTTGTGGGTATGCCAGTATACATAAGTATATCGCTATCGTTATTACGTATCATTTCATAACTGAACGTTAAACTTAATTTGTTTAGTCTTTCGGTTAAAGTAGTAAACCTGCTGCCTGAAGAAATAATTTTCTGCCTCTTGTGAAGCAGATGATGGATTTAAAAGTTCCATAATTTTTTTTTGGCGTCAAAATCTCTTGCTCCACCTCATTCGATGTTCCAGGTTGTGGCTCCCATTGAAGCTCATTTCGAGGTGCTGCCTTCAAAGAGTCACATTTGGAGCCAGTCACGGTTCTTGTTCTAACAGCAAACAAATGTTCCAATGATTTGATAAATATATTATACGAATACAATACCTTCTTCCTGGAGATGTTGCTGTAAACTTTTTGTGTATATTGAAACTAAACAAGGTTGGGCTGTTTCTGCGATCTTTGTTTATGAAATTACAGTCGCAAACTCTTGAATTGTTACTCGGTGGTTTATCTTTTCTCCCTAAATAAAGCTTCCTAAGAGATGTCAATGTTGTTACTATTTTACCTTATAAGACAAACCCATTCCTTTCTCTCCACTGGATTTCTTGGAAAGCGAAAAAATTTACAATGTTGTTTTTCGCAGTAGTGCAGGCAAAGGGACAGAGCACATTACCATTGTAATGAGAGATAGACTCTTTCAAATTATATTCAATTAAAAACATAACCCAACAGATAAAAACAACTATTACCGAAAAATTCACTCAGAAAAGCAATGAGTAACATAACATTAACATTTTCAAACAACGTTTTTGTCATTAAATGCACTCACTGTAGTAAAAACGAATGTATAGTACTTAAAACGTTCGTTTTTAGCATAAAATGCTCATGAAGTCCCTTATTTCTCTCTATTAACTCGGAGAACGCTGGATGTATGACAGTTACACACATAAACAAAGACTGTTTGGCACCAATTCTAGCTCCGCCCACAACTGTGATGTCAGACTTAGGCTGTCTATTCGATTCAGAATCAAGTCACAAATCTCGGAAGTATTGTACTGGATGTTACGAGCAAAGAGAAACGGTATAATAGACAAGAATAAAGTGAAAGTGAACACATTCTGGAACGATTGCTTCAGAGCGTTATGTGGTGATGTTAGACGACTTCTTGGTGCCTGAACTGCAAAACTTTCCTGGCTATAACCAAAGAATATGGTTTCAGCAGTACGGAGCAAGCTCACACACATCCAATACGTCTCTGCCACGAGTTCGTGAAATTTTCTCAGGCAAATTGATCTCAAGGAGAGGTGACATAAATTGGCCCCCACGCAGTCCGAATTTAACTCCTATTGACTTTTTCCTATGGGGGTTATCTTAAGTCTTAAGTTTACGCCATAAACCGACTTCCGTGGCGCAATTGAAAGAAAATATCCGTCACGAAATGGCAGCCATCACTGAGTCCACTTCCCAAAACAAGGGCTGTTTGGCGTACATCGCGAACAAATATAAGCATAACATGCGCAGGTTTACCAATTTTCCTCTAATTGAAAAACTGTTTAGACAGCATAAGCTCACATATGTGATGTGCGCGCAAGGAGCATCGAAGAAATTGAAGACATTATTGAAGTTTGGCTCAAGCGCGCTCCTCAAAGAGATGAGAAACGTGTTGCCAAGTTAATGTAAAAGAAGAAATTTAGAAATTGGCGCAGTATGAAGGATCTTATCATGAAGTCGTGAAATAGTTATTATACAGTTTAGTCTGGGACTGCAAAAGGGAAAAGATTGCTTATATGCTAAAGTATTGGACGATAGCAAGAGCATTTGGAGTCTATTTATGGATTCCCATGTGGATTTGGTGTGTGGAGAGATCAGCAAGTTATACTACGCTGTTTGAGCATTTATAAGGAACAACCAAAAAATCTGCTCGTCATGACTATATGACTACGTCTCGTCAAGAAATTACTATTGTCAGGCATAGAACGGCAAGATTACAGAACAATCAGCTGTACATTGGGATTAAACAGACTTTCGCCACGACATAAAACTTTGTCAATGCGAAATTTAAAAAAAAAACTAAGAGCGAAATTCCTAATATAAAACTTACACAAAACTATTTAAATTGGGACGAGTTCCCAAATACTAAACAAGTATATCAGTTTTTTTTTTTAAGTTTCAGTTTCCAAATTTGAAGGAATTTTATTGTCTGAGTATGAATCACTTGAAATAACATCAGGGCTAGCGCCGACATGGAACTTTTTAGTCATTCAACTGATTTGTGTCCTATGCGTTTATATGAGAGCGCGCCGACATGCCGACAAAGAAATCGGATCAGTTGAATGACTGAAAGTTCCATGTCGGCGCTAAGCCTTAGTGTTTACATTTCTTAAAACTCCTTAGAATTCGAAAATTATGTTATTCTTTGGTTTAGTGCATTGGCTCTGAGTGACCATTCAGTGCAACGCAGTATTTGACATCATCTGTACTACAACTAGGCACTGGTAATACAGTTGTAAATCGAATAAACTATGGTTTGATGATCGCAGAATATTATTTATGCTTTGTATATTCAAACACATTCCTAGTTTCTGTATAACACCATAATCCATTCGAACATTATGAGATTTACTTTCGAAGTTATTGAAGGCATTATCGACAAACTAGAAAAATTTTGGTGAGGCTTCTACTCAAACCTCATCGTGAGTTTAGAATTCGGTTGTTCTACTTGAGTTTTCTAAATGACATTTTTACATTGCTCAGAGCTATGTTGGGCCCAAATCTCAGTTCAAAATATGTTTTCTAAGTTAGGAGTTCATACAATGGGGAAAATTGATCGTTCATTTTTAAAGACAACAATTTGGAACCACAGCTATGAACATTTCAATACAGCAGAAAACTTGGGTTTTTCATCCATGAAACTCCTCTTCCGTTCTTCCAAATTTGAACATCGGATTCTTAATGATCTCTATTTGTGATAGCGATGCTGCGAAGTTATAGCATTTTTTTCAATATTGATTATTCCTGTGGGGTGAACTCTAGTGGAATTTGTCACGATTGGGTATATCTTGATATAGAATATCAAGTTCATTCATAAATTTGCGAACATGCAGAAAAATCTATTACGGCTTTTTGAGTAATGTCTTGAAAAGGTCTATGCCGCATGTGAAAATTCATCCTTGATCACCAGAGAGAACACAACTAAAGCTACACATTCTGTGAATAATCAAATCGCCTGGTGTCCATCAATACACCTCACGCAGTTCGTCTTGTAAACTTGCTAACATTCAATGTCTTTTTATTGATTTTTGTTCCATCTTTGATAGAACCTCGCGAAGGCCAACTGTCACTTCGGTAAAACAGAAGCTTTAACTTCTTGTGCGCTATTACATGTTGCGCTGCACCACGTCTGTCATCCATGATTCCAACCAATATCGATTGCGCAAAATCTTCATAATGTTTCAATTGAAAATTGAATGATCTTAGTAAGTAAAAAGAAGTAAAATGAGATAACAACATTAATGTACCTAATACTGCAGTGTATGTTACAAAAACAAAGATATATTCTTCGCTTGGTCCCATAATAAACATAATAAATGAAGTTGATGTGGTAAGTCAACTTTTTGAACAAGTTTTTGTATGATATTGTCCTGTGATATTTGGACGAAAAATTAATTTTGAAAAGGCTAAAGAACATATCTCTGATTTTGTATCATGCCTAATGCTAAGTAATTACCACAAAAAAAATTTTCAAACTTGTCAGCTATCGCCTGATTTAAATCGGGTGTGGCCAACCAAATAATACTGAGGACCACTTTTGAAATCTAGACCCCACTGCATATAAAATGACATAACCCATACTTGTCCTGCAATACTTCACGAAAGTGTTAAACAATGCACTATAGATGATTCGAGTGTTGATCACTCTTAGTTTACGCTATCATTGACAACAGCTAAGCCTAAATTTACAATATCATCAATTACTGCAATGATCTGTTCCAACAAACTTGTTTGAGAAACTACAAAATTTGAAGAAAATTGAATGAAATACAATTTCCCAGGGATGTTAGGGAGCTCCGTAACCGGAACTATCGGATATCCAATCTAAAATAATATCCATAACCGTAATCGAATCCTAAATAAAAGTTTCGGATAATATCGGATAGGGACAGAGCCTAATTGTGACACGTTATGACTTGTTATTGCCATTCGAAGAAATTACAAAGGAGTTAAGCAGTGCAACTGCTACAAAAGCAGCAGTGATACCTTTAATTTATACTCTTGAAAATACATTAGAAGCAGAAAAGATTAAAGAAGACCCATCAAAGATCCATAATATCAGCGACAGATTTCAGGACATCGATAATAATAGAATATATAGAATAGCAACTTATCTAGATCCACGATACAAGTTCAAGTTCGTCACTGAAATTACTAAGGAACAGTAAGAGCCTCTCGGCATTCTTGGGTGCCAAGAACTTCTCAAGATGAATTTCCTTCTTCACCGAAGAAGTCACGGAGTGAGCTGCCATCAACAAGCTCAAGCTCCTGTTGACCATACATTCAATCTTGTCTAGTTGAAGTACTAAGTGCAGATGACGAATATGCCTTTGCTAAATTTTGAGTTTTGAATATCAAATATGTTTAATGTTGTTGTAAGTTGAAAAACGATGTATGAATCAGAGCAAGTGAGAATTAAGTAACGAATTTAATTATAATAAATAAAAAAGTTCAAACTTCAAAACCTTAAAAATCTAATATCCCTAACCAAAATTATCCGAAACTAATGGATAATCCGAAATAATTCCATATCCATATTCGGTATAATAATCACTCCTATATAGATCCGTATCCAATCCGTATCCGAAATTTAGATCCATTACATCCCTGCAATTTCCCATGAATCTCGTTTTTGTGGTAAAAATCGAATGTGACATATCAAACGAAATAATCAATAAAATGTTATCATTCAGGAATCATTGGAAAAAATAAAAAAGCAGAAATTGTTGAATTATACAAGATTTTTTTTAGTTATACACAGTCCAAACCATCCAAACTGAAGTAAATCGACGATAAACCCAGATGAGATACATAGTTGCACAATATTAACAAAATGGATTGATTGAGTATATTTTCAAAATGTATTAACCAAGATTGAGATCTGAAATGGTTCAGATCTATGATTCTATGGTCATTATAATAAGAATTACCCAATTAGTTTATCATCGACTCCATTATACATATAAAAGGTGACATAATGGAATTATATTCAATTTCAGAACGAACCCAATTAAATTTCACGTTTGTGTTTCAAATATATTTTCAAGACGTCACGGATGAATTTGACTGCTAAAGGTGAATAGTTTTTATATTCACATGTTTATATTAATAAAACCTGTGGTTTGTAACTACGAGAAAATTTCTTGACCGTTCTATGCCTAAGTATGTGAGATTTTTTGCAGCTGAAAATTGTTGCATGACGAAAAAGAATTCTTGGAAGAAAGGGTGGAACATGCCAAGGGTAACGAAATAGTGGGCTCTATAACTTTTTTTCTAGTGTGGGGATCATTAATTCTTGTTCGCGGTACACTAATAGTTTGAGGAAAACCCACATACGTCGAGTAGACAAGCAGCCGTAACATTAAATGTTAGCCATTCGTCGGTTCTGAGCATATTAAAAGAAAACGAAATGCACCCCTACAAAATGGTGCCTACTCAAGAACTCATCGAAGACGATTTTTATAGGAGAACGTATTTTTGTGAGCAAATGACGGACATGTTGGATAACAATACTATCCTATTAGAAGACGTCATGTTTTCTGATGAGTGCACTTTTTCACTTAACGGACAGCTAACCGCCAAAAGCGTCGATACTGGTCAACGGAAAATCCTCAATGGCTGAGAGAAGAACGCACGCAATACCCTCAAAAAATTAATGTTAGGGAAGGGATTGTTGGAAACCATGTCGTCGGCCCTTTTTTCATTGAGGGAGATAATTATTTAGCTCTTCTTCAAAACGACGTCATTCCAAGTTTGGCAAATGTACATCTTAATCCCAGAAACAATCAATTTCCAGCGGGTACAATATGGTTTCAGCAGGATGGACCACCAGCACATTACCAGTACAATGTCCGGCAGTACCTCGATGCTACATTTTCAAATCGGTGGATAGGGAGGCGAGGATCAATTGAATGGCCAGCGCGATCACCTGATTTTACACTATTCGATTTCTTTTTATGGGGATATGTGAAGAATATTGTCTACAGAACCAAACCTATGGATCTAGATGACTTGAGACAACGAATAACACTTGCGACTAGGACCATCACGCCTGATACGTTATGCAATGTTAGAAGACAATCTTATTTGAGATTAGGATGTCGCCAAGAAGCTCGCGGGGAGCATTTTGAACATCTACTCAACTAAATTTTATTTTTCTCTCGTTATTTGCATTACATTTGTGTTAATTGTTGAATGTCGATAATCATACGATTTTATTTTTATTTTTTTTGAATTTCATTTCTGCAATAAACTGGAAACCGATAACACTTTTGAATAACGAATGAAGAGACCCTGTTCTCTTATTATTCGACAATCATTCATTACACTTGGAAATCGAGGTCATCGAAACAGCTAAAGAAAACAATGTAATATTGCTATCCTTCCCACCTCACTGTTCACTTAAGCTCCAACCTTTGGATGTGGGGGTCTACGGACCATTCAAAAATTACTGTGCCAGTCAACAAGATGCTTGGCTTAGAAACAATCCAGGCAAGGCTATGACTATACACGACATTCCATCAATAGTGAAAAATGCTTTACCCTTGGCGTTAAATCCAACGAATATCATCAACGGAAAGTAAGCCAAAGGGGGAACATCCACAAGAAAGAAGACAGAACAGGAAAATGCCAAGAAGGTAAAGGAAACAATTAACGAAAAAAAAAGCTTGCTGTAAAGAGGAAGATCTTACATTGCATTGACGAAGAAAGTGAAGTAGAAGATGGTTATTTTCGTCTGATATGTTGTGATCCCTTTGATCCGAAGAAATCTTGTGAGGAATGGGTAGAGTGTGGAGCTTGTAAAAATTGGTCACATGTAAAATGTGTAAAAGGGAAATCTACATATGTTTGAATTGCCAAAGTGATTTTTCAGAATACGCTGACTAAACTGCTTAGCTTTCCTTATAGATCTGCTTGTCTTTATGAAAAGTATAGTTTATCTTAAAATTTAAAATACATATTGTTGATTAGTATGTAAAATAGTTTTGTTTAATGCAGAGTTATGTTAGCTAATTATTTGTTGAGAAATTTATTTTGTTTTTACTCAGTAGAAGACCAAATATTAAATTTGTATTTTTGTTTCATTTGGGATTATTATGTTTTCGTTGTAATGAGGCAAGACTGCTTTCTAGACATATGTTATGTTATTTAAATTAAGAGAAGCAACAAATTGTGATGATTGTTTCTAATAAAAGCTCATATGATACGTTTGTTTTTAATTGTGACAACTTGCCCCATGTAATGTAACATTCAGCCCCAAGCACGGGGTTGAATGTTAAACGGGTTTTTTTCCATAAACCACACATTTATATCATTATTATTAGTCTAGAACGTCATATTTATATTAAAGCAAGATCTTGAATAGTTACTTTATCAAACGAGCCTATACTCAGGTAAAACATTCAAACCAATAAAAAAATGTGACAGTTTGTAAAAAAAATTGTCACTACCAGCCCCGGTGTCCCCTATGCCCAGAAAATGAAGCTGTCGGAACGAAAGCTTTATTTTCGCATACTTGCTTTTTGAAAAATGGTTCATCTTTAAATTATTTTTAAATTTTAAATACTCATTGTTTTTTTAGAAGGAGAAACTACAAAAGAAAAACGGAAAGAGGTACAACTAGTCAAGAAGTTTATGAATCTGCTACGGCAGAAGTACTGAAGTGTCTTGAAAATGTTAGATTTTAATTTGACTGAAGTGCCAAGTTAAAAAAGTATGAATAAAAGTATATCAATATATAATAAATTAACATGTAATGAATTATTTACACTGACGAAGCTTAATTCAGTAATAAAAAAGCGTTTTATATAAGATTTTAAAAAAGTTCCTGCCAAAGTTAGGTGATTATAACTGTTAAAAGATAAAAAATCACGATTCAGATATCATAAGTACTCATATATGTTATAAGACTGTTTAGAATGATCTCTTTTGTTGATAACGTTTTGAAATAATAAAAAAAAGATGATTTTTCATTGATGATTCTATTTATTTACCTACTGTAACATCGTGCCCCAAAGCTGTAACAACTAGCCACAAGTCAGGGGTAAGTTGTTACAATCGACTTATTTGATTAATTGTCCATTGTGACAAAAATCACGTAAATTTTAATATTTTTACAATGATATTTTACTAGCTGAATAGACATACGGTAAAAGCAATCAAATGTATACATTATTTGATAGCTTTTGTGATATTGGCAATTATCCAAAAATTGTAACAACGTGTCCCCCGCTCCCCTACGTGATATGTACACGTCAACATCTGAACGGTGAAAATAAATTCCTTCATTTCAATGAACAAGCTGAGATTTTGCTTAAGGAATACAGAGGTCGCGACTATCATAAACTGTAGAAGGATAAACGTTAGTAAGCAATACAGGGTGCTTAAAAAATGTATACACACTTTAAACTATTGTAGTTTTCCGCTCTACAAGGCTAATGTTATATTTCTTCGCCAGGTGCCAGCATAATCGTCTCTCTATGTTATAAAGGGTGTCCCAAAATTAACGCAAGATTTTATTTGGGCACTATTTGTGCAATAATGAGTTGGCAACTCTGAAAATCAACAATTAGACAGCTGACAATTTAGGTTTAGTAAAAATGGAGCGCTACATGATAGAACAACGTGTCTTCATTGTTGAAGTATATTTCAAAAATAATGAAAGTTTGGAGGCTGCAGTTCGAAAATTTAAAACAAAATATGGTCGGAATAGTGCTTTAAATTCATCAACTGTGAAGAGATTAATTTAAAAATTCAGGGAGACAGGATCTGTTGAAGACACCAAACGCACTGGTCGTCCAAAAACAAGCCGTTCAGATGTCAATATTGACGCAGTGCGTGAGAGTGTTGGTGATAATCCAGGAACCTCAATTGGGCGTCGTGGACAAGAATTGCAAATTCAAGAAGCTCTCTACAGCGTATACTCACTCAAGATCTGTGTCTTCATGCTTACAAACTTCAACTACCACAACAACTCAAACATAACGACCAGGCACAGCGAAGAGAGTTTGCTGAATGGGTTATTGAGCAACAACAAATTGATGTTGATTTTTCGAGCAAAATTATCCTAAGCGTTGAAGCATATTTTCACCTTGATGGCTATGTTAATCGCCAAAATTGCCGCATTTGGGGTTCTGAGAACCCACAGATATTCGTCGAGAAACAAATGCATCCACAATGTGTCACTGTTTGGTGTGGATTTTGGGCTGGAGGCATAATTGGACCATACTTTTTCGCGGCGAAATCAATTTTAAACCCTCTTTCACCGGTGGGGTAAAAATATCGAAAGGTCGGTCATTACGATTTTTCGCCGACAATATTCTGCAAGCGGAATTTTCAGTTTTTGATCTTTTATTTTCTCATAGCGTTTGATTGCGCACCGCAATTAAGCAAAATATAATAAATGTGAGTAGTGTACCTAAGTTTGTATAAAACGCCTATGAAAACAATCAATTGAAAGATCGCAATCCCCGTTTCAGAATTTTACTACATGCATCTGTTTTCGATTCTCGAGTAAAATTCCCGCCAAGTTGTGGGATAGCGGAAAGATTTTTTTTCGATCCCTTTCGGTCGAGAATTTACGATAGGGTCGCCGGTCCGGCGAGCAGGTAGCCGCTGGAGCTGCATAGGAAACACGGCGTAACAAAAAACGCGGGAGATTTTGAAACTCAAGCGGGAAAAGCGGGAGTGTGGGACTTCCGCTAATACCGATCACTGGATTCTAAGATTATGATTCCCACTTCGATCGAGCAATATGCTATTCTAATTATGCCAAAAAAATGAGAACGAAAAATTTCTGACATTGATGGACTGACAATTTTCAAGTGGCAAGCAGAAATCGCAGGCAAAAAAAAACCACCCCACTCCTTCCACAAACCGACATGATAAATTGCAAAACTACCATGTTTTTACTGAATATAAAGAGTTACCGAATCAACTCCGTGGCTTACATACGTCTTCTTCTGTGATTTTTGTGAAATACTTGATGAAAACTGTTATCGTTCTAAAAGACAATTTCAACTAAGTGCATTCTTCGTCTAATCGAACAGGTATGTAGTAACTTTTCACTGAAAAAAATTCATCATATTTGATTAATTTCAAAAAACATTTTTGAATTTCAATTTCATTTTTGAATTCAATGGATGTAACATTAGTACGAAAATGATTCTGGTTTAATTTCTGTTATTGTATAGATACAGTTTACTCATTGAATACAAATCTTGGCACCTTCCGGACGATATAGATATGTTTTCTCTGGTTCAATATGATAATTTGGAATATTCCATCCTGGTTTCGGAGCGCGTTAAAATGATGGAAGGTCAAAATTGCGTTGTCAAGTACAGTTCTGGGACCAAATACAGTGCTGAACTGATAAAAACATCAGGTGAGTTATTCAAAATAATTGTGATGTTTGCACGAAAATTAATTCCATACAAAAAAGAATTTTATTGCATAACTGCTGAATAACATTTGACTCGCTGTTTAACTTTCTTCACAAATTTTTGCAATTTATCTCTCAAAGAAAAAAAAAAATGTAAGGTGTTTTTCAAAACATTTTTGATTAACCAAAACTCTGCGAATATTGGAACCGCTGTTTCCTCATTTCTGAGTGTATCTCAATTAATGCGGAAAACGGTTATTATTCAGGAATACGACGTTGAAAAATTGGAGTTCTATTGCAAATTGGCACAAATGTTTCTTTCACGCCGAAGTATCCGTGATTTCGATGACCAATAATGATGAATTTTAATTCTTCTGTCTTGAAAAAAATCGGTTAGTACTTAACCCGGCGTTCGCACAGTTGGGTCTATTTGACCCGAGCAGTTTTCAAATGAGCATGTTTCTTAGAATTTGTGTGCGACGTTGCCAAACTTCTCAGTAGCTGGAGCTAACGGTCCACACTTAGGCCCGATTTCACCAACGGCGCGTAAACATTCGTTTAGTTAAACTACGTTTTCTTAAACGGGTTGTCTAAACCGAGTTTAATGGTATTCGGATTTCACCAACGAAAAGCGATTGCGTTTAACTAAACGAGAGAATCGAGGTGGCAACGTTGTAAAAGGACGAAGCGGGGGTAAAAGAAGCATAGAAATTCCCATAATTTATTAAATTCTATGCGAATGTCTCAAAGAATCGTAACTTGTTCATTTGTTATTCGTACTTTCGTGTTGTTGGAAACGTTTTGTTATGATGTCGGGTGAGAAGAGAAAGCGTGATCCTGCTTTTCAAGTGACTGATAAACATTTGTTACTTGATATAATAGAAAAATATTACGAGATCGTTGAATCAAAAAAAACCGATAAGGTAACAATGAAAACAAAACATCGAAGTGGATAGAAATCGAAGGAGAATATAATTCGTGCACGACTTCCATTCATCGAGAATGGAAGGTTTTGAAAAATCTGTGGGAGAACATGAAAAAAACCGCTAAACAATGTATAACAGTGCAAAATCAGAATAACTTTGGAACAGGTATTTATACCAATTAATAGAAGACAACACTGCTAAAACAATAATAATTTTCAGGGGGAGGACCACCAAAAGAAGTAAAAATAGATGAGGTGACCCAAAGAATAATACCTTTGATGCGTCAGAACGTACATGGTTTTATAAATCCTTACGACGTTGATGGCGCTCCACTTGTGGTAACAAGTGAACAATCTGGTAATTATTCAAGAATCTTTTATAACCTTCTTTGATTAAACAGTATTTAACAATTATAATAATAAAAATATTTTTTCCAGTAACTATAGATGTTGAAGACAAGACTGACTGGAGTAATTATACTCCCGGAATGTTAACAGCTCCTATGTCGGAGGAACTACATACTGTTTTAGGTAACTATAGTTGTCATAATCTAGTCGTATTTTATTATAACATGTTATAGATGGGGATGGAGGTCGCACTTCCAACACAAAATTAACCAACAAAAGGCCACTCCAGACCGACAAATTGAGTGATGCAAAAATTCGTGCCTTGGAAGCAGCCAATACGGAAGCGTCACAAGAACATGCAGCGAAAATGAAAATTTTGCAACTTCAGGAGGAGCAAGAACTTCTGCAAGTTCAACAGGAAAGAATTAAATTGGAACAGGAGGAGATAAAATTGGAAATATTGAAAACCCAATTAAGAAAAGAGCTTAACTCATGATAATTAATTTCTACATTAGAATTGAATAAAATATTTTCTCCTTATTTTTGTTTCTTATATTCGTGCAAAATGGCTCATTATAATATCATTCCGAGTTATTTGATATTCATTCACATTTCTCTGCTCTTCTATTTGGTTCATGTCCCCAGTTTCACCTGACGAAGAGATACTTTCGTATTGACGTGGCATTTCTTCTCCAGCTCTTTGTGCTATATTATGTAATATAGCAGTGGCAATAATTACTGGGAATGTGTGTTCTACAGTCATACCCAAACCAATTGCCATACAAGGAAAGCGCCTCTTCCATACACCAAAAAGACGTTCTATGGTGTTTCTTGTTCGTATTAATGATTCATTGTATAGATTTTGGGCACGTGTATCACAGTTAACTAGAGGTCATTAAATAATTTGTGCATTTGTAACCCCATCCCCTATTAACACCGTATCACCATATTTTTGCTTCAAACAGGGTTCTCCTCCGGCTATTTTTGAAAATGTGTGAATCATGTGTGCTTCCTGGCCATCTAGCAACAATGTCAATAAATTCCAAGTTTGCATTACATATAGCCTGCACATTTAAAGAAAAATATCCTTTCCTGTTACGGAATATCTCAGCATTTTCTCCACCTATCAATTGAAATAATATTTACGAAAATTTATATCTACATATAATACACTTATATACCTGGTGATTTTCTCAATCTAACATGGGTACAGTCGATCGCACCAATGACCCTGGGAAATCTTGCTTTTCATAAAAAGCAAGTTGTGCCTCTCTAATCTCATCTTTAGTGCTAGGAAAATGAATGTACGGATGTACCAATGAGGCTATGGCGCAACTCACTCTATGGATTATTCTATGTGATGTCGATGTGCTTACACCGCTGAAATCAGCTGCACTTATTTGAAAACACCCCGTGGCATAAAACCGAAGAGCACACAACAATTGGTTGATAGGAGAAATGGACTGGTTTCTGAAAATATATTCATATGAATTTCTTTTGGAGGGGAAAAGACAACAAACCTGTTGGATGAAAATGTTAAAAAATGTTCTATTTCATGCAACATATCCAAAACTGTTCTTTTGGAAAGCCGGAATCTCTTAAAAAAATCGACATCGTCCAGATTGTTCATGTGGTCTTCCCTTTCACGTAACCATCTAGGACGCCGAATAACAACTTCTTCATCGTCGCTACTTTCTTCAAAGACCAATAACAGTCTTCTCTCCATATTCACAATAATTCACAACTGTCACTAATGTAAACAAACTATCGCGATTTGAGGTTGTGTTCGCGCTAAACCGAGTTTAACGTTTTAACTGATCAATATTGGTCAGTTACGCATTTTTCCTCAGTTAAGACTAAACTGCGTTTAGAAATGTTGGTGAAATCCGTATTTCATTAACTAGAGGTTAAACATGTGTTAAACTAAGTTTAACATTTGGTGAAATCGGGCCTTAGTGCGGGATATCGCCAATTAGTCGTGTTGCGGCCGCAGCGGGTGATAGACACGGTCAAACGCGAAAAAGGTAAATATGACCCAACCATACTATTCGTGTCGTAATTTTGCGCCGTTTTAAAAAATGTTTTTTGTTTTTGTAATATTGTTTATTTTGTTATTTTCAGAAATTTTACAATTATGGATCGCGAAGAACGTGAACGGCAGCGAATTTTAAGTATTTTGCAAGAATCCGACTCCGAATACGAAAATTGTACATCCGAAACTGAAGAAGAAGAAGACCATCTGAGTGTTCGCAGCCAAGATAGTGACACCGATCAAGACGCGTCTGATAATAACAGCGACGATGAGCCTCTGATTCAACTACGCCGTCACTTACATTCTTCACCATCAGAATTACAGCAGGATTTTGATACTAACTCGACTGCGACAAGCTCTTTTGAAAGCCAGGTACGAACCACTTATTTTTTTGGAAAAGACGGAACAAAGTGGCGTAAGACACCTTTGCGCCAAAATGTTCGAACTAGGGCAGAAAATATTATAACTCAAGCGCCAGGTGTTCGACCAGTAGCTCAGAATGCTTCATCTGAAAAAGAGTGCTGGAACATATTTTTTACAGACCAAATGGTTGACCAAATATTAGCTTATACAAATGCTCGCATACAAATTAAAATAGCAGCTTGTCAAGACCCTTCAAAATACAGCTATATGAAAGAATGTAATCGCAGTGAATTTCTTGCTTTCCTTGGACTTTTGTATATGGCTGGTATGCTTCGCTCTGGGAGGCAAAACCTGGCTGATCTTTGGGCTTCAGATGGCACTGGTACAGATATTTTTAGGTTGACTATGTCGCAGAGACGTTTCCATTTTGTACAAAGTAACCTTTGCTTTGATGACATGACTACGCGTGATTCAAGAAAATTATTAGATAATTTGGCTCCAATCCGCGATATTTTTGAAGCATTCATACATATTTGCCGCAATAGCTACATGCCAGAAGAAAATCTCACAATAGACGAAATGCTCTTGGCATTTAGAGGCAGATGTAAGTTCAGACAGTACATACCATCAAAGCCCGCCAAGTACGGTTTGAAAATTTTTGCATTAGTCGATTCGAAGACATTTTATATAGTTAACCTTGAGATTTACGCAGGAAAACAACCCGAAGGCCCATATTATGTAAGCAATAAGCCATTTGATGTCGTGGACCGTCTCGTGCAGCCAGTTTCTAAAACAAACCGAAACGTAACATTCGATTATTGGTTCACCAGCTATGATTTAGTAACTCACTTGCTTCAAGAACACAAATTGACATCTGTGGGTACTATTCGTAAAAATAAAAAGCAAATACCCGCAGAATTCACAAAAACCAAGGGAAAAGAAATATACTCGTGGATTTTTGGTTTTGAAAAAGATGTCACGATCGTATCATATACCCCGAAAAAAAATAAAGTGGTATTACTTATGTCCAGCTTGCATCATGATGCTAGTATTGATACATCTACAGGCGACAAAAAAAAACGGAGATAAATACATTTTATAACGTGACAAAAGGTGGAGTCGATGTTGCTGACGAGCTTTGTTCTACTTACAACGTTAGCCGTAATTCAAAAAAATGGCCCTTGACAATTTTTTATGGTATTCTAAATATGTCTGGAATCAATGCGCACATAATACATAACAGTAATAACAACACTACGTCAAAGCGACGTAAATTTCTAAAGAATTTAAGCCTTGTTACGACGCAAGTTCGGCTGCGCCGTCCCTGGCCGCAATGTTGGGATAAGGCGCCTACCAGACCACCCGATTCTTAAGACAACAACGATGCATCAGAAGCGATCCGAACGTTGAAGACGACCGACGGCCAGTGAAATCGTTACTATTTCAATCAGCTCATAGCATTATATCGTTTAATTCCAATAAATTCGTTAAAAAACAATTGGTCCTTCGAGCATTACGAACATTACGAAACAAGCCTTACACTGGTTCGTGACCATTTGCGCAATCGTAAAGATGTCATTCAATTGCCAAGACTTATGCGCAAACGAATAAGAGAGTTTTTAGGAGAACCTGATGAGGAGCCACCTGCGAAGATACCTAATGTAAGAAAGAGATGCCAAGACTGTCCTGCCAAAAAAGATAGAAAAACTAATAATAATTGTCGGAGCTGTAGCAAATACATCTGCAGTGAGCATGCAATGTTGTACTGCCGAGATTGCGCAGATGATAAGGATACCATGACTGACGTATAAGACTGATACAAATGGTGTTATATTATTAGTATATTAATTACTTGATTACCATGTAACAAATTAGTTTATATTATAGAAAAAAGTTTGTTTTGTTAAAATTTTATTACTTTAAGACAGAGGTTGTCTATTTTGTTATTTATTTGTGATACTTTTATAAAAAAGTCATTAAAAAAATAGTTTCGTATCATGTTGTTTTTTTTTGTACTCAAAACCTATAACGATAATCGTATTATACAGATAGTACAACCACAAACCAAATTTATTTTAACTTTTGTAATTATGGCGTTTTCTTATACGGGTCCTGTCGACCCAACCCTACTGTCGTTGTTGCATATTTTGACTGTGCTGACGCCGGGTTAATGAGAATCTGCAAATAGAACAATCTTTCATATATTATATTTAGATAACAATTGATTCTTTCAGTATACTTCATACCAAATTTATTCTTTCGTGCCTTCCTTCGATATTTGATTGAATCATGAACAAAACGCCAAGATTTTCAATATTTTTCAGTGCGGTAGGGAATGAATTTTTTTTACAACTATTTAAAATTTTCCATACCAGTGTTTATTGAGATTGGCATCGCAATCATTTCAAGTTAGCGCGGTGTCGTAATTATTCGGTATCCCTCTCATTTCTTCTCCCAAAGTTACGTGATAAATGATTGACAATATTTTTGGCTTATTTGTTCGATTTCGAATTCATATTTCAAGACAAATATTCATCCTGAAAAAAATTCATCCACGAAACACCGATAACTCAATATACTGTGAATGTCAGAAATTTGGAACAAATTTGTTTCTGAAGAAACCAAAATTTTATCGAAAAATCTTATTTGGATATTTCTTTCAATTGTATAATTTTTTTTATAGATTCAAAAAAATTTCTTGAAACAAATAGAAACACCAAAAATCCAAATACCTTCTTCAACGCCCAATGCATCCTTAAATCAGCAGTCGTTATTAAATGTGACATATTCGTTAGATTCAACAAACGATTCAAATACTGCTGACGGATGTGCAATATCGCATGCACAGATTACTAACGAACCCGATGAAAGTGAATTGGAAAATATGAAAGATTCAACTTTTTCAAATCAAAAGGCACAGAACATATGTGATAGAATCGAACACAATATTGAAGAATTAGAAATAGAAACTACAGGTTTGAATAGTACCGCACAAGAACCAAAGAAAACCAACCAAACAAAAATATTCTGACATTGACAGCAGCTATGTCCCTGAAAGATCTCCTCTCAATCAAACATGTAAAATTATTGAAGATTGTGCAACAAAAGAATTAATTTCTGTTCTCGATAGAAATGCGTCCCTAAATATTCAACAAATCAAAGTTTTGACTTCTGAAGGAACGAAATCGAAAAAACATTTTTGCATCTTTTGTAAAACTTTGCAAACTAAATTTGCAAGACATTTATTACTTCGTCATAAAAATGAAGACGAGGTGAAAAACTTCTCCCTTTTGCCACAGAAAAATAAAGAACACCGTCAATTGATCGATGCCATTAGAAAGAAAGGGGATTATATTCATAACACCCAAGAAGAATTCAATTCGGGAATATTGATAGTTTCTCGTCAAAAACACATACATTCAGCGAACAAAGCTGAAGATTATATTTGTTGTCAGTCGTGCAAAGCATTTTTCGCGAAGACAACTATAAGATTTCGCGTTGCTACATGCGACAAAAAAAGAAAAAAAGGTGAAAGAAACATCCTCACTTCTTCATCCTCATTCTTCAGCAAATGAAAATTTGCGAAGAAACATTTTTCCGGTTTTTTGCGATGACGATATAGTAAGAACAATAAAATATGATGAACTCATCATATTATATGGAAATAAATTAAGCGACAGATATACAGGGTGTTTCAAAAAGAATCATCCGATTTAGAAAAATCATAGCTATTCATCTGTGAATCCGATGTGCTCGAACAATATACTGTTAGAAGGAGGAGGCTCTGGAGTTTCACGTCGTTTCCACCAGGTAGCAGTAGTGCGCTCTACCCTCAATTGGAAACAGATTCTAATGACTTCATATACCAACAGGACGGTGCCCCACCACACTGGAATCTTCATGTGAGAGAGTTTTTAAATGGTAGGCTTCCTCAAAGATGGATCGGCCGTACTGGACCTAATGATTCCGCGTTAAGTCACTGGCCTCCAAGGTCACCGGACCTTACTGTTTGTGATTTCTTTTTGTGGGGGTTTGTAAAATACAATGTTTATATCCCTCCCCTTCCAACAACATTGGTTGAACTGAAGAACCGCATTAGAGCATTCTCTCTAATCATTCCTTCTCGATGAAGCTCAATGTAATTTTGAATTTGAAACATAGAATCACCAAAATTTCACATCCCTCATTCTTAGAAAAAAATTTGAAATTTTTAACACAATTATTCGAAGAAAATGGATTTCCAAAAAACCTATTACAAAAATTGATTCACAACATCCCGAATAGAAATTCCAATCAGTTAGATCACAGATTACAGGAAGAAGGAATACTTGGAAGTATTGTGCAAAAAAGAACAATAGTACTACCAAATATTCCAGGATTAACTGAAAAACTTGTAAAGTTTCTAAAAAACGATGAAATTAGATTTGCTTTGAAAAATGTAAAAACTATCAATAACATTTTCACCAAATTGAAAGATAAATCTCCGAAAATGAAAACACCTCACGTTGTTTACAAAATTCCTTGTTTCAATTGTAATAATGTTTACATAGGTGAAACCGGACGAACATTGAGTAAAAGAATAACATCACATAAAAGTGATTCAAGACGAAACTCTAAATCGTGTGCTTTGGCTGATCATGAGAATAGAGAAGGTCATCATATGAATTTCGAAGAGGTGGAATTATTAGATATCGAATCGGATTTTAAAACACGAAAATTCCTTGAAATGGTGAGAATTACCCAAGAACCATTTACTATTAACAAAAAAACCGACATGGATCACAAAAATTCAATTTATTGCAACTTGTTTTTCATCGATAATGAAATAAAATTGAGTCGTAGAAGACCAGCGACCCAACAAGTAAGTGCAAATAGATTGACCCAAAACTCATTGGCAACAAGATAAAATAATGTTTTTAACGTGATAGCATCTAACGTAAAAATCTTAATACCTGATTGTCATGTCACTTTGACTTTTAGTTAATTCAAACTGAATTTCGTGATTTTTCGACATTTTTACGTTCGTGCTATTCTTCGTTTTGATGTACTATTGGATAGAGGAAACTAATTGCGATCTCTACACCTGTAAGTAGTTGAATTTCCATGTAAAATCTTAATAAGTCAATAAGTCAATGTCTTTGTAGTTCTCCTGAGTGATGATATGAATTGATATCGAAAGCTCGAGTAAAAGGACAAAAGAGTCGTTTCGTTGTGTTGCTGCTACCCCAATAAACCTATACAATTTATATACTTATATATATATACTTATATAATTTAAGGGTTGAGTCATTCTCTTGGTATTTATTAATAATAAATGGTTTTGTTATGGGTTTTAGAGAAACCAAAACGACTGTGTTACTCTTTACTGTTTAAAGATGATCAAGCTTTCGGTGATTTGGATGTCACCCTCTTCCGGATCTGAAACCCAACATTGGAAATAGAACAACGATCTTCTTTTATATGTAGAATTTTTATACTAAACGTAATAATATAGATAATTACATACCAACAACAGCGGTGAGGTTATGTCATACGTGTAGTTCTTATAATCGTCAAATTTATATTTATCATCCAATATTTAAAATTTTAATTATAGATCTTTCTGTTTTTAAGTAAGCGACATTTCTCAGATATTGGAGTTGACATTTTTTCAAAATCTCACTAGATGATATGATTATTCTATTCAAATAAAAATCACGAATATGTTACTTCAGTATTAGGAAAAAATCTCTGTTGGCGTATATCATAGTCGATCTCAATAAGATAGGAGATAATATTGTTCAAATTGTTTATATCAGATCGTTTGTTCATTGTTTTGTATTGTGATATCCTTATCATCTCTAAGTTCTCTCTTATTTTTGAATTAGTGCATTTATCAAAAATTACACAATTATCATACAACATTCGATGTCCCTCATCTTTCACATGTTTCGCTAGGACACATCTATTAGGATATAAAATCTAACCATAATATACGTTTGAAGATTAATTTTGTACTTGGTTTGAAAAAGAGAGTACTTCGACTTTCACATCCCGCTTTTCATAATACAAAACTCGAAGACATCCTTATAAAGAATTCTTATCCTAAAAGATTAGTAAAGAAGTTGTTATATAACACATCTAACGATAGTCTCATTCCGGTAAACAATAATCAAATAACTAGAGAAGTAAACCAGATTCGAAACATTACGTATAGATCAATCCCGAAGATAGATGATCTTTCTAATAAACTGATTAAAGTTCTTTCATCTATGGATCAAAATATTAAGATAGCAGAAAGAACAATTAAAACTGTAGGACATTTATTTTCAAGGATTAAAGACAACATTCCAAAAGGACTTCAAAGTGACATAGTATATATGATTCCATGCGCCAACTGTGATCAAGTCTATATCGGACAAACTAGTAATCATCTCCGACAAAGAATAATTGCCCATAAAAGTGATTCGATTTTATATCCTAATAGATGTGCCCTAGCGAAACATGTGAAAGATGAGGACATCAGATATGTTGTATGATAATTGTGTAATTTTTGATAAATGCACTAATTCAAAAATAAGAGAGAACTTAGAGATGATAAGGATATCACAATACAAAACAATGAACAAACGATCTGATATAAACAATTTGAACAATATTATCTCCTATCTTATTGAGATCGACTATGATATACGCCAAAGATTTTTTCCTAATACGGAAGTAACATATTCGTGATTTTTATTTGAATAGAATAATCATATCATCTAGTGAGATTTTGAAAAAACGTCAACTCCAATATCTGAGAAATGTCGCTTACTTAAAAACAGAAAGATCTATAATTACAATTTTAAATATTGGATGATAAATATAAATTTGACGATAGACCGCGCAAGCGTGACGTCACCACCAACCAAATGTCAAAATCAGTTTCCAAACAAACATTTAATTGCATTGAAAAGCCCATAAGCGATTTTTTGAAAGCGTATATTTCGAAGATTGAGATTCCTATCACTTTGAAAGTTCTTTGATGGTAAGCCCCAGTGTTTTATCTTTCAATTGGTGTATATATGTAGAAATAATTTCATCTACAAGTTGCGGAAGCCGTTATTGAATAATGGATTTTGAGGTTATATGGTTTCTTTCTCATAATAATTAACTTTCTCTCTGTTAATAAAATACTAATATACTTTTTTTCAGATAAGTATGGCTCGTTTAATAAAGTTTAGTGCTATAGTAGACTTTTTCATAGCAGCTGGTGAGATAAAATTGATCAGCAGAGGTGAGAACACTGTTGAATCCGGACATGTAACAACATTTATATTTGATGCACATACTCGTGCCATAACGGCAAAAATATTTGCTTCCATGAAAAACAAAGTTTATGATGTGGAGATGAGTTTATTTCATGTATAATATGAATGTATTATTTCATCAATTATTTCTACTAAATTAAATTGGATTTCCATATTAATCGAAACTTATTCCCTCTTAAGTCCATTAGCTGCAGGTAAAGGATGCAACCCAAACGTATACTGGAAGCAATAAATATTTTACAACGTTATGAAAATAAAACAACCCAGCAACCTAATCTACCTTAGATTTGGGGAATACCCAAATTATTACTTTGGAATATGTTACTTCAATTCAAGTTCATCATCTTAACAACTGTTTTTAAATTGTCATTCCTCAAGTTACTCCTATAAAAACTTATTTAGGCATTAAAATTTAGCAAGAGTACTTCAGAAACATATTTATGTAAAGATGTTCTTTCAAAAACCATTAAACCAATTTTAAATAGAGTACGGCAATTCCTAGGTGCAACATCGCTATCAACCTCATACACATACTGGTTCGTCTTTGCTTAAATCATTCCTGAGCGTACAAAAATACAGATATTTATCTACGAAACTCATATAACCTAAAAAAAAAACAGAAATTTTAAAATACAACCAATTTGGTAACCACAAATGGCTATATAAGTACACCAAATGAAAGCTGGAGCACTTCTGCTTACCATACCAGCATTTTTACTTCAATAAATGTGACTCATTTGAAAATAAGGGCCTTTGAAATTCGTCTTATGGGCTTTTCAATGCAATTTAATGTTTGTTTGGAAACTGCTTTTGACATTTCACGTCTGGTGACGTAAGCACTTGCGCGGTCTATTATAAGAACTACACGTATGACATAACCTCACCGCTGTTGTTGGTATGTAATTATCTATATTATTACGTTTAGTATAAAAATTCTACATATAAAAGAAGATCGTTGTTCTATTTCCAATGTTGGGTTTCAGATCCGGAAGAGGGTGACATCCAAATCACCGAAAGCTTGATCATCTTTAAACAGTAAAGAGTAACACAGTCGTTTTGGTTTCTCTAAAACCCATAACAAAACCATTTATTATTATACTTATATATATATATATATATGATGGTATATCATTATTCGGAGTATACGTCCGGTATATATCACTAAAAACCTGAAAAGAAGCAAAAGAGGCCTGACGTTTCGCAGTGAACGCACGCTGCATCATCAGAGATGTTTTCGTTGTACGTGACAAACGGAAACTGATGGAAATTTCCGAAAGTCATTTTATTTATTGACGACGGTATGGTATGACTTGATTTCGTATGGATCGAGCTGGAGTATTACGCAAATTATATCGTGTGCCGTGATTTTGAATTAAATTTTGATTATTTAGAATGTTTGAACCTGGATTAGAAAAAACAACCAAGGTAACATCGAAACCTTTTCTAATCCAGGTTCAAACATTCTAAATAATCAAAATTTAATTCAAAATCACGGCACACGATATAATTGCGTAATACTCAGCTCGATCCATACGAAATCAAGTCACACCATACCGTCGTCAATAAATAAAATGACTTTCGAAATTTCCATCGTTTCCGTTTGTCACGTACAACAAAAAACATCTCTGATGATGCAGCGTGCGATCACTGCGAAACGTCACGCCTCTTTTGCTTCTTTTCAGGTTTTTAGTGATATATACCGGACGTAAACTCCGAATAATGATATACCATCACATTACTCCGTCCGTGAAAATTTACAACACAACATTATATATATATATATATATATATATGTATCCATTTGTTATTTCTGTAAATTCCTACAGTGACATGAAATACAAATTGTGATTTCGACTAAGAGACCATCATTTTTATGTTATCACTTTGGTGATTCCATTAGATTTCGTTTCTCATTTCACTCACGCCAATATCGTCACTCTGTTGTTACTTAGGCTCACTCACGAAGTTCATTCAAGTATCCATGGATTCTATGTAAATGTACAGAAATATCAATTTCAACAAAAGAAAAATTACCTAGTGAAAGTTACAGTGATGTTACAGTTAGTTTCAATTATTCGAACCAAACGAACATCCATGACGTATATATACTATATTCATTCAATTTTGTAATCTTAACATGCTTCATTAATGATTTATTTAAGATTTCTTTGCATGACACAAATTTAAATTCAAAATTTTTGTATATTAAAAGAATGACATGAGACTAGGAAGGAATATATTTATATAACAATCACTTCGATGCCAGTCCCCAAACTATACAAATGACCTCGAAATATACACTCGACACAACCAATGTCCAAATTATCGTCAATTAAGAGATGTTTACCAAGTCATCATAAACCAGGTAGCCTTTCACCTCCCATCAGACTTTGATGTATTATTGCATCAATACAATCCGAACCACTTGTATGGCAACTCAGGAAGCCACACCACCAACCTACACTCCAGCATGCCTCAATTACCAATAAAAAGAACAAAACGATTTCTCCCATTAGCTGTTCCGGTCTTAGGTGCACTAGGATTCACAGCTCTAGCTGCTGGATGGGTGTGGAACAAAGAAGAATTAACATCTCAAGAGCATCAAATTATGGCATTGCACCAATCTGACCAACAGATTTATGAATATTTGAACCAAGTGAAAATTGACAGAGATGCTATTAGAACAGATTTGACACAGATATCTATCGTGATGAGCAATCAAACTGCAGTAATCCGGGAAGCAATACGTAATTTAGACTGTCATATGATGTACTTACAACAGCAACAGAACTTCCTCATAGAGTGGGGCATAATTGAACCCAACGCATTCATAAGGGCATATAATAGTGCGGCAAATGATAAATTCACACCAGATATGTTACCAGCTGAAACCCTAACAAGAATGATCAATAAAACAACCGACTTTGCAAACACAATGTATGAGCAGAACCCACACCTGGCATATATCTTGGGAACTACCACCTTGGTTTCACTTAGAAGAAAAGATATACATATCAACATATACTTCTCTTCATTATACAGAAACTTATTTGAGCATCCAAATTCCTCTACGGGGGAAATGACGCAAACGGAAATTTATCGAATGCTCCGTGAAATTTGTGCCAAACAAGAGTGAGTTATACTATTGCGTATAATTTTAACGGCTAACTATTTTTCATATTTCAGTGAAATGAGAAAAATGCTCATTGATTTGACCGGTGAAGTAAAGTCCTTGAGTGAAAAACTCAAGAACGAAGACCAAGGGACATACATTAAACCAGTAGGATATCCACTTCAAACATTATCAGACTTTGAAGAGAATGAGCTCGATACGTCCAAGGAAAAAGGAATAGCTTGGTAAGAAATTGTTTATTGAAGAAGAAATAAAATTTGATAGAAGTGAATATTTCTATATAGCATTTCATTTTTCAGCGATTATATCTGCAAAACTTGGGCGCGGATGGACAAAGATCTTTCGTGCACATGTGCTTCAAAGAGGCGGTAGCAGATGAGGTGATGCAGCACTTCACCGCGTTGGGGAAGAACAATAAGAGATCTCTTTCCCATACACAATTTATCCTCACAATTTATGGTACAAGGACATGACAGTTGTAATATCAGAAATTAACGAACATTTTACAGTAGCGGCAAAAATTGTAAAAGCTTTTCTGGGCCCGAAAGCATGGCAGAGTTTCAACCCCATATCAAAGAAGCTCTTAGAAGCGCCAAACAGCGCTTACTGAATAAAGCGTCGAAAGTGAAGAACATCAATGGGGCTGATGATGCCATACTTATATACCTAAAAAAGGCCATTTGCATTGATTGATGATGTCGATGAGGACGCAGATGAAGAAAATTCTGAAGACGATAATTCAACAATACTCAAGAAAATCGCAATCTTGAAAAAGAAATTGCAGAAACATGTGTGATATCATTTCTTGTAGGTCATACTAATAACTCATTGCATATGTTTTTTTCTACTTTTAAATTAAACATATTTTTTACGTTTTATTTCAATTCTTATTTTATTGTTTGGTATTAGTGAATATTTCTTATAACCATTTTTATACTTGTAGGCTCTGTATGTATATATTTTGATAGCAATTACTTTATTTCAATTTCGGTGTATATAATTTTAATATACATGTAAAGCATTTGTAAATATCAGAAGGTATACAATTATATTTGAATATTCAAAAACGTTAGGTTAAATTACGATTTGTTAACGATTTTTTTGTTATAATGTTATATAGTTTGTTTCACATTATTCATTTGTTTCTATAAATTTTATATGTCGAACTAAATATCTGAACTTGTGTTCTAAATTATAATTTCCATTTTATACATATATGTATATACATCACTATCAAGCATTTGAGTTTATATTGTCCCTCTCCTGACGAATGGGCGTGTCTCAAAAAATTGCAAAAATGAGGTAAGACTGCAATTGTGCTTAGAAAAGAATCATAAACGTTCACACGAAGTGGCGTATCTCATGGACTGATGCCTAAGCTAATACGCATCATAATGCTCGAGACTTATCTCAATTGTCTAGTCTACGGTATCATACGAACAGACGGTTCTCGATATACGCCTTTATGAGCTGGAAATTTTCTGAGAGAGTGTTTCAACCATACAGGCGTATCTCACATTTTGCAGGCATCAACATGAATCTTAACGCCGCGTACGTGCCGTATGCTTGCAACTTATTAGTTTGTTTGAGTCGTTTGGTGAAAATGGATGTGCTCGTAAAGTGGTCAATAATACTACAATCGTTGTAGCGTGTAAAGAGCTCAATTATTGAAAAAATGAAACCATTTTCAAAATTGGTGCAACTGTTAAAATGCTCTAAGGTAAAAAGTATTACTATGGAAAGATTATTGATATTGAAGACAAATATGGTGAAAGCTGGGACTCTGACGATGATATACCTTTAGCTTTTCTTTTAAAAATACTAATAATGCGAGTAAACTGATACAACCTATAACAATACATTCTGGAGAAGAAAAGATCCCTTGAATGTTGAAGACGTCTGCAGTGCTTCTAGTGGTAGTCCCCATTATGACAGTGATGCTGATCCACCCTATGGAATATGTGAAGTGAAATACTGGAATGAAGAAGTATTCAGCTCGCGCCATAATTGCATGATATTACTTTGCTGGGACCATTTTCAAAATAATGCAGGTTGTCTCATTCATAGACAAGATTTTCAAAGTTTGAATGCTTCACGAGAAAGTTCCACCGAATTGACTAATGAGGTAATTATTATGCACTCATACAATAAAAACTGTTTGACTAGAAGTGTTTTTTTTTAGCGGGCTATTATGATGCCGGAAGATTTTCAGATGGAAGGTTCTAACCGCGAGTTCATTCTCACAAAGAAAAAAGAGTGAACCAGAAGAAACTTAATAAGCAGCTAAGAAACGAAGGAAAAGAGTATGTAAGTGAAAAAACTAAAAATATAGTTCGAGCACGCACTTTGCAGACAAGATGTGATGGAATAATTTGTGAAAAATTAGGTAAGAATTGCAAAAAGTTTAATGACAAACTGAGAACAGAAATCTTTGAAAATTTCTATACGCTGGGAGATTTAAATAACCAAAGAGAGTTCATTGCAAAGCATGTTGAGTCAATAGATGTTAAACAGAGAACAGTGAAGGATAATTCCTTCAGGCGCCAAAAAACTATAAGATATTCTTTGACTTTGGAGGGACGACGTGAAAAAGTGTGCAAAAAATTTTATTAGCCACACTTAGGCACTTAGGCAGTGCGAACTGTCCTGGACAAAGTTGAAGGGACATCAGGTATATTAAAAGAAGATAAACGTGAGGGAAGACAATCGAAGGTGATTTTAGACCTAGATAGAGAGCAACGTAGAAACATAGAAAACCATATAGATAGGTTTCCAAGAATTGAATCAAATTACTGTAGAGCTAAGATTACTAAAGTGTACCGTAAAATGGGGTGAATAGTAACAGTGGGGTTAATAGAAATGAAACTTCTAAAAAAATTCAACATTATGTAATAGGGGGTTAAAGTAAAGCTGACAGGGATATTTTTTTTATAAGATGGAAATAAGGTAAGATTTAAGGGAAATGTGATTTTGTGTGGTTGGCAATACTGAGATTCAGATTCAGTGGTGTGACAAAGCAACTTCTGTTTCAGCCGATTTTCATCGTTTTCCAAACTTTACATGTAAGTACCATACCTCATCACCTCACATGTTTGAATTGTACTATTTTTTATACTTTGTATACCTGTAGAAGATATCACATTTTTTAATATAGTGTAAACAAAACCATTTCTTTGTTTCAATTTTTGGTTTAAATTATGATCCATATTTTGAACAACAAAATAATGTGTTTCTATTCACCCCACAAATCGTAAAGTTTTTATTTTGTGTTTATTTTCCAATGTCACAGCTGAAAGACAATTAAATATATAATATACAACCAATAGTTATCCAATTGAGGAATATTAGCTGGCACAAGCTATAATGTGACCGTTTTCTTTCAGCATGCCAAGGAGTTACAAACGATTAAAACCTAACAAAGTACAAGATCCAGAGGTTATTACGGCAGCTGTTTAAGACATAACTAATGGCCTTAGCCGTCGAAACGCAGCGGCAAAATATGATATCCATTATAGTGTCCTCTACAGACATTTGGAAAAAGGTGATCAAATTAAGAAAAAAGGAGGGAAAACCGCTTGAACAGAAGAAGAGGAAAAAACTTTGGCGAGTAGACTTATTATTTGTGCTGACTGGGGCTACCCAATTGATTCGTGGACTCTGCGAATTTTGGTCAAAGAATCGCTTGACCGCCAAGGTAGAACCATAAAAAAATTCAAAGACAACTTTCCTGGCCGTGATTTTGTCTATTCTTTTTTGAATAGACATAAGGTTATGCCAAAACATTGAACGGGTCAGAGCAGGTGTCTCCCCAGAAACGATCAATGAGTACTTTGACAGACTAGAAGCAGAGCTCAGAGACGTTCCTTCATCAAACATTATTAATTATGATGAAATGAACCTTTTTGATGATCCTGGAAAACATAAAGTAATAACTAAGCGTGGATGTAAGTACCCAGAAAGGGTGATGAACTCAACCAAATGCTCCATTTCTGTCATGTTTTCAACTGCTGGTGATGGTCACCTCTTACCCCCATATGTAGTCTATAAATCTTTACACTTGTATGAAAGTTGGAGAGAAGGAGGCCCTGATGGGTCCAGATACAATAGGACCAAAAGTGGTTGGTTCGACAACTTTTGTTTATCTGATTATGTTGAAACCATAGCCCTTCCTTATCTTAGACGTTTACCTGGCAGAAAGTACATGATTGGAGACAACTTATCTAGCCACTTGTCCTTGGATCTCTTTAAAAAATGTGCAGAAAATGATGTCCACTTTATATTTTTACCAGCAAACTCCACGCACCTCACTCAACCATTAGACGTGGCATTCTTTCGGCCTCTCAAAATGCTGTTTTTACCCTTCATGGCTTTTTATCCATATGGAAGAAATTAAAGGAAAGAGGTTTACCTCTTTCACTCCAAAGCTTGCAACCAAGACCCGTTGGAAAATTTCTTTTCTATGATAAGGAGCCATGGGGTAAAAATATCAATCCCTCCCTCTTCTTTCGTATCCTCATTTAAATCCCTACTAATTAACAACCTACTGTCATCTCATTCACCTGGATCTAATTGTGAAGAGGAAGAATGCGTAGACATGCTGGGCAATTTAAAAGAGTTCATCGATAAACCTGTTGTACCCGCATCAACGCCTCGTGTTAACGAACCCATTCTTTTGAAGATTGAAGATTTGGCCACGCCATATGTTGCGGGCTATATAATAAAGAAAGTATTATCCAATGTGAATTGCCAGTGCTGCCTTGACCGATTATGCACTCAAGAAAAGCTACCACCGAATGACCTTATCCATAGCAGGCAATATAAAAATAGTAATTTAAAATATCCTTCAAAGTACTTTCTCCTTAAATTTCATAACTTATTTTCTTCCCTTTTCAACTTAATAGTAAAGACGTTAAATTCATTCTCATTCAAAGATAATATTAAGAATCATTTAAATGCTCTAGAATTTGAAGATTTGTTCTGTAGTGAACATAAATTTTTGGTGCACAAATTTTTAGATTTTACTTGCAACTTCGCGATATTCCGATTTGTCACTTTAGTAAATGAAATATTAAGTGGTAAAGACATACGGCAACATAAATTTAATTGCATTACGATACTGGCTTATAAAAAATATTTAAAAAGAAAAAAATAATATGTTACTTTTCACGATTAAAATCAAACAAACGGTATGTTCCATCACTGACAAAATATGTACCTACTCTTTACAATGACATTAGTATACCTATTTGTTTGATTCATCAGTCTGAATATACAATTGCGACGACTATTTTATATTTTATGATATATATTGTTAAATTGTGTATTCTGTTTTTATTTAAACAAACAGGTTTGTTTTGTGATACATGTTATTTATTCAATATAATTAAAGATGAGCATATATAACATCTAAAAAAAATTCATAAATATTCATTGTATATTTTGATTTAAAATTGTGTGTTCTAATTCTGTTTGAACATATATTGTACTGTAGAATTTTTATGTATTCAATATAATTGACAATACCTGCATATAACATTTCTTTTATTTACAAATTGATCTACATTAGCGCCCCCTAGTGAAGTATTAAAATGCAATAGCCTTCGTTCAAATCCTGTAGAGCCCGTTTTTACCTCTTATATTTATGTGACACCCCAACAGATGGCGCTGAAGTTCTATCCCGTCAGTTGGATATCTATTTATTTCTTTATCCACAAATGTGGACCGCGCGTCCACATTTGTGTTATAAATTGAAATTAACGGTGATTTTGTTTGTCTTAGATTTTGTACACTAAAATGTCAAAAAACGATCAACCAACGACTGCAGGCACACGAACATCGAGTTTGTCGATGCAAAGAGTCAGTAAAACATTGCGGTTAGATGATCCTTCTTTTGAAGGCGAGTTTCAACGATTGCTTTTAGAATCAGATCAGTGCGACAGCGATGGGGATGTTGATGATTGTTTGTTTTATGAAGCTGACATTCAAGAAAATCACTCGAGTGAACAAGAGATTATTGAAGAAAGTGGTAGTACTACCAGAGCTGACGGAGACGTAAGGAGATCGGATAGTGAAAGTTCAGATGACGACAATATACCTATTGCACAGTTACGGCCCTCGAAGTACAATTATGGTAAAAATCGCTACAAATGGGCTACAGAACCACCTTCCAGAAGAGTCCGCACTCCACAGCATAATATTGTGTTGAATAGATCTATTTTGCACCTGACTGAAGACGAAAGAAAGATCCAATCAGTATTTGGAATAAACTTTTGATAATGAAATGCGACAAACCATTTTGACATGGACTAACTTCAAAATCCCTTAGTTCAGAGCCAAATTCAAGCGGCAAGACAGGCCAGAATTAAAAGAAATGGATATGATAGAACTCAATGCCTTATTAGGATTATTATACTACTCTGCCGCTCTGAAATCAAATCACGAATCTGCCAGTTTCATATTTGCTACGGATGGAACTGGTTGCGAAATATTCAGGTGCTGTATGTCAGAAACCAGATTTTTAGTTCTTCTGAACTGCCTACGTTTTGACAACCCAGCAGATCGCGCTGAGAGAATAAAGACCGATAAACTGGCTGCTATTTCTGGAATATTTGATAAGTTTATCGCTAATTCCCAAAAACTATATCAACTCAGTGAATATGTCACTATTGATAGATGAAACGGACAAAAAATGTTCAATTTATTCGAGCAGTCGCCGTACAAGAAGGAGGCCTATGGTAATTTTTCACAGAGTTCTGGACTTGTGTGGAATAAATGCCTACATTTTATTCAATCAACACCAAGACAAAGAACAAGAAAGAGGTAAATTTCTGAAGAAATTAGCACGATCCCTGGTGGTTCCACACATGCAAAGAAGAGCTATAAACCCTCATTTGCCAAATGAATTAGTTATGAAGCTAAAACGAGTTTTGGGTCCTGATATGCCATCCCAGGAGCCATCAGTGAAGAAAATATAGTTCCTAAGCGTAAGACGTGTAAACTATGCCCACCAAAGATAAAGCGAAAGACGACCCATACTTGTGTGGGCTGTAAACAGCCAATATGCCTGCAATGCTCTAAGCCGCTATGCAAAGACTGCCAATAAATATGACCAAGTTGGGCGTATGTCAAAATTTTTATGTTTTGTTTTGAGAAGACTATGTTAAGTTTTTTATGTCCTTTATTCTTTATATTTTATTGTAAAAGTAGTTAAACTAAGTAAAAAAGAAATTTTTTCGTGATAATATCTGTATGAAGTGACCACAAGCTAAAAAGTCTGAAAAGTGCCTTAAGGGGGGAAGTCCATATAGAATTTTCAAAAAATCGATTTTTTTTTTTCGATAATCTGAAAGTTTATTATGTTTAGCGTGTACTGACGAGAGAAAAATGAACAGAAAACCTTATGGTCCTTAATTAATGGGGGGAAGTCCATATAGAATTTTCAAAAAATCGATTTTTTTTTTCGATAATCTGAAGTAGGTAAGTATATATTTAATATTTAATGAAGGTTTCAGTTCAGTATTGAGAATAATGAATTTATTAAACTTAAATATTGGTACTTATGCGAAAATATTTGCTGATAATATAGACGAAGCGCGGATAACTCGACAGGATCGCAAGAGTTTTTTGGAAACAAAACATGCTCGTACAGCTCGCAAACAACAGCAAATGGAAGAAGACCAGCTTTTTGAATCAGAGGAAGGACTATTGTTTGGACCTGGGATTGCAGATTAATCGGTAAGTAACTAAAACTGGTCATTTTTATCTACTAAAACTTCAAACGCGATTATCTCGAAACTGTGTTTGTAAAAACTGCTCGTGTTGTAACTCAAAAAGTTATCGACCGATTTATCTAAAATTTGGTGAGGCATTTTTCTACAGTACTCTCGGAAGGATAAACCTAAAACTTTGGATATTTCAAGCTGATAAAGTATTTTTTGTCAAAAGGTCGAATAATAGCCCTAAATTCTAATTTTTTTTTCAAAGGCCTATTTCAAATTGAATTTTATACTTTTTTTTTAATTTTATAGGTTTATCCTTTGCGTTAATATGTCATAAGAAGAAAACACTTCAATTTTTTGATTTCAGATCAATGGTTCATGAATGATAAATGCAGCAGTTTGGGACATTGCGTCGGAGGCAGCAGACAAAAAATGATCCTGAGCCGCCATTTTGGAAGAAAAAACAAAAAAAAATTTTTTTGTACTCTACAAAGATTGAATAAAATTATGTCAGAATTTAAAAACAATTAAATTATTTTATCACCTTAAAAAAATTTTCTCAAAAATGACCGATTTTCAGGCTTCTATATGGACTTCCCCCCTTAAGACTCTCATTTTGTTAGAATAAGTTTAAAATAAATAAATTTTTCATTGAAATTATATCTTTTATTAACAATTAGTAACTCTTCTAAGAAACAAAAACAAAAAATAATACAATACTTACTCATACAGATGGAAACCAGCGCGTAAAGATAGCGGTCTGTGAGGCCGCACGTCCATAGTAGTGTAACAAAGTTGTAACGACCATAGTTAAAGGTTAAAAGTCGCCGTCGTACCTATTGAATTATGAACATGTTTTCATTGAGGCATTTTAAAAAATGTTTTTCGACAAATCTCTTGTCAGCGAAACATCTCGCCCTACAGACATACACGCCCGCGGCACGGTTGGCCCTGTCGTAAATTTTTATACCTTTCGCTCTATTCAAACTGTTTTGGGTACTTCCAACATCTGGCATTGATAGTTCCCAACTTTGCAGTTGTTGAATACTTTACAACCCTTGTTTCATTGTTCAATTTCCTGACTTTAAAATAATTATCATCTTCAATAAATTTCAAAGAAATTCGACGCAAACTTACATTCCTTCAATCCGATGTTATTTACTTTCCTACGATATGAACGACTTTCATAACGTCTAATACTCGACTGTTACAAAAATAAAACGTTGTAATGGCCTTTTTTGTTTAATATAAAATTGTCTATATTCATTGCAAATACGTTCAATTATTCCATATGTTTGCAAAATTTAGGTGTCATATTATGTTCATCCTCTTTAATGATGCTCAACTTGAATGAAGTATAGACTTGCGATAGATGCGTCCTCTATATTCCTTGACGAAAACATGTCAACGTAATGTTAACTGCAATGCAGGCATTTACGGTCAACTTTAGCAAGTGGATGTACAGATATAAGAAAGAAGAAAACAGATGGACCCACTATCTTTATCCAGAACTACTCTCATCTAATCTGTCTACTCTACACATATCAATAAAGCTGCGTACATACACATACAGCCGCCAACTTTGTTTTGTAGCCACTTCAGTATTCGTACTAAATATATTAAAAGTTTCGTAAACTTTCTATGTGCGGTTTAGCAGATATAGCGATTTCACCTACACAACTGATTTCGCGCGCTGCCATCAATTGTTAATTTTTTTAACACCCTAACCATTAACGAACAATTGATGTTTTATATGTTTTCTAAAGAATATTAAAGGAATTAACTCAATTGAAAGTTTCGTAAACTTTCTATGTGCGGTTTAGAAGATATAGCGATTTTGGTTACTACAACTCCATGGATTCCTGCTCAACACAAGGATTATTTCATATTCCCTTACAGCATCATACAACATAATTCATTGGGTGCAATTGATTGATTGATGCTGTGATAGTTTTTAAAAAATTTAACTCCATTTTCAAATGTTGTACCAAAATTCTCCATGAATCATTTCTTCATTTCAACGCTCATTTTCATTCATGAGGAAATGCAATTTCTGAAGCTTTATAGAAACCCTCTGGGGCTATTTTTTAGGGAAAAAGAGTACCTTATTTTCAATGTCGTGATGAATAGTCTGAAATTTTTCAGTAAATTAAAATATGGGTATCTAATATGCAATCACAACCGAAAAATATGACAACTAGCACGTGATTTTTGATTAAGGCAAAGATTTTGTGAACACTTACATTTCTGTAGAACTATCAATACCTGGAATACCAGAAGAGAATATGGTGATTTCCTTTTCTCGATCTCAGGAACGTTTCCGTTTCCTCGGGATTACTTCACAATCTTCCATGGAACAGTTTCACCACGCGATAAAGCGACACTTTACGACAGATTTCGTTGATTAGGGACACGTTCTGCGTAAACATGTTTCCTTCAATTGATATTCCCGATTTGGTTTAGTTTTTTCTCATATGCAAACAATGTAACGACTGCATTAAACGCGGCAAATCAAAACTCGTCAAATGAACTATATAGGTTAGGTCACAGAATATCCTGTCTTCTGTCATACCACAGAAGAGACTACGTCGGCTTGACGTAACCGGCAATGAAGTATTGAAACGTTCCAGGTCTGAGATAGAGATGGTCTCAGCCATCTCATCCAGATGCTAGTCACTCACATAGAACTCCGAAACAAGTAGCTACTGCCTTTGCAGTTACTCAATCCCGGAGATTCCGAAAATGAATATCTTTCGAACGCACCCAGGTTCTTTGATAATTACTTTTAGCTTTGAAATGTGATCGTCTAGAAAAATTACCTACGTTGTGTTTGCTTTGATACCTTTTTCCGCAAGTTAGGGAGGAAGATCAGGGTTCGGGGATAATAAAAGTTCCTACTGGCCCCCAGGCGGACCTTTTATTCATTACGTTGAAATGACAGATGCCTGGCTAAAACTAACATGGCCGACGATGATAAACATTATGAACGTTTGTTAAAGTTGATGAGGCTCATGTGTACAGAGGGTTTCGTTGTTAAGTGTCAAGCGACAGTGCGCGACAAGTGTAAGAAGTGCTCGAACAGGTTTGAATGTGAAGTTGGCTGTGAGCATAAATAAGTGGTAAAGTTGATAATATTGTGCAAGCATTCGTTAGCTGCTTTAATGTGCAGAGCTATGTGTAAGGTTCGGTGAAAGTTGTGTGACTGTGCAAACGTTGTGCAATCTTTCACTTAGTTGTTGAGTACGGAACGACAAGCTGTTGTGTCGGTATGGTGTTGATAAAATTATGGTTTGGTGACTGTTGTGATTTTATTTAGATTTGTTCAATCAATAATTTCAGTTGTTGTTTCAAATAGTTTTGGTAAAGTGTCGCGATATAGGTTTCTTTTCCAGAACATTGAATTCTGCAGAAAGAAACTACTCAACAATCGAAAAGAACTACTTGCGTTCATTGAATATGTAAGACATTACAGACCATACTTATTTGGCAGACAGTTTAATATTCAGACAGACCATAAACCACTAGTTTGGCTTTTTCCGGTTAAAGATGCGAATATGAGATTATTAAAATGGCGACTGAAATTAGAAGAATACAATTACAAAATTCTTTATAAGAAAGGAGAAGAAAATCTGGTAGCTGATGCACAATCAAGAATTGAAATAAACAATTTAGAAACAGACGATGAAGATTTAGATTTGATATCTATTGCTCACCAAGTTGGTGAAGAATCAAATACAGATAATTAACTTTTCCAAAATTTTGAAAATGATAATGATGATGGTAACACCAGACATTCAGCCATCGAAAACCCCATTATGAGTCTTCCTATTTTTCCCAAACTGTTGAACCAATTCTTAAATAGAGTAGAAATTAAAGTGGATGACGGATACAAAATATCTTTCAATAAGCCGTTCAAGAAAAATCACAATATAATTCAATTAAGATGGGGACAAGAACAAGAACTTCTCAAAATTGCTGTAAAAGAAATTATCGATCCAAAACATCAATACGCATTTTATTTCCATGACGACTCAATTTATTTTTATCCTAAAAATTTGTCATGAACTATTCGACTCAAAAGTACAATTTATAAAAACTAATATATTGTGTTAAGATATAGAAAAATGTGAAGATCAGAATAGAGTTATATTAGATTACCATGAAAAGAACCATAATGGAATAATAGAAACTTATAATAATCTAAAGCATCGTTTTTATTGGCCTAACATGAAAACAAGAATCAATAAAATAATAAACGAGTGCGAAACATGTTTATTGAATAAATATGAGCGACATTCCTATAATATAAAATTTTCTGGTCCACTCGTTGCTAAAAGTCCTTTTGATATCATTCACATAGACACATTTTCATTTGAAAGACATAGTTTCTTAACTATTGTAGATAACGTGTAATGCCAATAATTCACGCGTAATCGAGCAATAAACGTAAGTGTGGCCACGATTCTTAACGCGTTAATATGTTGACAACGGCCTTATACGTAATGTTGATCATATTCGCGTGTATTATTTTTTTTATTTGTTATTGGAAGAGATGAAAAATAACTTTCTCTTGAAAATGTTTCCAGAAGCATGATTTTTTCGACAAATTATGTTTTTCTTCAATTACTACCCCGAGTTATAAAATAAGGTTGCTGCTGAGGAACGATATAGGCACTCACTGGACAAAATTTAAAAGACAAAAGATATTTGTTACAACGGACACAAACATGTAGTATATGTCCAATATAAATATGTGTAATATTTTCGTATCATACATAGAATTTCAATTTCATGTCATGATTTGTATAATGTCCCAAATATAATACATTGTATCACCAGCCGGGTCCGTTATTGACGTTACACGTTAGGCCATAGCTCGAGAGGCGGTTTTTTCCTGCATCAAAAAGGATTATCGCAAAACGTTTCGTTGATAATGAAACCGCTGATTAGACGTCTGGTTCCATGCCTGCAACCTCCTTTTTAAAATCGAATCATTTCATTTGTGTTTGTCCGACCTTCATTTCATTCAAAATTCCCAATATGGAATGGACAAATGAAAAAATCTTGGAATTCCTCGAAATATTTCAAAATGAACCTTGCTTGTGGGATCCTCGTCAAGTCCCACAAAAATCGCGGGGCAACGGACGACGCGTGGCGTCGAATATCAAAGGGATTGTCTTTTCCCGCAACGGTAGGGGAACTGAAGAAGAAAAAAGAAAGTTTAATGGGTTATTACAGACTCCATTTAAACCGATATAAAAAAATTGTTGAAATCTGGTGCGAGACGAAGTGACGTTTATTCAACAAATTGGTTCGCGTTTGAAACTATGAATGGTCTTTTGAAAAAAGTATACCAAAAACATACAACATTGAATATTGGAGTTGAGGTATGTATTTCTCTTCCATATTATACCAGGTGTCTCTTCGGGAATGACTTCGACCGATATTGGGAAAATTATGATCTGAACCAATCGGAAAATTTCAGAGGATGTCATTGAGAAAAGTTTGGCTAAAATGTTTCCAAGATTACGGCATTTTCGATTCTACCCGAAACTGAAAATTATCAAAAGTCAATTTTTTCAAATGGAGATTATATTTATATTATACCATTTAAAAGGTTTAGAACGATTGTAGCTTTGTTTATATCATCTTGATCAAAAATGTTGTTTTGGAACTGAGAACATTTGGAAAGAGCCGAAGTTTTTATAATTCTCTTTTATCTCTTTATGTGAGAATTTTTGTTCCCCAAATAAGTTTCCATTTTTTAAGAGACGAAAATAGCTGTGGAAAAAGACAGAATGACTTAACTAACAATTTACGTATATGATTCGTTGCCATTTTTTGTGAGCAACCAGTGATTTCATTATTGAAATTTTTTCGGTAATTTTTATGCAGTATTCATGAAAATATTTTGACCAATTGCTCCATCGACTTTGACGTATTATCAAATTTTTAGATTATTTCCAACAGTTGAAACATTTGATATAAGATGAAATATTTGTTCGGTTTTCAGTTCTGAAAATTTTTCACCTCAAAATATCAAATTGATTTAATAGTACGAAGAGCATTTGATTATTAGGTATCATTTTTGAACATTTCTTCCTCGAAAGTTCCAAAAATTGAAAGATTTTAGGATTAACAAATCGAACTTGTTGATTTATAATACAATAGAAGACTTCTCGTAATTTTCATTTATCACTCATCATAATTAGGATCACCAGGAAAAGGTTTCATTAAATTTGCATGAAGTTGAAACGCGTTGTCGGCAACGAAAACGGAAGGCAAACTGATGCCATTTTCGTAAAGTGGTCGGGGTTTAGGTAGTCGCAATGTATTTCTTTGAAGTTTCTCAAACAAAACGCTGTTCCTGAAAACACCTCCATCACTCATCCAACCACTACTCCCTACGTCACAGAACAAAAAACAACAATTGCGATCAACCAGTGCCAACAAGACTAAACTGAAGGAATGCTTGTAGTTGTAATATTCGGAACCACTGTTTACTGGAGAAACCAAAAAAACATGCTTTCCATCAAGAGCTCCTAAACAGTGAGGAAAGGATTCATGGAATCCAGATTCGATTTCTAACCATTCCCTTTCCGTTGCTGGTGTCTGAAATCAAAGTAATCATAAGTAGACAAAAGCTAACACCAATGCAGAGAAAAGCGTATTCTGTTATTTCTGTGAATCAACTGTCCTCAATTTGCCGAGACATATAACAAGGAATCATCAAAGCGAATTGGAAGTGCAGAGAATTTTAGCACTACCACAGCAAAGTGAGAACAGAAAGAAGCTCTTAAATGCTCTCAGAAAAAAAGGAAAATATTTACAAAGCACGGAAGCGAATAAACCGGTTAGAACGGGTGCTTCAGAGACGAAATATTTACCTTGCATACATTGCTCAGGCTTTTATTCAGCTCGAAATTTATGGCGACATAAGAAAAAATGTGATCAAAATCCAAATAAAGGGAAAGCAGATAGAAATTGCCACGCTGATGCACAAAATTATATACTTCGTCACGTAAAAGTGGATTCTCATTTAAGGAATGTAGTTTTTCCACTTATGTGTGCTGATCAAATATCTCTAGTTGCGAAAAAGGACCCTCTAATATGTGCATTTGCATCACGGTATTTGAAAATTCATAGAGAGAAGCATTTCATTGCTGTGGCTTCGAGAAAAATGCGCGAATTGGCACGACTCCTCATCGAGATACAAAAATTGAAACCAAGCATTAAAAATCTTTTTACGGCTCTTAGGGCGGAAAATTATGATATCATTATAGCAGCTACTGAGAATATTTGCGAATATGACAGAGAAAGCCAACGTTTTAAATCTCCCACTCTTGCATTGAATATGGGCACTGTATTGAAACAGTGCTGCAATATAGCATTGCTGCTTACAATGAAGAAGTCGGAAACAATGCCGACGGTAGAAACGGTAGGGAACAACTGAATCTGACTTGAGAACTTTCATTCAACTGATAGGGGAAAACTGGAGATTTGATGTTTCTAGCCAAGCAGCAAGTGACCTGAATTCAAAAAAGTGGAACAAAGTAAGCTTACTTCCTCTTGCTAGTGACATGAAATTGTTGATCAGAAACCGCATAAGAACTCTTGGCCGGGTATTAAAAGCCATGAAAGATATTAATTCAGCCATAACTGATTTTTCGTCAATTTATCATCCAAACTCATATCAGACGATGATTACTGCTGTGAAGGTATTGTCCCATTTTAACGAAGAAACGGGAGAAGTGGAAAATCAGAAGATTTGCAATTGAACCTTGAGGTTGGCGAAATTAAACGGACATATTCTAGAAAAAAAAAGATGCTAAAAACTACAAAGAACGCAGGAAAATTGGCACTCATAATTGAGCCGTGTTCGAACCAGCGTGGTAGGTGCTTATAATTGTGCGATGAAATTCGTAGGAAGTTATGTGAATATTTTGATATGGATAGGGCAAAAATAGTTGTAGGTTTGAAATTTCTGTCATAGAAACCCCAATATTATTTTTCCTCGAAATTCTACAGCCAAATACTGATTTTTCTCTAGTCAAGTTTTTCTTGAACGGAGAATGATGCATGATTCCTCAATTTCTGAAAAAAATTGCAAAAACTGATCAAAACATTCTTTTGATTTCCATGATATTGTCACATAGAAATCGGTTCCCTTAGTAATGGTGAAATGGTGCGCCGAATGCTAGGCCACCAAAGATACATCTCGTTCCACCTTGGGAAAATTCATTCACCTTACCCTACGTGACTTGAAGACGTCCGGTGGATACCAGGAGTTCTGTTACGGATTGAAGCGTACTCTTACGCGGCTCATATGCCGAAAACCGCAATGTAAACAGAATTCCTGGAAATGTGCGATCACGCCACCGGAAAATCAGGAGAAGGGAACCGAACTTTCCTCGGTACCAAAGAGGTCTCGCTCCGCAGTCCTGTGGTAGATCGTCCCGTATAAACGATCTCCCTCTACGCGTACCGCCGGTACTTGTAACACTTGAGAAATATTCTAAGTGTCGAAGGCGCGTTATAAGCGATATTTACTTTGCGTTTTATATTTTAATTCTCGTTTCGTTGTGTTTGTGAAAGTTCCAATGTTGGGAGCTATTGGATTAGCAGTTGTATTTTTGGGGTGAGTCAATATACCGCTAGAACCATATATTTGTGTCTTACTCGACGAGCATCGTCACGAATTTACGCTACCCTGAGTGAAAACCCCCGCGCCAACTACGATAAACAGAAATCTAGTTGACAATATACATAATTGCAGACTCAATTTAATATTGAATGTAGACAACGGAAATTTTCATTTTTAAAATTCGATGAAGAGAAATTAAAGTTTGAAGTTTGAATACAAGGTTCGTCGTAAAAAGTTGCAGAAAGGAAGAACTTCTCTCAATCATTCGAAAATTGATGTATCCATGGATCACTGAAAATTGTGCTGCAATCAACAAATAAAAAGTTTTCGCATGACCGACTTTTGAGAACAATATTTTTCTATAAAATTTCTTCATTTTCGCATTCGAACAGAAATATAGGTGGAATGAAAATATCATTTCGCTGCTATTAGTGAAGTCCTTCAAATGAAAATAAATTTATGTTTTTCAGGAAGTCCTCCATAAATATTTGAAGAAACCGACCGCAAGAGAGAGACCAACAATTTGCCCCTTTTGTTTTGATGATGTTATTACACACTTTCCGCGTCATCTTTTTAGACATCATGCTGATCGCGATGAAGTGAAGAAAATTCAAAATCTTGCTCCAAAAAATGAAGAACGAATATCGCTTATCAAAGCTTTGAGAAAGCAAGGTTATTTCCATCTCAAAATTGAAAAAAATGTTAATAATCCAGTTAGAAATTCCAAGAATCCCAATGCTAGCTATGCCGTCTGCGAATATTGCTTGGGCGATTACTCGAAGACTTTACTTTATAAACATGTAAAACAATGTAGGCGCAAACCAGTTGATATTCCTAAATCTGGAAAAACTTGTTTAGCGAATTCTCAAACTTTTATGGCATCCGTGATGATAAAAAATGACACACTTTTAAGATCACTGAGAATTAGGGAAGAAGTTTTCAAGAGTATGATTGCAGACAACATAAGTTTTGCAGCAAAAAGCGACGTATTGATATGTTTATATGGTGAAACACTTTTAGCAAAACATAAAAGAGAACAAATTTCAAACCATATATCTTCAAAAATCAGAGAAATGGCTAGAATGTTGATAGTTTTGAAATCTCTTAGTCCCGATATCAAGAATTTATTTGATGCCCTTAAACCAGAATTTTTCAAATGTTTCATTTTGGCAGTGAAAATTATAAGTTTATACGATTCTAGAAAAAAAAAACTTCAGGACACCCTCTCTAGCATTACATATGGGAACAAATTTGAAAATTGTATGCAATCTGGCTTATAAGGTAGTCCTTGAGAGATCGCAACTTCCAACAATTACTTGGAAAAATTCTGATAAGAAGGGTTGGTAAATTTGGGAAACAATCATTGAGTCTTGTCAGTGTTGATCTGAAGTTGTGTATCATTATTATTATTTTCGTTTGTGTTGTTCGATAATTCGAGATGGAGGAAAATATGGAAAAAAGAAAGAGGTCGAAAAATTTCTGTGACTCGGAAATATCATAATTCGTTAATGTTTTGTTGCCGAAGTTTGAAGATTGCATTGAAAACAAAAAGAGTGATGCAATTACAAGGCGTGAAAAAGCGAACGCATGGAAAGAATTGTGCCAGGAATTTAATTGCACATCGCAGTTTTGTCCCAGAACGGAGGACAATTTAAAACATTTATGGGAAAAATTGAAAAAAGGTGCGCGGAAAGCAAAAGCGCATGAAAAACGCGAAACTTTCGCAACAGGTTAGTATATATTTATTTCTTTTCTGCCTTAAGTATAAATAATTGATACATTAATCTTGATATTAACCGTTACTTCAGGAGGCGGTCAAAAAAATAACGATGGAAATCCCACTCCCATCGACGAAAAGGTGTTGGAACTTTTAGGACCATCGGGAGTGGGACTCAATAACTTCTTCGATGGGGACTGATTCCTTAGGTTTGTATAAATGTATTGTATTGAAAACAAAAATTGTTGCCAAGAAACATTCTCGTTATTAAATTTATTGTTTACAACTAAAAAAAAAATTCGTTTCACAATGTTCATTTGTTTCTAGATGCACTTATCACCAAAGAGGAAGAACCCTCAACTGCAAGTGTATCCGTTTATGTAATGTATCGTATTTTATGAAAAATTCAATTACTGATTATTAATTGACAGGTACAACAACCTTGGGATGAATATGTTCCAAGGATGTTGAAAGAGAGGAAATCAACTGCAATTACTCCTGGCAAATTGGCAACAACGCCTTTAAACCAAAAAAGGTTATCGAAAGAAGAAGGAGATTTGGCAAAGTTAATGGAGCGGCGAAGACCAAAACCGGTGAAGCAAAGTTCCGACTAATAGAAAGTAGCATACAAACAACTGATCTAGAAAATGATCTATTAAGTTGTCTTACGTCGGTTTGGTCATGAATAGTATTATCTCGATGTTGGTAAATGTGGCACATTTCTAAAATCTTTCGTATCTGGTCATTTTTATGCCTATCCAGAATTGAGGCATCCTGATAATTCATCGTATGCTTAACTTGAAAAAAGGCGCACTGTCTTGCCTTCTGTGTTGTGCGAATCTTCTTTCAATAAACTGTTCCGTTTGTCGCACTTTATCGGACACCCCGCGCGGATTTCTGGGTTTTCTTTGAAATGATCTCTCTTCTTTCAATAAACTGTTCCGTTTGTCCTACGTACACTTTATCGTTTCTGTTTATGTTCTCTTCTCATTTACAAACCGGTTTTGAGCTTTGAAAAGATCTTGTGATTTGTTTGTGCGAATCTTCTTTCAATAAACTGTTCCGTTTGTCCTACGTACACTTTATCGGACACCCCGCGCGGATTTCTGTACACCACATTATGTTCTCTTCTCATTTACAAACCGGTTTTGAGCTTTGAAAAGATCTTGTGATTTGTTTTTACGTTCTTATGAGCAATTTTTACGTTATTAATATTTTCAAAAACCGAGAAGATCCTACCAGATACACCCTATATATTTCAGTTATTTCAGTTATACCAATGCAGAAGTATTCACCTCGAGAAAAATCTTTAATTTAAAATTAACTTATTTTCCTATTTTTCACCTTATTACACGTATTTTTCTCTTTTTGCGATGAGTTTTATTTTATCTACCGCGCGGGTGGTCTACGATAACCATTGTCTGATTCTCAAAATTTTGCGCACACAAACGTTACACCGAAATAATATGAAAACGTAAACCACTTTCAACTGAAAGCAAGATTGGAAGAAGCGAAATACAAGCGAAGTGGTGCATCTCATCTATCGACTTATTATTTGAAAAATGAGTGCAAATTATGAATACGGAAGAATTTATTAGTGCAATTCATCAACGTCCCGCATTGATGATGGGTTCACATCCGCAACAAAAGTTGCGAAGATGTTCAATCTTCTGAAAAAATTATAGGAAGAAATAGAGATGCAGTTTCCAAAATGTCCACGTACCGAAAGGAATTGAGGAAAATTCCAATTCCAATTCATCAGGTGACGCAGCCATACAAATCGACATGGAGTGGAAGTACTTTCAACTGCTTTCATTTATGAAAGACGAAATGCTTTCCAACTAAAACGAGAGCAATTTGGAAACAAGTTTGTTTGAGGAAGAGCCGATGGCACAAAGGGATGTTCCGCAAGAAGAACACAGCGAAATTACGCACGGCCAGAACTCATCATCCGCAAACGTATATCGAACATCGAAAAAACGAAAAACACCGGCCGATATACGAGAAGAATACTTAGAAATAGAAAAAAAAAATATTAAGAATTATGGAATTGGAACATTCCAAAACTGACGGAGTCGAAAAATGCGAAGAGTGCCATTATTTGATGAGTATTCTTCCCCGAATGAGACAATTATCTCCAGAAAAAAACTTCGTTTGAGGAATAGGATTAACGATCTCCTTCTGTCAGAATTAGAAAAATAAATCATTTATTTTTTGGCCATTTATATACATGAATATATACATCGTTCATTTGATTTTTTATTTCTTCTTCAATTTTATTTCATTTTCCTTACTCTAAGTTAATTACGTTAAGTTGATTCTATTATTTGTTTATTATATATTTTTGAACTGCCTACATGTTCAGTTTTTTTGAGTAGTTAAATTTATTTCATTTTTTGTTTTATTAATCTTTCTTTGATACCCTACATTATTTAATTTTTAATTTCGAAAATCGGTTTACGAGTAGAATAATGTTTTACTGCACTGTTTCTTTTTCGTATCATATAATTGTTCCAATAATTTCTTTTTTTCAATATATTTTCTGAATAAATGTTGTTCATGTTGATCAAAAATTATAATTCGAAATCGAATTTGCTGTTCAATTTAATTCAAATTATTTGAATGAGTACACGAATTCTATAAAATGAACTTAAAACCAAATGAATTGAAGAAAACAATGTACTAGAAAGTATTATCATTCATATCTTCTTTTCTTCGTCGCATCAGTCACCCAATATTCCTTGGTTTTATCTAGAACTACAATTTTTCTCCGTGGTTCGTCATTCCCAAAGAGATATATTGAAATTCTCATCTGTTTTTCAAATTTCGATTATTCTGTAGCGTCCGTTTGTCGGGTAAATGGTGCACCAATTGTCGGCACTATTTACCCGACTTCGGAATTTGTAATAAGTCACGTTGTGCCAGTTTTATGACGGTACCTGCTAGGGAAAAGAAGCTTCCCTTCGAGCGGGACCGGACATTCGGTATTTGTGCACGACAACGAGAGGTAGCGAATATTTGGCTTGTGTACTTCGAAAGTAAAATCGTTATTCCGACTTGTAAAGCAGTGTTTTGATTCCCACTGAAATAAACCCTATCACCAACACACTAAAATTCCATTATGAATAATTACTGTTGACAAAATGGGTTTAATGAAATTTATACTTATACGTGTAATTCAGATGGTTACTATCATTCATTTTTATATTTAGATATTGAAAACGAGACATACTGAAAAACGAGTCTTTGTCGATGTAGATGGTTAACAGATATCTTTTGAATAACGCTTATAGAAATTCTTGTGATCAATTTTGAAGTAAATTGATTCATTTATAAAGACACAAATAGATAAACTCACCTCAAAGTGAGAAGAAGTTTCTCGTCTGGCGATATAATCCTTGTGTCGTTGATTGACGCCATCAAATACGGTTTTATGGCAGTGAGTACATAATCGAAGGCATCGATACTCATTCTAGTGTATTCAAAGAATTTGTCGGGGAAGCTTCTGCTTTCATTATATATAACATGAAATTCACCACATAGAAGTCTGTCTTTGTTTAATGTGTGCACTCCTTTCCTAACATTTAGAATATCTTCAGAGAGATAGAGGCTACTTTCAAAGCAATATTTCATAATTTTCGATGTATCCATTTCGAATTCTTTTCCACCACTGTCGTACGGTGCGCTCTTCGAACTGATTTATCTACTGCCTTCCGTAGGCATATATGTTCAGATGCCACATGTGAAAGTCCAAACTCGTGGCCTCATCTACTACGCTGCTCTTATTGTCTGAGTTTGAATTGTGATTTGAAATTTGTCTTCGATAACTTTTTTATTTATGAGTTTTTTTGTTTCTTTCTAAAATTACATTTCCTGGGGAGTAATGCGCCTGCAGATGTTTGATCTTTTGGTTGTAGAGCAGTTTTCATGGTGGTGTCATTTGGTGGATCGGCAACTGAAGAATGTTTGATTCATATGATCTTGAAACGTTGTCCATGGTACATTTTGTTAAACATGATGTCGTTTTACAGAATACTTGTTAATTGTAATCTGTCTATGTTGGTTGGAACTCTGATCATGTGAAATGACGACGCAATAATTGAAACCATTTCAATGTTTCAATAAATTAAACATGTGGTTGTTGTTTAACCCTCCGGCACTGGCGGGGCGGCACTCAGTACCGCTTTCGGATTTTACCTGTGATTACTCCGTGATGAGTCATGGCAATGCCAGAAACCACTCATCTATCTTTCAAACAACTATCCTTTTGTCATCCCGTACCCTTTTCTTTGTACATTATTTTCTTATCAGTCGTGAATAAACTCACTTATACAAAGAGGTAAGTCTTTTCGGCATTCCATACCGCCCGCCAGTTGCAGTCGAAGTACGAAGTCGGCACGTTTTACCGTTGCCGCGAAACTTTTATCAACTTTCGTGCACGTTTACTTACAAAATGTCTTCTAACGATCATGTTATAGGCCCCATACACATCGTTCTTTCAGGACGATTTTAAGCCTCGCGCAAACCGACGCGGTAGCGGTGGCGGTACAATCGGGTCGGGGTTGGCTATAGGCGCACACGGAAGCGATCATCATTTAGGGATCGTACGTTATAAAAGTAACTCTTACAATTTAATTTGTTCGAAGAATGGAACGGGAAGAAGAAGCTTTAGAATCGCCACCGCGCCCGCTACCGCTACCGCTACCGCGTCAGTTTGCGCGAGGCTTTACCCGTCGATTTTACCCGACAGAACGAAGAACGAAACCGATGAACGCCCATACACATCGGTCCAGTAGTGACTAGGGATATTCACTAAACATCGATGTATTGAATCCATTCGATGTTTACCGTTCGATACATCGGATTGATACGATGTTTTGACAAATGTTTTTCTATTCGATGTATCGATGGTTTTATTAAAAACATCGAATCAATGGAAAAGCTAACTAACGAATAATATATTTCTAGTTCACATAACTTAGTAGGTATTGATTTAATAATTTCAATTTTTAACAATTGTTACCATGAGAAAAAGTTATCTGATTTTTCTTGAGGTTGGCTGCATTGGTTAAATGAATGGATATTGGATAATTTTGTTTACTCACTCACTCACTCCACTCGCTCCTCCCTCCCCCGCTGCAGTTTGCTGGTATTTGTTGTTTGTGAATTGAAATTTACTCTAACTAATCTAAACAAGTAATTAAGTGATACGTGATAAGTGCATTTTAATATAAACTAGCTAGACCTAACATTTAATTCCATGCTCGTAGTTGAAAAGGTATGTAATAATGTTATTATGCTTAAAAATATTTTTAACCTAACCTCAACTTGTGTGTGACAAACAATCTAAGTTTTCTAACATTTTGGCCCAATATTCATACTAATACACGCACTATTGCACGAATAATTCCTCTAATAAGTTGTTTTGAACAAATTAAATCATGTTTATTTTACTTTTTTTTTACTTAGAATGTCGTGAATTCCGTCAATAGTGATGTGATTCTACAGTACAGAGTGGTAAATTAATCGATAAATATATACTTCCATTACCTACTTTGTTTTCTTTTTTCAGTTGATTAAATGATGGCGCCTCCAAAGAAGAGTAACGTGTGGCAGTTTTTCACTAAAATTGAAGGAGATGGAAACCTTGCAAAATGCAAGCTTTGTCAAAAATCTATTAAATCGAGTGGCAATACGTCAAACTTGATTGAGCACGTAAAACATATCCACAAAGCTGCGTTTTTAGAAGTAAATAAAAAAAACTTGCAAGCGACGAGTAATGTAAGTTCATCCGATGTCGACAGCGAAACAATTAAAATAGTCTCCAAACCTGCTGTCTCCAACCCTGAGTCACTGCCATCAACCAGTATAAAAAAGCTTCAATATGCTTATCAACAGAAGATATCCATATCAATGATCCTCTCCCTCCATCTTTAAAGCGTCAAAAGTCGATTGTAGAGAGTTTCGAACATATAAATTCATTTTCGGAAAGTGGCGATAAATTTTTGAAAATAAATAATGCCTTGATTTATATGCTTTGTAAGGACAATCAACCATTTATGATTGTTGAAAATGAGGGTTTTCGTAATCTGATGAAAGTGATTGCGCCGCATTACAAGCTTCCCAGTAAAACGACAATAACTCGCTGGGTTGACGATAAGTATGATGTATTATCAGCTGTTTTCAAAAATAAAATAAAAAATGTAGAAAACCTCACCCTTACGACAGATATGTGGACAGAAACAATAAAGCATGAGAAGTTTTCTTGGGATTACAGCACACTTCGGTATAGGTATTGATTTTTTTTCAATAACTCTTGGAGTATATCAGTCACTTGAGCGTAATACTTCAGAGAACATTGCTGAAATGCTTCTTAATACTTGTGTCGAATGGAATATTAACACCGATAGAGTTTCGGCTGTAGTTACTGACAATGCAGCATCTATGATTAAGGCCGTCGATTTGGCTTTTGGTAAGAAACACATTCCGTGTTTTGCGCACACGTAAATTAAGTTGCTCAGAACGCTTTACAACAGTGTCCAGAGTTGCAAAGTCTATTAACAAAGGTTAAGGAAATTGTTACATGGTTTAAACAAAGTAACATTGCAAGCAATGACTTAAGAAAAGCCACCGCTAAAGAAACAAAATTGATTCAAGAAGTTTCAACAAGGTGGAACAGCACTTATTATATGCTTGAGAGGTTTTTAGAATTACACATTGTCGTAAACGATATAATTATCCGCCATAAAAATGCACCAGCAATGGTCAATGCGTCAGAATTGTCAATTCTCTCTTCAGTATTACAAGTCTTACGACCGCTCGAAGCTGCTACGAGAGAAGCATCCGGCGACATGTACTGCACTAGCAACAAAGTAATTCCTTTAATCCATTGCTTAGTTTTAAAAATTCAAGCTCTCAGATTGGTAGATTCACTCGCCAATGAGTTGAAATCGATTGTGCTTAAAGAAATAGAAAAAAGAATGGGTGCTATAGAGCGAGTTACTCCACTTGCCATAGCCACTGTACTGGATCCACGGTTCAAAAAAATGCATTTTAGGGACGCACTAGCTTGCTCTACAGCAGTCGCAAAAATCAAGGCCTTCATGAAAAATAATACACAAACGTTGGAAATGTCGGAATCTGATTCAGATCAATCGGAAAAATTAGAAGATAGTTTTTCTTTATGGGAAGACCATCATAAATTAGTAAACAAGAGCTGGAAAGCAACGCAATCTGAAGATGCGATTTCTGATGAGTTATCCATTTATTTGAGAAGTCCTGTAGGACGATTGAATGAAAATCCTCTGGAAATCTGGAACGATCTCAAAATTTAGTTTCCTAAACTATATAAAATTGCTTTCAAATACTTGACTATTGTTGGGACTTCGGTCCCATCCGAACAGTTATTTTCGAAGGCTGGCCAAATAGTAAATCAGCAAAGGAATAGACTGAAGGGTAAACGTTTGAGTAAACTTTTATTTCTACAAAGTTTGCCTAAACAGCATTGGTTTTAAAGCAGATCACAAAAATAAAAGTATTGATTTAGACTTTAGTATTTTTTGTCTCATTTTGTAATATCTGATGTCGTAGTAAAATATTTCTAATGTTTTTTTGTTTTACTTACATTGTCTCCCTTACAATAACTACTAAACCCGAAAAAAAACATAAAAGTATTCGATGTTGAAAAAACATCGATGTTTTCAAGCGATGTATCGAAAAACATCGATGCAGGGTTATGATGTTATACATCGATTAAAAACATCGATATATTTTTTAAATGAATACCCCTAGTAGTGACCGATTTTTCGCGATGGAACGTTCGCACTTATTAGCAGTGGCGGCGGCTTTAGCTGTGAAACGAAATGAAGCAACTAAAAAAAAGCGAACGAAATGGACCAAGGAATGGTTGCTTAAAAGGAATATATTAGGTCACATAAATTTATTAAATGATTTACGGATTGAGGGAATTGATTGGTTCAACTATCTTCGGATGGATGACGACACTTTCTTTCGATTACTGGAACTTGTTACCCCATTTATCAAAGGAAAAAACACTCATATGCGCCCGTCGATTAATCCACATGAACGCCTCACCGCTACTTTGCGTTTTCTAGCAACAGGACGAAATTATGAGGATATGAAATTCTCAACACTCATTTCAGCCCAATCACTAGGGCGTATTATTCCAGAAACATGTGAAGCAATTTATAGAGTGTTGAAACCAGAATATCTCAAGGTAAGAAAAAATAAATTTACGAATTAACGAATATTTTTTCGAGCTATTTTTGCATGTACGGGTACATATAACACGAAGAAAAATTTCGTTCGTCGCTACCTACATGAGAGGAAGGATACAAATTTTTTGCCGAATAATTTGTATCCATTTCCTCATTAAATATTCTTAACCTTGAATTTTTATTTATGTTCCCCAAATGTGCTTCACAGAGAATTTCCATGATCAATTTTTCAGAAATTATTCCTATTTGCTGCGGCAAGTCCCTCAACTTATGGGCGATATTTTTGCCAATAACATCGAATTTGTCATCAGTTTGTCGCGGTTCTTTCAACTGTTTTTCTACGATTTCCAAAATATGATCCGCTTTCCGTTTTTGTCCTCTTGATTTTTGGTTGGAAATTGAAAAACCGCTTGTCCGTGGTGTTTCTAATAATTTTTCATTTTCCAAAACAAATTGCGGTGCTACAGTATCGCGTTCTTCAGTAGATTCAGTTTGTGGTTCCCATTCGCTTTCAACCTATGTAATATAAACAAAGTATGTAATTAATGATGATTTCATTTTGTAGTTTCCTAAAACGGAAGAGGAATGGCGAGTTATAGGAAAAAAATTTGAGATACGATGGAACTTCCCAAATTGTTTAGGAGCCGTAGACGGGAAACACATAATCATTATTCCTCCTCCAAATAGTGGATCATTCTACTGGAACTACAAAGGTCGGCACAGCCTTGTTTTAATAGCAATTGTAAACGCAGAGTATGAGTTTATAATGGTCCACTTTGGCACGAATGGTAGAATATCGGACGCTGGTGTTATAGAAAATACAACCTTCTATAATAAATTGAAAAATCAGGCTTTAAAAATTCCCCCACCATGTAAACCAGAAGATAGTGAACAAGAGCTACCATTCTTCGTTGGTGATGAAATATTTACGCTTAGAGAAGATTTTTTGAAACCATTCAGTCAACAGCAATTAAATGCGCAAAGGCGAATATTCAATTATCGTTTATCTAGATGTAGGCGCATAGTTGAGAATATTTTTGGCATATTAGCTTCAAGGTTTAGAATATTTCATACTGCTATCAATATGAAATTGGAAAATACCGAGAGGGTGGTAATGGCTTGCTGTGCATTACACAATTTCCTGAGACGAAATGGTGGAAATAATTATATTCCCCAAATTACCTCAGATGCAAAAAACTTGGAACCCGACGAAAGTGAAGTAGGACTTACGGCAGGTGAAGATCCATTAACAAATTTGCAACCAGGACGGAACAGAAATCCTACAGTTGATGCCAAGCAAGTTCGCGAGTTGTTCACAAGGTATTTTTGTAATGAAGGTGCTGTACCTTGGCAAAATAATTTTATCTGATTATGTTTAATAAATAATGGATAAAAATTTTTGCTTCAATCCGAAAAGTTTCTCTTAACCTTGCAATAAACGATTCATCATTTCATTTATATTAAGAGGGGGTAAAATTTTAAAGCCGACAAACCTTAATATCTTAATGATTTTTTTTATATATGAATATTATTGGTTGATTAACTTCCAATTATGCGTGATACTTTTAAAAATTAAATGGATAAGATATACATACCTCTTGATTTTCATACTCGGTGTCAGATTCAACCAAATTGTCAATTCCAGTCCTCGGAGTTTCTTGATCCGACAAAAAAAGCAGGTGTTCAAAATACCACAGATGGGGTTTATATGTTTCCTCTTCACCCGCGCCTGACCTTTTCGAGTTCTTCATTTTGCGCAATTCTTTTCGAAAGGAACCACGTAATGAATCAATCTTCTTCTTCACGCTTACAACATCCGCACTCGCGTCCACCTCCTTCATTTTTGTAACTAATTTTTCATAGGCTAAATTTTTTTTTATACGATCACTGTATTCCTTCGATTTCACCTTCCAAATACAAGGTAAAGATCGATATATTTGGATGAATTCAATTATGAATTCTTTACTCATTTGACGAAAATCAGTCATTTCAACGGAAGTAACAATTTCTTTAGAACGATACGAAGCGTTGAGCGTTTACTGCGAAACAGAAAGCAATAAAAAAAGAAAGCCTTCTTGAAATTAAACCGTGTACATCTTCACAGATGTGGCAGTTTCGGACTACGTCAAACAATAATTTATGACACCAGAACCTTTTCAACCCAAATGTCTACCCCTTGAAGGCAATATTCACTGAAGTTTGGACTCCTCGGCCATTATATAATTGAATTCTCTTTTTTTTTGTGCGTCACTATTGAATACCTATGCGAATTTCTTGAGATGACTTTTCATGTCTGTTAATTGGTTTTTTGAGTTCATTTCTCAAATTAGTCTCGCGTATTCAATTATAAACTTTTGATATTCCATCTATATTACTATGTAATGATAAACATAATAATATTCATTCGCCACATTTGGATATTATAAATGAATATAAATAGATATTATGGATTAAGACATAGTCAAGATAAGCGATTAATTCACTTAGTTCAATAAAACGTTTTTTTTTAATCTGGCCGCATTCACAAAGCCAATTTGTTAGTACCTCAAATTATTTCATAAATAGGAAACGCCGCCTATGAGAAAACACGACGAGTTTAGCCCATACACATCGTGTTTACCCGTCGTGCTGTCGGTCCGCCGGTTGGATTTCAAAACGATTTGATATTTTTGAACGTCGGCAATCACGACACGATGCGCCCATACACATCGGTTTTCTCGACCGTTCGTTCCAATTTGGAGGACCGACGGGTAAAATCGTCGTGAAAGAACGATGTGTATGGGGCCTATTATAAATGATTCGGAAATCGCAAATGTTCTACAAGAGCTGGAAGAGAGTGAGCAAAATTTTACTCAAGATCGCGCACCAGTTTTTGACTTCACTGACGAAAGTGAGGGGGAAGAGGAGGTTGTCATAAACGATAATCATTCAAGTGACAGTGAATGTTCAGATGATGAAGCAATTATTTCACCACCTACTTCCTCAGAAATTACCGACTTCAACATTTTCTTGGCCAAGAATGGAGAAACATTTTGGGTAAGCAATAGTGTTGCATTGCCGGCCCGAAAAACTAGGTCAAAAATATTATAAGAGTACTCGTATTACTAGAGATATCAAGAGCGAAATAGATCTTTTCCTCAGTTTCATTTCACTCGAAATGATCGATAAAATTGTGACATATACCAATAAGTTCATCGACAAAAGAGCTGCCAAGGTTCAAAACAGGTGTGTAGAACAGGATAAAGAATTCCGAATGAGAAATTTCAAAAGTACTTCTCGGAATGAAATTCTCGCATTGATTGGAGTTTTATTTTACCTAGCTACCTGTAAAGGAAATCGTGCAAACGCAAAAAGTTTTTGGAAAAACGATGGGACTGGAATGGTATTATTGCGGGCAGCATTTAGCTATGACAGATTTTTCTTCCTATTGCAGAGTCTTCGATTCGATGACATAAATACACGTGTTGACAGAGAAAAGACAGATAAACTGGCAGCAATAAGAGAAATGTACACCTGTTTTAATGATAATTGTAAGAGGAATTATTCTCCATCCGAATACGTTACTATTGATGAAATGTTATTTGGTTTTAGAGGAAGATGCGGATTCATACAGTATATGCCTGCCAAACCCGCTAAGTATGGTCTCAAAATATATGCCTTATGCGACGCCAAAACCTTTTATATGTACAATTTCGAAATTTATTGCGGTACTCAGAGAAATGGCCCATTTCTCGTCTCAAATAAACCATATGACATTGTCATGTGGCTTATTGAGCCCGTGAAGAAGACGAATCGAAATTTGACAACCGACAGCTATTATGGTAGTTATCCATTAGCTCTGGAACTACTTGCAAACGGGATAACACTCATCACCACTTTGAAGAAAAACAGACCCCATATTCCACCTGAATTCCTGGCGAACAAAAATCGTGAAGTAAAGTCAACACTTTTTGGATTTCAAGACGAATGCACCTTGGTATCATTCATTCCGAAGAAAAACAAGGCTGTTATCCTCTTATCAACGATGCACGACAGTGGGGAAATCAACCAAGAATCTAGAAAGCCGGAAATCATTCACGATTACAATAAAACGAAATCTGGTGTTGATACCGTAGACCAAAAGTGTTCGGTGGCTTCAACGGGGCGCAACACTAGAAGGTGGCCTATGGCAATATTTTTTCGCATTTTGGATTTGGCTGGGGTGAACTCCCATGTTTTATATGTTGCTAACAATATTTCAAATCATAATCGTGACGAACTTCGAAGATTGAATTTCCTCCAAAGACTCAGCAAGGCTCTCTTACAACAATATTTCGAGGAAAGAGCAACCGCTAAAGGCCTTCCGAAAGATGTGAAGTGTTTTTTGTCTTCATTCCGTAATTCTGTGTATGCCCCTCAACTATCTGCAAGTAGAAGAGACAATTTACCTAAAGCCGGGGCTTGTCACGTATGTGGGTCAAAACGTAACAATAAAACTACGGTCAGATGTTCTTTCTGTGAAAAATTCATTTGTAAACGACACCCTGTTTGCTCAATAAAATGCAACTCGTGCCAAAATGCTGAGGACTCTGATATCAATATGGATTGTTCTGATTGAGAATTGTAGAGTTTTAGAAAAAAGGTTATCTAAGCAGTTCATATTTTCCTGCAATAGCATTTATACATGTATATTTTTTCATTACATTCTCTATCGGATACTGCAAAGTTTGACTCTATTTTATATTTGCAGTTTATGAATGTTGGTTATTTCAAATTAATTAGTGAAATCAAGAATCTCATGTATGTGTTGGTGTCTGATCATAAATAACTATGAATATTTTATTTGTAATGTATTATGTTTTATGTATTCTTAGATTCTCCAAGTATCTCATCTATTGTTTTATAATATTCTACTAAATAAGGAATCTCATCTTTACTTTGATACTGCCTATTTATAAACTTCTATTAAATTTAATTTTTAGTTTTCACAAAATGATCAAGATTTAGGCTTATTTTTCAGAGAAAACTTCCCCATCAAAAAAAAGATTTGCTCCGTTTCTAGAGAATATTTATTTAACGCTAAAGTATTGTATTGATTTATAAGCAAAAGTACAAAGATACATTACTTTTTTCGAACTATTTGCCAAATTATCGATCCACTGCATCTCGTAAGTGCCAGTGCCCGAGGGTTAAAGTTATTGTATGATAATGTTTATTATTGATTTGATTTCAATTTGGAAGTGTAGGATGATGAAATGAAGAGGAAGTAGATTGATAACATGATAATCTTGTATTCCCTGTCAGAAATTGAATTGACGGCTTTATTAACACCATCTACGCCGAAATAATTTCTAGAATTTCGTATTGGTAAACCGTAAAGCATCCTTGGGGTAGTGATTATAACGACTAACTGCTTTTTTGACTTTTGAGTCAACGATGAGCTTGGAACAATAAATCGTTCTAAAACCAGAATCTATTTCAACCATTAACCGGCACACACATCACGAAACTATGTAATTACATTAGTACGTCTCAAATATCAGGTGGCGTAAGTGAAAATAAGGTATTAGGAACTTTAACCGGTACAGTGATAATTAATGATTGAAATCATTTGTACTATTGATGCCTTTAGATTGAAAATTGCCGAACTTTTTCAGCAGAAATAGTAATTAATTGTAGAAGTTCGTAACGATATTTATTAAAAAAAATAATGGAAATACCTCATCGAATTTGTACCACCACGTTAATTGAAATGAGAAAAAGCGAAACATGAATTCTACGGTTTCTCATACTACGTTAAATACATTTGTAAGGTGTTCACGATTTTATGACCGCACAGGGCATGAAAGATTTCCTGAAGGTTCACGGAGGGTTGCTGATCGTGATGGCGGACAAAGGGAATGTCACGGTTGCAATAACCAAAACACAATACGAAGAGAAAATGTCGGCCCTCATCAATGATGAGAACGTTTAGAGAAGCCTTCGCTCGGATCCTACATCAAAATTTCAAACAACAAACTGGTAAAGGAACTTGAACAGAGAAAGTAGTAAGACATTGGAATTTCGACAAAACTTACTACTTACAAAGGTGTGCCACCGTGCATATATGGTCTACCGAAAATACATAAGGAAGGCCACCCTAGAGACCAATTGTGTCAACCATTTATTCGCCTACATCTGAACTTAGCAAGTTTGTTGGCAACATCTTACAGCTTGCGTTTCAAAATGATTTCAATGTTTTTGCGGTGAAAGATTTATACGCTTCTGCGGAGAAAGTGAACAACCTCCAGTTGTCGAATGGTTGTCTCCTTAGACGCTGTGAGCCTATACACCAACATCTCCTGCATAGTGGAAACGCACTGGGACAGGATTAGCACAGTTACTAACATACCTAAACCGTTTTTCATCAAGATTACCTTAGCTGCGTCGTGAATTGCGATGCTATTCAGCCGTAAAATTTATATCGTTGATAGTGCTGTTTTGTCTTTCCATTTTAGACGTGATCTTGTCAAATAAAGTGATTATCATGTCGGGTAAGCTTTCGAGGGCGATGTCGACGTTCAAGTTCTCGCTTGAGCTTATGTTATCATTTGATTTGGGATGGGCGACTAATGGGTCACGCATAGTGTCATCGCGAAAGGACAGTTCAGAACATTCATTACGTTTCTCCTATTGTTTCAGTTACTTTCGAGGAGGCTAGAAAAAAATTAAACAAGGCAGGGGATCGTCCGGACATTGAGTGTCAGAGGCAGAAGCTAATCACCATGGGAGATTGGTTCGCAAACGAAAACAGAGGCCTTCATGGATGAAGAGTTTTGACTCGGATGAAGAAGGCGACTGTGTGACGAACAGAAAATTAGCCCGTTTGAAGAAAATAGAGTCGACTTTAATAAATTTACCAATTCAAAGAACTTGTCTACTAATACAGACGGAGGTAGACTCCATAGTCTCCTCCTTTTCCTTTATCTTTTTAATAATTATGTTCTCTGCAAATGCATGTTCCACTTTGACTTTGGATTGGTGTTTTTGTTTGTGATTCAAACTACTTCGGCACGGTAAAGACACGAAGGACCAGAGAGTTTTTTGTGGATACTCACAAACCAATAACGATGAAACCAAGTGCTGGTAACAATGTTTAATCTAACAAAATGAATCGTTCGTGCACAGCGAACTTCTAGGTACTACCGTTCCTGTCGACGGTCTGTTAACAACTGTTGATAAAAATAGTACCTGCGTTCTCCTTCCCTTCAAAGGGTAGTCGAACGACAGGGTTTTACAATAGACGTGAATAATGCGTGAACATGCCGCCCGCGTTGAAACCAAGAGGTTTCAAAAAAAAAAAAAATACATAAATAAAGAGATGGAAAAAATACATAAATGCGTATAAACAAATGAAACATATTAATGAATAATTATAAACCAAAAAATAAATGAATAAAATTACATGTTAACTGGCAATATACAAAGTTTTGACACTGCGCGTTTGATCACTGTGTGGTTGGATAACCGGACGGAAACTACCCGAACTATGTCATCACTTCCTAAGTGTACCTCGACGATTCGCCCTAACTGCCACTTGAATGGGGGAACATTGTCTTCTTTCACGATTACGAGAGCATCCTTTTGGTACAAATCTTTCGTTTGATTGGTTTTCCATTTATTACGGCCTTGCAATTCTGCGATATATTCTTTGGTCCACCTTCCCCAGAAATGTTGAGTCATTTTTTGCACCCTTTCGTAGTGACTTAACCGATTTGGCGACGTCATGGTGAGATCGGCTTCTGGATAGGACGTCATAGCACGTCCAATGAGAAAGTGTGCGGGGGTTAAAGGAGAAAAATCATTGGGATCTGTGGATAAGGAAGACAATGGCCGTGAATTCAAAATGGCTTCCACCTGGGTTAAAAATGTATACAGTTGATCGTACGATAAATGTGAGTCTCCAACGATTCTATGAATATGATTTTTCACCGATTTTACCCCAGCTTCCCAGAGACCTCCGAAGTGAGGCGAACGTGGAGGGATAAAATGCCAATGAATACCCCGTGTGGTGTTAAACTCCTGAATATTTTTGACACTTGTGTCATCGTTCAGAAATGACTTTAACTCTGACGCAGCTCCAACAAAATTTGTTCCATTGTCGGAATAAATATTTTCGGTTTGCCTCTACGGGAAATGAATCTCTTCAATGCAGCTAAGAATGATTCTGTAGTCAATGAAGATACCAACTCTAGATGAATTGCCTTCGTAACGAAACATATGAACAAACAGATATACGATTTTATGTATTTTGTGTTTCTAATTAAACTAGCCTTGATTAAATAAGGTCCTGCATAGTCTACCCCACAGTTGTAAAATGGGGGTGCAGGGTTAACCCTTCCTGATGGTAAGGATCCCATAATTGGATTAACAGTTCTTGGTTGCGCTCTAAAACATATTACGCACTGTCGCACGATTTTCCTTGACAGATTACGACCTGATATTGGCCAAAATTGTTCACGTAATGATGACAATAGCATGGTTGGCCCGCAATGTAGTAGGTCCAGATGATATTGCCTCGCGATTAACTGACTTAAATGATGGGAAGAGTCTAAAAGTATGGGGTACTTTTTGTTATAATTATACATGGATTTATTGATCCTGCCACCTACTCTTAGTAAACCATGTTCATCCAAGAATGGATTTAACGATAAAATTTTGCTTTTTTTATGTAAACCTTCCACATTTTTTAAACGTTCGATATCTGATGTAAAAGATTGATTTTGTGCACCTTTAATCAGAAAAATTGATGATATTTCTATTTCTCCAACCGTTAGTGGACCAATCGTTCTACCTTTACCTTTAATGTTATTTAAAAATCTGAAACAATACGCAAAGACTCAAAGACTCGAAAACCACCCGCAATTTTGTGGTTATACTGGATTCTTTAATGATTGCATGATGAGGCAAGTAGTATGTATTTCTACCAACTTTCGTTTCGTCGATTTTACTCATATGTCCCAAAGATTCATACTCTTCGATAAATTTAGTATATTCAGATTTGAGTAAATAATTACAGTTCAATTTCCTTTCAAGAGCGAGTAGCCTTGATAATGCAATATCACGTGATTCACCAAGCATTGTGGTTGGTTTTTTGAATGGAATGGACACTACAAATCTACCTTGTGTGTTGACTACTGTAGACTGAACGAAGTGTTGTTCACAAAATTCTTCTTCTTGATTGTAACTAATGGAATTAGGTGTAACAAAATTTTCAATTTCCCAAAATCTTTTATCTCCTTATCAATTTGATTGCAAAATGTGTTCGTATTTGACGATATAAATGTATTTGTATTAGAACTTAACGATCCACCTAGTATCCATCCTAACAATGTTTTCTGGAGAACCGGTTTTTTATTACCTAAATGAATAGTGCCATTGCAGTGTATTTCCCAAAATATTTCAGCATTCAATAGTAAATCTATTGTATTTGTTTTATGGAAGTCTTTGTCGGCTAGTTTTATATTACTGGGGATGTTTAAGTACGTCCGGTTTAAGGGTTCGTTTGGTACCGAACCTGTTATCTTGTCAAGAACCAGACAATTTATGGTTGTTCTATAGTTACTACTTTGAAATTGTAAAATAACAGTAGATTTGAACTTAATCATTGAACTTGTTTCATTGATCCCTTTGACGGAAATATCGATTTCATGCATTGGCGCATTCAATTTTTTACATAGATCCGTAGTGATAAAATTTGATTGAGATCCCATATCTAAAAGGGCTCTCGCAATAACTGATTTACCATTATAGACTACTTTAACCTTTGCCGTTGATAATAACACTTGATGAGAAGCTGACATTTTCGAATGATTGCAATTAGTTGCTTCAGTGGCGCTAGTAGTCGGTTGCTCAGTTTTTACTTGACAGTCTCGATTTAAATGCAACAATGAATTGTGCCTTTTTTCGCAATATCTACAATTATGTTTGGAAGAACAGTTTTTGACAGAATGACCCTTTCGTAAACAATTAATGCATAAATGAAATTCTTTTGCCTTTGCTATCCGGGCATTTATATCTAGATCTAAAAATGTGGTACAATAATAAATTAAATGGTTACCTGTACATATTGGGCATTTGTCTAACGATTGTTTAGTATGTTGAAAGGGATTTGATTTTGAAGAATGAGTCACGAATGATTTGATATTTTTTTGAGGATCGGTTTTCTGACGATTATTCACATCTATTGATTCCAGCAATTTGCATTGCCCATTCAGAAAGGCTACAAAATCTGCGATATAGGCGTTGCTATTGTTTAACGATTCCCAGTCTCTCGATGTTGTTTGATCCAATTTTGATTTTATTATGCAAATAATTAAGTTATTATATAACTCTTCGGGGTTTGCTGCGCTTTCCAGTGATTTGGTAATTCGTGAAACATTGTCCGTTAACTCACAAAGAGAAGAAAATGATTCTTTGTTTACTTTCTGAATATTCCATAACGATTGAAATAAATTTTGGATTAACTGGTTTTTGTTGTCGAACCGTTCTTTTAATAATGCTATAGCAATATTGTAATTTTCATCTGAAATCGGCAGATGTTCGATTATTTTACTAGCACCACCTTTAAGACATGATTTTAAATAATAGAATTTCTCGACTGTGGAAATGTGTTGTTTCTCATGAACTAATGAATTAAATGAATTGAAAAATGATGTCCATTGGTCATATGCTCCATTAAACTTAGGCAATTCGATCGTCGGGAGTTTGATACTACTACTATTCGCTGTTTGATATGAATCGTTTTTTATTTGAGATATGGAATTACTTTGACAAATTCGAAATTTATCCAGAAAATTTTTAATTTCAAATTTGAGTGTGAAAAAGGAAGAGGTAAATTCATCAATTTCTGTATCTAGTTCGTCTATTTGCGCTTCATCTTTTCCCTGAAGCTCTAATTGATACGTTAATTCAACATGTAATTGTTCAATTTTACCATGTAACGTTTCGATCTGATTCAATCTCTGTTCCAGTTCTGTTAAACTACCAAGTGGTGGTGTTCGATTCCCGGATGTAGCAATTAAATTTTCAAAAAATGTTTTGGTTTTAGTGAACTTCGATTTAATAGCACGCTTTTCTGACTTTAATTTTGAATAATCGGCCATTGTATTTATTTCGAATCGCTTTAAGGAAAACAGAATTTAAGGTCAAGGTAAAATACTGGTAGGTTTGGATGATTATAAAGGGAAACACTTACTCAGTTAAACGTGACGTCAATTTGATGTTGTGTGAATCCAAGATTTGTTAAATGTCGAATGATGATGGTGATGATTCCAGGTATGTTGATGATGTCAAATTTGTTGCTGGTTATATGATTCTATATGTGTTGCTGGTTATCCGGCCCGAAGGACCAATGTTTTTGTTTGTGATTCAAACTACTTCGGCACGGTAAAGACACGAAGGACCAGAGAGTTTTTTGTGGATACTCACAAACCAATAACGATGAAACCAAGTGCTGGTAACAATGTTTAATCTAACAAAATGAATCGTTCGTGCACAGCGAACTTCTAGGTACTACCGTTCCTGTCGACGGTCTGTTAACAACTGTTGATAAAAATAGTACCTGCGTTCTCCTTCCCTTCAAAGGGTAGTCGAACGACAGGGTTTTACAATAGACGTGAATAATGCGTGAACAATTGGTTTGCAGGACTCAGCACCTCATTAGATGAGAGAGTCTTTTTTTAGTTAATATTATTTCTTGATTAGTAAAGAAATTATTTCTTAAATGTGCCCCTTTCTCACGAGATTCAAGTATTTTATTAACCAATGATCTCGAGTTTCAAAGTAGAGAAGTTCTCGACCAAGAACAAGGAAATGTTGCAGTGGAGAATAATGAAAGTGGTTTATCATAATCACAAAGTAAAAAGATAACATCCCAAGGTAATTACAGTCTCGGTAATCCCGACTTTAAAATCTCCAGTGAATATTTAAAGTTAATTGAAAAAATGTATGTACATAGTTATATATAAAACATTCAAACATCTAAGAAATTTTTCCAATGAATATGAAATAAAAAAAATTGTCGTCTTATACACAGGTATCTTGAAATTACTTTTCGAGATCAGGCAGCTTTTATTATATAGAAAGGAGGTCCTTCAGCAGCCTGATGGTTTTCCAGAACTCCCTTTGCGATCTCTTGCTAATGCGGAAAGGGCTGAGGACATGGCGAAAGCCACAACAGCTGTTAAGGAATATATTATAAGTTCTCCGGAAAAATTTTCAAGTCAAACTTAAGGTAGATTAAAAATTGGTGATAAACTCACCATAGGAGCAGCTACATGTTTCTTTCTAAAAAAACATAATAATTTGTACGGTTAAAAATTTGAATTGTATATTTCTGCAACTCGCTAAGACAACTATCACTTTTGAGTCGGATTTAGCCTTCTAAAATTTCAATATGCCTGAAAACTGAAAATTCTCAAAAGTTGCGAGACATCTGTCAAAACCATTCCGTTTTGCGCATGTCATACTAAACTTAATAAAGGACCGCATACGCTCATGATTTGTCCGACATCAGTACATTTAAATATGAAATAGATGAATTATTCCGTATATTAATGCATTTCTTTAAATGATTCTGTGTTGTGGATAAAAGGGTTATTGGGCTTATTCCAATTCATTTGTTTTCGCGCTTATTTTCCAACGGTTTTTCGGCCATTTGCTATTGAATTCCGAGCAAGTGAGATGCAGTGCGAAGGTTGTTAATTTTCCAATGACGAGTTTGCTAAGCTTAGCTGCGATGAACTCAGCGAAATTCTACAAAAGCACGGAGCTTATCCAGATGGTAAAATTTGTCCAAAATGTAATAGAAACTGTTCCTTTTCAGAAAGTCGAGGTGCCTATTATTGTCCCATCTACAAAACGTTTGTTAACTACTCCAAGAAACTAGTGAAGATTAGATGTTCTTACTATGTAACGGCAAGAAAAGGAACTCCAACTCGAAGCTGACCATTAAGGACATCTGTGCCTTAGTCATTGTCATTGGTTGGATGGTAGGACCTTGCAACGAATCATGGAGGAAACGAAGCGCTCCACCAAAACGTTAGTTTTCTGTCGTGAAGTTTGTATCGCGTTAATATGCGACAAATTCAAAAACTAGAGGGCGTAGGTAAAGTTGTCGAGATTGATGAAGCCAAATTTGGCAAACGCAAGTACAATTGAGGCAGAATTATCGACGGCCACTGGACTTTTGGAGGAATTGGAAGAAACTCAAAGAAATGCTTTTTGGTTATCGTCCCAGATAGGACCCGAGAAACATTATTGTAGATGATCAACGATCGGATAATGCCTGGGACAACCATCATTTCAGATTTTTGGAAAGCTTATGATTGTCCTAGTCATTAGGATTTCCAACATTTAACGGTCAATCTATCTCTCTCTTCACTTAGCTCTGTCGCAAGAATGGAAACAATTCGCTCAGTGTTGAGCGATGCAGCCAAAAATAATATGTGTGTGGTCCAGTTCGACCAGAGAAGATTTACATGCAAGAACCTGCGGGGTACGAGCAAGAACAGGGGTTTGTTTGCAGATTGAAGAAAAGTCTCTACGGGTTTAAGCAAGGGCCGAGATGTTGTCAAAGACGCTTTGGAGGTTTTCTGCGGAAACACAATTTCAAACTCAGCGGGGCGGATCCATGTCTGTACATCAGGAAAGAAATGGCAAAAGATTCTACTCGTTGTTTACGTAGATGACGGACTCGCCGCAGCAACAGATACCCAAGATTTGGAAGAATTTCTGACGAGCTAAAATCAGAATTCAAAATAGTCTTTTTAGATGTGATAAATAGAAGAAATCAACAGTTCGGAATATTTTCATTCAATTTGTCGATAGATGAACAAATGGTAGGCTTACTTCGGACGTCACTCTTGTAAAATGTTCATAAAGGACAAGCCAGTCCGATTCGGGTTCAAACTTTGGTGTCTCTGTTCATCAGACGGGTACTTATTTTATTCAATCCCTTATGGCGGTGCCCAGAATAAAAACTATTCTGAACTTGGCCTTAGCGGTGACGTAGTTATGCAGTTACTAACCGTTGTGAAGAAACCGAATAATCATAGAGTGTTTTTTGACAATTTTTTCTCGTCTCTCAAACTTTTGTCACATTTGAAAAACAACGGCTTTTTTGCCACAGGTACCATTCGAGAAAATAGAACAAGTAAGTGTCCTCTTGAAAATTCGAAGTTATTCAGTAAGAAAGCACGAGGTTCTCACTGTTCCGCACATGAAAATGAATAAAAAATTTCAATGGTTCGTTGGAACGATAACTCAGTTGTAACGGTGGCAAGTAATGTTTTCAGTGTAAATCCGATTCAAAATGTGAAACGTTATGATAGAAAAACGAAAAAGAATAAACTCATTTCATAACCATTCGTAATTAGCGCATACAACAAATATATGGGAGGGTAGATATACATGATAACGGAATTGCTAATTATCGCTGCCAAGTATTTGGAACAAACTGGTGGTGGCCGTTATTTTGTAACCAATTGGATAGCGTGGTAGTCAACTCATGGAAGATATTCAACCTTAGTAACCAGAGTAAAATGTCGCAAGTGGATTTCAAATCGTATATAGCTCTGCGACTTTTGAAAACCGATCGTAACCTGATAAAAAGAAATCCTGCTCTATCCTTAGATGAAGTCCGTTATGATAACAGGAATCATCTTCTCATTCCGAGTCCAGCAAAAGCACGGAGAAGTTGCAGAATATGTCATAGTCACACTATCTATATATGTAATAAGTGCAATGTTCATTTGCATACAGAATGTTTTATAAAATATCACGTACGATGAAACCGGATGTTACCAGTGGTGCACTCACGCACCAGGCTATTTTTTGCATATGCAATTGAAGAAAAATAAATTGAGGCAGAAAACAGGATCTTATGTACGAAATCATGAACTCAAGCTAAAAAAAATTTTTTAATTTCAATCATTTCTATTCTTGGGATAATGCGCTTTACAAAAAAATTTCATTAAGTTGCAAAAGTAAACATTCGGTTTGATTTGCGATAATGGTTAGACGATATTTATCAGAACTGGAGGTTGCTCGTGTGATCACTCCGCTTGAAGAAGGTTACAGTCAACGTAATGTTGCTATCCAGATGGGTGACCCCCGCGTAAAGTAGTTGCGATGAAACCGGGAGCTGAGCCGACAGGTTTTACCGAGTCGGAGAGGTCCAGGGGGAGTGACGAAAACTAAGACTGATCCAAAGTGCATGAAGGTGAAGTGCCGTGGCGAAGGCAGTGAAGTGAACCGACATGTGAGTTGTATTTACGGCTGAAAGTACGACGAGAGAAGGAGTTACCGCGCAGGGGGAGGAAACCCCAGGGCCGGTAGGGGGGAGTAATGGAGCGGGCATCCCTCGACCGTCAGCTGGCGACCGCAGAACATGACGGAAATGGCGTACAACTTGGATGATGTGTCTCCGCCGAGCGAGAGCGACGGGGAATGGGATGTGGCGGGGAAGCTAGGAGGTGGCCCGACGAGGAGGGTCGGGGTGGAGGTCGTGACCGTCGACTCGGAGTCGACCGAAACCTTGGAAAGAGACGGGGACACTAAATGGCAGACCCGCGAGAAGAGACGGGATAGGACAAAGAGGCAGAAAGCTGGCAAATAAAGGGTTGTGGCACCGGTTGCCGCGACAACCCGACCACCCGCACCGGCGGGGAGGAAAAAGGTCGGAGTCCAGGTGTTAGTGGGGCAAGAGCCCCCAACATTGATGGAGAGTGTCAGCGGCGCAAAGGAGGGCAGTGTTCTCGCTTTGTGCCAGAGTGTGAAGGCGCTGGAGCGCTATGTCAGGCATATGAGGCGGCCAGCGAACGAGCTGAAGAGGTTGGTGGCTGAGGTCGGAGGCCAATCCAGCAAGTTCGGGGAGGACGCGGAGGAAGATGGCAGCATGGAAGCCCTGATGGCCCAATTCGTCAGATGGATGGAGGCTCAGGAGGCGAAACGTGTGGCCGAGGAAACAGCGTTGAAAAAGGAGTGGGCGAGGGAAAAGGCCAAGATGGAGGAAGAATGGAAGAAGAGGGAGCGTGGCCTGCTCGCCCAAATCGGGAGGCTGAAGGCGGGAGAAGAGGTGGTGAGAGGAGGAAAGGGAAGGGTCCAGTTTGAGGCGAAATTGGGAGGGGTGACTGTGGTTGCCAGGAAGGCCCTCACATATCTGGGTGTGAGGGTGGATAGTCGACTTAGTTTTGGGGAACATGTGAAGTGGGCAGTTGAAAAAGCGGTAGGGAGAATGAATGTGCTAGCGCGACTGATGCCGAATATAGGAGGTCCGGGGAGCGCGAAGAGAAGGGTGCTGAGCGGGGTGGCGCACAGTAGTTTACTGTATGCTGCTCCTGGTTGGAGGGGAGCGATGAAGATGCGGAAGTATCGTGAACTGCTGGTCATGGGACAGAGGAGGATCCTCCTCAGAGTTATCTGTGGGTACAGGACGGTATCGGCGGCTGCCGCTCAGGTGGTGGCGGCTGTGCCGCCCGCGGACCTGCTGGTGGCGGAGAGGGGGTTCCTCTTCACAGTGGGGAACGGTCACCTTCCGGGGGTGAGAAAGATGGCGAGAGAGCGAACGATGAAGAGGTGGCAGAGAGAGTGGGATGGGGCTGGAAAGTGGACCGGAGTGCTGATCGGGGACTTGCGGGAGTGGTGCGACTGCCCTTTTCGGAGGACGTCGTACTACTTCAGCCAGGTCCTGACGGGACATGGGTCGTTCGGCACTTTCACGTATTGGATAGGGAAGACGGTCTCTGATGAGTGTCAGACGTGTCTGGTGCGTGACAGTTTTGAGCATGCGATCTGGCACTGTGTGAGGTGGGAGAGGGAAAGGCTAGAGGTTTTTAGGGAACTTGAGGGCGGGATCTTGCCGCCACCCTCTGGCATAATCCCGTACATGACCGGGTCCAAGAGGAGGTGGCAGGTAATCTTTGAGTATGTCTGTGGGCTGATTGAAAGGAAAGAAAGGGAGGATAGACAGTGGGAACAGGAAAGAGCGGGTAGAGATGTGAGAAGGGCGAGTGATGATGAGTCCAGTGACTAAGGGCCGCGGAATCGTCGGTCGATAAGGTGCGCGGTGATGCATGATGCGAAGATCTAAAACAAAGGTCGGTCATGCATCACCACGACGCGCGCGCGTGTCCCGGAGCCTCTCAGCCCGAACAACATCTGGGCTGGGAGGTGAAGGGCACGGAGGGTTTTTAGTGGGTATACCTTGCTAGTCGGGGATGTCCTGCGCCCATTCGGGAGTGACATCCTGAATGGAGGTGGGAAGCTGTCGTCTTTCAGGAGTCGGCCACACTCCCCGGGCGTTATCCGGGGATAGCGCGTAAAGCGTTTTCCCTCCGTCAAAAAAAAAAGATTGGTGTTAGTCAATCCGTCGTATCCCGAAGGTATACGGGTCGTTCTTCTTTTTTATCGACAATGACTTGTCTTCTCCGCAAAAAAAATAATATTTTGCTCATAAATACTAAATTACTTAATTATTTTATAAAAAAATACACTTGACAATGCAATAATTTTAATATCCTCAAAACTAGATTTTATTCATAATTATTTTTTACAAAATCAGTGTGACATAGTATACAAAAAGCGTGACGGAGGTGTTATACATATTAATAAAGTGTGTCCCTCTATGACTAGTAATGTAAACAAAGTGCTCTCGTAAAAAAAAACACATTTAAAAGTTTCTATCCAAGAACATTTACTGAACTACTTAACCTTTTTTATTACATTAATGAGAAGAAATAACTTTTAATGTTTATATTATTAAATAAAAAAATATTTTATTGGCTGTCTCCCGATGTATATGATTTTAGTTGCTACCCTCTGTCACTCATTTTATGGCACAAAATAGTGTGCGTTAGAAACTTTGACCTTGGTCACTAGGTTCGAGAATAGTCCCCCTCCACCCCGCACTCGCGCTATACGTTCCCATGCCCCGGCAATACCAGTCAGCCGCCCGCAAACAGTAAAAGGAGGTGCGTGTGTTTATTCAGCGACCGCTCTGTCACGTAAGTTACGACTTCCAAATTTTATTCTAATTTAGGGGTTTTAATATTAACTGATTAATTTATGATAAATATTTCATATATACCCAGTTTTTTGCGTAAATTATAATTAGGAAAATGCTGAATATCTCGAACACTACTATTTTACACCTCTGTCACGTAGCACCTCTGTCACAAAAATGTGTGACGGAGTAGTATAACTCGTGACAGAGTGGTCATTTTGTATGGAACTTAGAACTTTAGTTAATATCCATAGTAGATGATTGCTTGTTTTTATATTGGTTATTCTATCGTCAACTATTTTGTTAATTTAAGGTATTACCATCAAGTAAATGAAAAAATGGCATTATCTGCGGCTGAAAGACAGCGACGGTGTCGTGAAAAAAGAAAGCTTAACCCTGAACTTGTTGCAGAAGTAAAACGTAAAGATTTAGAAAGATATCATGCTCGCAAAAAGTTAGTTAAGGATATGACACCAAAAGAACATAAAAAAATAAAAAGACAATGGCAGATTAGAAATAAAAGAGAAGAGAAATACAGAAAACTTTGCAGAATGTTTTGATGAACACTCCGGCTTCTACATCGCCTCCTTCAAGTCCCAGACTCCTTCCATCAAGTCCCAGATCTCGTTCACTGACTCCAGCCTCGTCTGTTGCCAGTAGCAGGGGAAGAAAACAAGTGCGGCGAGATAGATCACGCCTTTATCGACAAAATATTCAACTTCAAAACCAAACACAAGAATTACTAAGAAAAGTACAGAAATACAAGAAAAGACATCAGCGACTGAAAAAGAAACGAAATAAAGTGCTTACAACAACAACTCATAGTGAAAAAGAAAATGAACATGGCAAAGAAGAATACAGAAAATATACTATCTTATCAAATACCATTAAGAAACATTACAAGAACACAAAGGACCACAAAACAAAACGCTATATTAAAAGTATACTTGAAGACCCAGCAATTCAACGTTCAGGACAAAAACTTCAACTGGCAATGGAAACCATTGGAATCAGGAGAATGAAAAAGTATAGTTCCATCTTGCCAAAAAATACAACATTAAAAAAAAAATTCATGATTTTTATCTCAGGGATGATGTGTCACGTGCCACTGCTGGAAAAAAAGAGACAGTCACTTATCAAAAAAGGAAGATGCAGAAAAGAATTTTGTTGGATACTAAGAAAAATCTCTATAAGTCATTTCTAAAAGAGGACCCCAACGTTAAATGGGCCAAAATATTTTTAGATGCCTAAAAACCAGTCCCTTGGAATGAAAATTAAATTTTATGGGAAATTAGTATAAACTTGTGAAAATGGTAGACTAAGTTCAGAATATAACATTATTGTCTAATACAAAAAACAAGATTTGAACATAAAAAATATGTTATTAATTTGAAAATTACGGTAACAACGTTGACATTCTTAGTAACGCAGTAGTTCTTCGTACTAAATACCGTTGTCCTTGAGCACGTGTTTGAAGTATACTGAACTATTTCTCATAATATTTCCTAGATGGCGTTTAATCTGAAATACCACTATAAAAATGTCAACTTTGGACCTTATTACAATGCTAGTAGATTTTTTTTTCATTAAACATTTAATGAAATAAAAAATAATTTAATTTGTGTCCCCAACAAAGAATAAAAACGTAACTACCTTGCGTTGTTGTATGAAAATAAACCTTAAAGTGAAGGTATTACGTTTTCTTGCATTTGAATCGGTTCGACTTGTTGTAATTCGTATAACAAATGACAGCAACTGCGCGGGGGGAGTACGTTAGCCGGATCAGTCGCGGCACAGTCGTTGAGACAGGTGCGTGTATTTATTGTGTGGCCGCTGAGTTACCGCTGTCGAAAGGTACGTACTGACGATTTTTACATTATTATTATTTTCATACGCAATTAGTTATGTATTGGATCACTCAATATTAAAATATCTGCATTTTGTTATTTTATTTTGTGATAATTTACAAGATAGTCGAATATTTACAACTGCGTAACTACTACACTGCGTTACTGAAAAAAAGTAACGCAGTAGTTGCATCGGTAACGCAGTTGTTTTTAACGTTATTAATTCGTTATTAGAACCGAAATAACTATATATTGTATCTTTTTTTCTCAGGAAGAAGCTTCTGCACTAAATGGCGTTGACGAACGCAGAAAAACAGCGTCGCTACAGACTAAAGTTAAAACTAGACCCTGAAAAAAATGCTGAAGCCAAAAAAAAACATCTTGAAAGGTACCACGCAAATAAAAAACTTGTGAAAGACATGACAGAGCGTGAACATAGAAGTGCAAAGCGTAAATGGAAGAATGCGAATAAGAAACGACGAGAACGTCAAAAGACTGCTCAACAAATTATGAACGTTACACCGCCGTCCAGCCCACGATCAGGAACTCCAGTTTCACCGAAGTCTAGAGGTCGAAGACAAATTCGAAGAGATCGATCTGCAGTGTACAGAAAAAATATGAAATTGCAAGAAGAACTGGAAAAGATGAAAAAGAGGTGTGGTAAATACAAAAAGAGATACCAAAGAGCTAAAACTTCAATCAAAGACACGGAACATGTAAATAAGCTGAACCAAAATAAGTATTTAACGTTATCTAATGCTATCAAAAATCACTACAAAAGCTTGAAGTCAATGAAAGAGAAAAAAGCGTTAAAACAAATTTTTCAAGGAGAGGGCATATCTAAGTCTAAAATGAAGATTGCTATTGTACGCGAGACTTTGGGCATTGATCAGATGAAACTGATAAAGGGCAGCAGGATTCCTTAAGGAAGATCCGTCTGGTTGACAATATTAAAAACTATTTTCTTCGCGACGATGTTTCTAGAGCTACGGCTGGAAAACGAGAAACTGTTACAAGTAAAAAGTTAAAAATGCAGAAGCGATATTTACTGGACACAATGAAAAACCTATTTTGTTCATTCAAAAGAGAAAATCCAGAACTGAGATGTTCTTATTCATATTTCATAAAAATAGGCCATTTTACATAAAACCGCCTTCAATTGCTGGAAGAGAGACTTGCCTATGCAAGATACATACTAATGCGCAGTATATGATAAATGCTCTCCACAAAACCAAGGTAATTGCTCACACAAACATGAACGACCTCATCGCTAGCACAGTATGTTCGACATATAACCAAGCTTGCATGACTGGCAATTGTAAAGACTGTAAGACAAAAGAAATACTTTATAGGAAACAACAGAAAATCTCAGATTAGTGAAATGGAATCAATGGATAAGGAAATCGGAAACGATAGAAAAATCAGACAAAAAATAAAAGTTACTAAAAACGTAAAGGAAATATTTGAAGGACAGTTGCAAAATTGATAGAGAACTTTAAACAAGCTTTGGTGCAATTAAAAAAACATATTTACAACATTAAAGTACAATACAAGAGTTATCGGGCTGCTATAGATCATTTGAAAAATAACGAAATCGTTCTGCACATCGACTTTAGCGAAAACTATAACTGTAAACATTTTGAAGAAGTGCAGTCCCATCATTTTGGAGGGTCACGAAAGCAGATAACCTTACATACTGGAGTTATGTACACAAAACCTGAAGGACATAACAAGCCAACTGTAAATTCATTTTGTACCATTTCTGCAAATAATTCCCATAATCCTGCCTCTATTTGGGCACACCTACATCCTATAATTAGCGACATACAACATAACAATCCTCACATAACTACAATTCACTTTTTCTCTGATGGACCAGCTACTCAGTACCGACAGAAGCAAAATTTTTATTTCATAAGTCACCGAATATTCAGCGAATACAACATCATTCGCGTAACATGGAATTTCTTTGAAGCCGGGCACGGGAAAGGAGCTGCTGATGGTGTTGGTGGCTATCTCAAACGCACTGCAGATGAAAAAGTAGCTGCTGGTTCAGATATTTCTAATGCAGAAGAATTTTTTTATACTCTGAAGGACTTGAGTAAGGTCCGTTTGCACTTAGTGACTGACAGTGACATTCAAAACGTTGCAAAAGCATTACCTAAAAACCTAGTGCCCCTTCAGGGTACGATGCAAGTACATCAAGTTTTTACTGACACTCTCGGTGAACTTCAATACAGAGACCTGAGTTGTTTTTGCCAAAGGGGTTTTTGTTGTTGCATGAATCCTAAAACATATCAGCCTGTTCCTGCTCCCGTCATTGACACACTTAAAGAAGATGTTGTATTGGATGGATTGGATGAAGAAATAGTCCTAGATGACATTTCTAATATCGTTGCTGTACCTAGAAAAACATATTACAATACGGTTTATTCCTCATCTTCAAGCTCTGACGACATGCCCTTAGCAAGCTTTAGCCAACTATCAGTTCCTAATGTAACAGAAATGCAGCAAATTCAAAAGGAAAACGTTAACCCTACAAAGATCTCTGACGGTGTCCTTGTTGTACCTGGAAGAAAACATTACAATAAGGTTTATTTTTCATCTTCCAGCTCTAACGATGAGCTCTTAACAAGCTTTAGTCAACCATCAATTTCTAACATAAAATAAATGCAGCAAATTCAAAAGGAAAACGTTCATCCTACAAAGATATATGACGGTGTCCATGTTTTAGTAAAAGTGTCTTCTGTTAAGGACAAACATTACACTTACCTAGGTGTTGCAAAAAGTGAAGTTGATGAAGAAGGAGACGTCAAAATTATGTTTTACAAGACCATGGATAATACTGGCAAAAGATTCAAAGCAGTAGAGACTGATATTTCTTACGAACCTTACGACAACATCGTAGAAATTGTCCCTAACCCCAAAATTGTCGTAAAAGGTAAAAGGGTATACTTTAACTTTGATAAGCCATTAAACGTTTTTGAAAAGTAAGCTTAAATCGAAAGTATCTCATTAGTTTATAAGGTTGATTTTCTAATATTAATTGGTTCCTAACAAATATTGACGTGGGTAAACGTTATATTTTATATTGAATTAGCTAAGCTTTGTTTTATTTTATGTTATTTGAGATACTTTATTTTATGTTAAGTCATAAAAAGTTAAATTTGTTTTGTTTTTATCATTATACTAAGATCTCTATAGAAAGTACAAAGTATTATATATAAGACAATACGACTGTGTTACTAGGCTGACTACTGCGTTACTTTTGTGTCCCTCTGATTATTATTGTATTTTCAATAATACTTAGGATTCTGATTATTAAAAATGCCCCAAATTCATACGTACGTGATATTCATCAAAAGAAGAATATTGTGTCGTCAATTAGAATTAATTTAAAGTTTTTTTTTGTCACTAATGGAAAAGTTTAAACTTTAAAATTCAACATTGGTAACGCAGTAATCTAGATTAATAAGAATATTCTGTGAAACTGATTATTTCTGTGATTTAACTTTATAGGGGGTTAACATAAGCATTACAGTTCAAAACTGACTTATTAATGAGTCTCAATGAACAATATTAATAAAAAAAATAAATTTGTAAAAAAGTAACGCTGTTGTTTTATTTTTCGACGCCTTGGTATATTATATGCCACAAATACAGTGAAATCATTAAAACTATCGCTGCAAATGTAGGTATATTATAAATCGAACTACAACATATATATATTTGCATAAAAAAATAAGAAAATAATTATTTTAATTAAAAAAAAAAAATGAAAATCGTATTCTCGAATTAGGCATTAAAAAGTATTTTGGCCCAAATGTCACTACAGTTATTTTGCAAAATTTAAGCCGTTTTATGTCGTGCCACCTTCAGTTGACAGCCGAGAAACCTGTATGTGCAAGGTACACGCAAACATTGCATTCATGAAAGTTATTTTGCATAAAAATAAAGTTATCAAGACAAATGACATGAACCAGATAATCTTACAAACTGTATGCGATATAAATTCATTACCATGTATGAAAGGGAAATGCGAAAAATGTAAAGCAAAAAAGCTCAATTATGATACAACCACGATCGCAAAAGAAAAAGTTTTGGAATTACCACAATGGGTCAGAATCACAGATATTGTCGAGAAAGATGGAAGAAAAGTTAAAATCAGCAAGAACATAAAACAAATACAAAAAATCACTGTTGAAGATTTGATTAAAAAATTTGAACATGAGTTAAAAGATTTTAAATCCCACATATTTAATATTAAAAATCAATATAAATCATACCGACAATGTATAGATAGATGGATTGACAGAAACCGAAATTGCTTTACATATTGATTTTAGCGAAAACTATGCCTGTAAGTACCATGAAGAAATCCAATCAGTGCATTTTGGAGGATCTCGAAACCAAGTAACTTTGCATACAGCAGTATTATATCACTTGACTTTTAATAAGGACAAAAATATAACTTCCTTTTGTACTGTGTCTTCTGATCTTCAATATGGCCCTGCCGCTATATGGGCTCACCTCCATCCAATTCTCGATTACGTTCAAAAGGAACTGTCTCATATTAAGACGATCCACATTTTTTCAGACGGGCCAGCGACGCAATATAAACAAAAAATAAATTTTTATCTCATTGCCACGAGATTTTTTGAAGAATACGGATTTGATGACTTGACATGGAATTTTTTTGAATCTGGCCACGGCAAGGGTGCGGCTGACGGCATAGGGGGGTCTATTAAACGTTTAGCTGATCATTTTGTCGCCAGCGGACACGATATTGTTGACGCAGCACAATTCTTCGATGCAGTCAACAATCGCAGTAAGATAAAGGTCTTTTTTGTCGGTAAAGACGATATCGCACAGATTTTGGTGACAATCCCACAAGGAATTCCTCCATTAAAAGGAACTATGCAAGTCCATCAATTGCTTGCTCAGCAGCCTGGAATGTTGAGCTACCGAATGTTAAGTTGTTTTTGCGGAAAATTTTGTGATTGTTACAATTTAAAGACTTACTGCCCATTGCCGAAACGTGAGGCAGAAGTTGACATTTCAACCTCGGATAGAGAAGAACCACTGACTGATATAACTAATATAATTAGTTCTACTAAGGAATTTTATAAGACTGTGTATACCTCTACTTCAGAAGACGAAGATGACCAGCCTCTTCTTAATTTGAGAAAATCTGTAGATACAAAACCAGGTACATCACACGATCTACTAGGGGATAAGATCCATCCATCATTAATAAAAAATGGAACACATCTTTTAGTCAAAGTACTAAGTGAAAGAAAAATTGAGTACACTTACTTAGGAGTAGCAAAAAGTGGAGTGGATGAAGATGGAGATGTTCGAGTGATGTTTTATAAATCTGTTGATGATACTGGAAAATTGTTTAAATTGGTAGAGACTGATGTCTCAGATGTGATGTATGAAAATTTGTTACAAATTATTCCACCTCCTAAGCTGATTAAAAGAGGAAAACGCGTGTTTTACGAATACGATCAACCAATAGAAGTTTTTGAAAAGTAGAGTTAGTGATAAGATATTGTAAGACTAAATTAATATGTACCAAAGAATGGACACCAATCATCAAGACTTGTAGTAACATTTTAAGTATATACTATGTTTGTTATTGTTTTCTAAAATTAAAAATTGTTATAAGGTTAGTTTTGTTCGGCGGACGTAAACATTGTTTACCACTCCGTCACTTCGTTAACCACTCTGTCACAATTTTGTCCCCCTTAAAATTTTAGTTCAAAGTAAGTTTTGAACCACTTTATTGTTAGTATTTACAAAAGTAACGTTTTCTAGTATTATATGCTAAACAATAAAGGTGTTCACTAGATTTTTAAGCGACTTTATTGGGCTACTTTCATAATATTAAAAGTTTTATGTCTTATGAAGCAAAAATGTGACGGAGTGGTATTGGATAATTTAAAAAAATGATTATTTAAAAAAAATCCGGCCTATGGAGCTAGATGATAGTAAATGTTTATTTATATTCTTGATTAGAAAGTAATAAGAAACTGAAGTTCTGATTTAAAATGAGACATAAAAAAAATAAATACTTTTGTGACTGAGGTGTCATTTTTTTCATACCATTCCTACGAAATTTGAAATGAAACGAAAATTACATGTAATACTTCGCTGCATTATATGTTTTTGTAATCTACAATAATGAGGCAATAATTTAAATCAAATTTCATTAAATAAATCACAAGTTTATTTTTTTATCAAATATAAAAATTTACCGGTCAGATTGTCGATAAAAAAGAAGAACGTCCCATACACGATACCGGGAGATGAACCAATACAGTCGTCGCCCAGGACAAGGTCGCCAACGTGTCACGACTATTCGCGATGATCGTGTGATTGTCCGACAAGTTCGACGTGAGCCTTTCCTCAATGCGAACATTGTGGCAAGAAATTTTCTAAATCGATTAGAACAGCGACAAAGGCAGCACCAAGCGCGAAACATTTCGTCCCGAACAGTTATCAACCGTCTTCACGAAACTGGGTTAAATGCACGACATCCTAATCGTGTACCCATGTTGACAGCGAGACATCGCCGATCACGCTTAACATATGCTAACGCACACCGGGCTTGGACATTAAGACAATGTGGAAATGTTTTATTCACTGACGAATCCCGGTTTGCCCTTCATGGGAGCGACCGACGTCCCCTTGTTTGGCGTTGTCGTGGAGAACGAATTTTGTTCGTCCGATTGCTGCCTACGGCGGTGGATCAGTCGTGGTCTGGGGCGGCATTTCACGAAATTCGAGAACACCTCTGGTCATAGTACACGGAAATTTAACAGCTCAGCGCTACATTGACGAAATTTTGACACCAATTGTACTACGCAGACAGCAAAATCAAAGGGCGTTTATTCTAACGCAAGATAACGCACGCCCGCACACAGCCAACATGACCAGAAGTTTTTTCGAACGGCATAACATCACGTTGCTGCAACACCCACCAATGAGTCCAGACCTTAACCCCATCGAGCATGTTTGGGACATAATGGGTCGTCGTTTGCGTACAGAGTATCCAAATTTGCGCAACTTGACCGCATTAGAGCGTGCATTTCTGCAAATTTGGAACACCATTCCGCAACCTCAAATTGCCCGCTGGCTGAACGCTTGGCGGCCGTTATTGGGAACAGTGGTGGCAATACCCGATATTGAGAGAACTGAAACTTTTTTTTGCAATTTTCTTTTCCATCACAATAATAAAACGAGCAATGTTAAAACTCATGAGAAGACTCATTTAACCCTTTCAGACCCTGTGTACATGTACATGTACATAATATTCATGATTTTTATAATTCGCCGCTCCACTATAGATCTCTGTAACTCGAAACCAGTGTTCACTGATTATCCCTGTTGATGATTTTAGCATTAGTAGTGACATCTTACATATAACTCAGGAACTACACACACCTACCATTGCTAGTAGTGGCATGTAGTGTTTACTTCAAGGTGAGTCAAATTTTCGTTGATATTTTTTGGAAAATTCAATTATTTTTGCGAAAAAAATATTGTTGTACATCACTCATTCTAGGCATACAATTTTCACTGAAAAAATATGAGTCTATTTGAAAACAGGGCTCTCAGTAACATTCTAATGTTTGTATATGGACATGTACACTGGGTCTCAGTGGTGAATATTCAAACTGAATCTCCCGCTCGAATTTGAAAGTATAGACCCGAGTAAATATCTCCTGAAAAGCATTGTTTAGAGAGCTCTGTCTGATAATTAACAATGGATTTTAATTTTTCATTATTTTGAATTATTTTCGACAGATTTGAAGTACCTAATAGAACAAAATATGCGGAATTCCTACAACTTATGCGATCCTAAACATTGTGAAGAACTTCTTGATTTGTGGGAAAATGGTGACTTTTCGGATGTTGACGAAATTGGTGTTGGGGATGAAGAAGAAATTGATCACTTAGAAGAGTTTTCACCATCCTCTCAGATTAGACCTGGTTCAGATGAATTAACAAAATCCGAAGAACAACGAGCCGGAACCAGTACGAGAGAAGAGCAGGAATCCGAAGGAGATGATGAAGAACAGATTGAAGGTGAGCATATAGAAGAAGAAAACGGAGAGAATCGCGGATCGCCTCGTGTCGAAAATACTTATGAAAAACCAAAATATGTGAAATGGATCAGAAGACCTTTCACTTTTTCGAATCCGACGATTTTACCTACAAATAACACCAGTATAACACCCGTTCTTTTGCCAATTGAATATTTTTCTCGCTACTTCACAGATGACCTCTTCGCGGAAATGGCTATTTATACAAATATTTATGCTCTTCAGCAGGGGATCAATTTCAAGCCCACAGATAAGGGGGAAATTCAAACCCTTTTAGCCCTTCATATAGTTATAGGCTGTCTGAGAAAATTTCCAAAGATTCGAATTTACTGGGAAAAACTTTTGGGAATACACTTATTTTTGGACAATATGTCAAGGGATAGATTTTTCAGGCTTAGGACTTGCTTACATGTCGTTAATAATATGGAAAAGCGTGAAAATTCATCTGACAAATTATATAAAGTTCGTCCTGTAATTGAAGCCGTGAAGAAACGTTGCATGGAGTTAGAACTGGAGGACGAATTTTGTGTAGATGAACAAATGATACCATTCAAAGGCAAACTTGGCATAAAACAGTATATCAAAGGAAAACCTTGTCCATGGGGTATAAAAGTATTCGTATTGTGTGGAAAAAGCGGACAGGCGTACGATCTATTATTCTATCAGGGAAAGACAACAGAACTTGACGAAAAAAATGTTAAGAACTATGGTTATGGTGCAGCTGTGGTATTGCATTTTTCCGAACGCATCGCTCATCAACATTTCAAATTATATTATGACAATTTTTTTTCCTCCTACTATTTACTGAATATCCTTCGAGACAAAAAATTTCAGCAGCTGGTACAGTGCGTATCAATAGATTTTTCAAACCACCTCTAATGACAGATACCGAAATGAAAAAAAAAAGGGATTTGCGGATGAAATTGTGAATAGACAAGAAAATGTGGTATTGGTTAAGTGGCTGGATAATAAATGTGTATGCCTAGCGTCAAATTACGTGGGAAGGGGGAAGGAAGATAAAGTGAAAAGGTGGGATAAAAATGCCAACAAATATATCGAGATAAATAGACCAGAAGTTATTAAAGACTATAACCATGGAATGGGTGGGGTGGATCTGTTGGATCAACTGATTAGCTATTATAGAATTTTCATCCGCTCTAGAAAATGGACTCTCCGTGTTTTTACGCACCTTCTCGATTTTGCATTGGCCAATAGCTGGATTGAATATAAAAAAGATTGTGAAAAAAACCGTGTTCCCAAAAAAGAAATTATGGATTTGTTGGCTTTTAGGATGAAAGTGGCAGAAAGTCTCACTTATATGGGAAAAAAGTGCAACACAAATAAAAGAGGTAGACCTTCATCATCTCCTTTAAGCTCTCCTTCATCAAGAAAACATCGCCGTGGCTCAGAGCAGAGGCCTATCAGCGAAATTCAGCTCGAAGGGGTGGATCACATGCCTTCATTTGACAAAAAAAAGGAAGCCACAAGATGCAAAATGCCTAACTGTAGTGGACGAAGCCACGTTTTCTGTGAAAGGGGCCATTCACGTTGCGACGGTCGCACGGACCGTCGTACGGACTTGAGTCGTATGCGACAAGTTCGATCGTGAATGGGGCTGTCGTATAGCAGACCGTGGGACCAAGGTCATGTCGCAGGTCCGTTGAAATGAGCAACGGACCTTGCGACACGACCGTCGCAAGTCGTACCGTGAATGGGGAATTCGGACTGTCCGTACGACCAAGCTCAGTTTATAAGCGTACGTACCACAGTAAACATGGAGGAGAGACGGGAAAAAAATTCATTACGGAGTTGCTGTCCCTTTACGAGAGGCATTCTTGTTTGTGGTCTACGCAGAGTTCATCGTATAAGAACAAGCAGCTGAGAAATGCTGCTTACGACGAACTCTTGAAAAAAGCTCAGGAATATTATCCGGGCGCAACAAAAAAATATGTCACTACGAAAATTTCAAATTTGCGGTCGGCATTCCGAAGGGAATTGAGAAAAGTTTCCATGTCAAAACGAACGGGAAGTGGTGCCGGTGATATATACAAACCAACCCTTTGGTATTATGAGATGCTTTTATTTACTGTAGAAGATGAGATCGGAAGGACAGGAATTACGTCTGAAGACGATGATGTAAGTAAATGCGTTATATCAGTTTTTTATTATAACGTATATTTGCCTTGGATGTTTTCTTCGTTTCATATAACCGTAGATAAAGTTATTTGCTTAAACAATGTGTATCCTCCACATAACATTTCTCAATAATCAGAACATGATTTCTGGCATATTCAAAGACTGCTATCTCTGCGATTTCGCGTCGACGGCCACCGACGGCGTACCGTGCACTAGTCAGCTGCGGAATGGTATATGCAAAAGCTCTACATATCATGTTTCGTCAACAAGACGTTGCGAATAAAAATACATTTCAATGATCAATGGATTTTTATTTTCAGAACTATCAGAGCGATTGCAATATACTCGAAAAATCGAAGATAATTTATCGCCGATCGAATCGCCACAATATTCCCTAGAACAGTAGTCGAAGCATCAGGACCAGGGGTGTCCCGAATACGGAGAGAAGTATCGCTTAAAAAAAAACGGGAGAATTTAATAGAATTAGCAACCAAACATTTATCCAGCACCGATGACGACAATTTAAGTGGGCTTATGTATGCGTCACAATTGAGGAGGATGACCAACTCGCAAAGGATATTAGCTGAGAAAATTATCAGCGACGTTATGTATTACGGTCAAATCGGCAGATTATATGAGGGTTGCTTCAGATATTTTGCTTCGTCATCTTACTCTTCGTCCCCTCCAACAACATCGAAGGAACTTATTTCTGCCAATGTAATCCAACACCCAAGAGCTCCAAACCCAAATATAGTAATTTTATCGCAAGAATCAGTAAATGATCCCCCACTTATCCAATTCCCAAACAACTCTTCCTCGTACCCTCTCATCGATGAATATTTATCCTTTCCGCCTGAACGAAGTAGTAACATGTGAAGTAATGACTTTTTATTTCGCAATTTTTTTCTGTGATAATTCGTTACTTATTTTTTTTTCAATTTTTTTATTCATTTTTGGATATATATTATTATCTATCTATATATATATATAATTGTGAGGTTTTTAGTTTGGCCTTTTCAGAGAATCAGAAAATCAACTTTATTTTCGGTTACAGACGTTTCGGAAAGTTTCCCTTCGTCAGTGTCAATAAAAATAGGAATATACAACTTTGATTTTAAACATAATATAAATTAATGTTGAAAGCTAACTGGATGTGTTTGTCGTAGAAAATCTGTATTCATTCATCGATGAGCGAGTTGTAAATCGTATTTAGATTTCGGATGTCCGTTCTGTGGTTCATAGAATTTTTATGTCTTCGGATGTGGATCATTTCTAGTATTTCTCTCGATCTTCTTTGTTCTTCGAAAGCAAGAATTTTTGTGTTGTCGAAATCGATGGTGTGACTTTCGGAAACTTGGTGAGTCTTGAGAGCGGTTTTTGTTGTCTTGCATATTTGTGTCCATTCAATCTATCTTTTAAATGTTGTTCAGTTTGGCCAATATAAATTTTGTTGCAATCTCTACAAGGAATACTATAAATGATGTGGGACTTTTTAAAATTGGAATTTCACTTTTTAATTTGGAATATTTGTTTTGACCTGATTTAGAGGTTTATGGGCGATTTTGATGTTGTATGGTTTTAAAGTTCTTTCTATTTTATGTGATACTATGGGAATGTAAGGCAGACTAATGTAAATCGGTGATGTTAACGATGATTTTGGTTTATTTGTTTGTTGAGAATTGTACAATTTGTTCAATCTTTTTTGATGATTTTATTTATAATATTTGGGGATAGAAATTTTGAATTAATAGTTTTTGCCAAATTTAGTGCATGCTGTCGATGAATTGGAGAGGATAATGTTAATGCTTTATCGATGTAAGATATGATTATTCCCTTTTGTGACTCATAGGATGTGATGAATGGTAATTGAGTATTCTTGTTGAATGTGTATCTTTCCTGAACCATATTGTTTCTACTTTGGTTTTATTTCGTATTAACGTCATATCAAGAAAATTGAGTTTGTTCAATTTTTCTTCTTCAATTGTAAATTGTAGTTTAGGTGAAAACTGTTGAATTTTGTGAGAATGTGGTGAATGTTTTCTTGTGATGTAATAACAAGACAATCATCGACATAACGTCTATATATGAAAATGTTTAGATCGGAATTTGTAATGACATTCTCCTCGAAATATTCCATCACTAGTTGTGCTATAGTACTAGATAAAGGACTGCCCATAGCTACGCCTTCGATTTGCTGGTAGAAAAAATCTTTATATTGAAAAAAATTTGTTCCAAGTACAAATTGAATAACATCTTTGAATATTGATTCAGGAATATCTGTGTGATTTTTAATTTGGTTCCATCTATGTGAAATTATAACTGGTATCAAAATTAATGGTATGTTGGTGTAAAGAGAAACGATGTCAAAAGAGTATAATTTGTGTCTTTCGTCTAATGTTATATTATTGAGTTGGGATTTCAGATGAAGCGAATTTTTTAAGTGGAATGGATTTTGGTTAATAATATTTTTCAAAATATTTGATAAAAATTTAGATAATTTGTACAAGGGTGATTGGGTGTAGCTTACTATAGGTCTTAGCGGAGAATTTTGTTTATGTATTTTGGGTAAACCGTATAATTTTGGTGGTTGACTATTATGGATGATTAATGTTTTTGCAACGGATGGTGATATGTATGCGTTTTTTTCCCACTTTTTTATGATATTGTTGTTTTCTTTTTGTAGTGTCGCTGTTAAATCTCTTCTGATTTTTTTGTACGTTGTAGTGTCTTGGAGAAGTTCTTCTACTTTACTATGATATTCCCCAGATTCCATAATGACGGTTTTATTCCCTTTGTCTGCTTTGGTGATGATGAGGTTTTATTTTCATTTAAAAATCTGTTAGTTTGCTTATTGTTGTTGAATAAAATGTCCAAATGATGTGCATTGTTGTTATGGGTCATCTTTTTTGATAATTTTTAAAATATTAGTTAGAGAAAATCGAATTTTGTTTTGTTCATTATTTGGAAGGTGAATGATGTTCGGTTCTATGTGAGTTATATACGTGTCTATAGGTATCTTCTTCGGATCTTGTATCGGCAGTGCATGTTTTGGATCTAAATTGAGAATTTTTGCAGTAATCTGGAAGTACGGTATTGGTGAGGTTCAGTATTGCATCATCTCTATCGTCGTTATTGTGACATTCTTGGGGCTGCAGTTTTTTCATTTTGTTTTCATGCGTTTTCTTGTTCACTTCGGTATTCTTCTTAGTTATTTCTTCTAATAGTTGATGAAAATTTTCATATTCATTTTGTGTTAAATGATCCTTCAGAAGTCGCAGGGAATGGTCCATTTCTGCCACCATATTGTTGATAATTTTAGTTGTATCCGTTATTAAAAGTTGTATGGTGCGTTTGAAGTATTTTTCGACAGCGCATTTATATTTTTGCTCCAGATGATTGAACATGAACACTATATGTTGGGTGTTGAATTTCAGGAACGATGGACATAAATTTTGATGTTTACACTTAAGTAGAAATATTATTGAAATTCCAATTTTAAAAAAGTCCCACATCATTTATAGTATTCCTTGTAGAGATTGCAACAAAATTTATATTGGCCAAACTGAACAACATTTAAAAGATAGATTGAATGGACACAAATATGCAAGACAACAAAAAACCGCTCTCAAGACTCACCAAGTTTCCGAAAGTCACACCATCGATTTCGACAACACAAAAATTCTTGCTTTCGAAGAACAAAGAAGATCGAGAGAAATACTAGAAATGATCCACATCCGAAGACATAAAAATTCTATGAACCACAGAACGGACATCCGAAATCTGAATACGATTTACAACTCGCTCATCGATGAATGAATACAGATTTTCTACGACAAACACATCCAGTTAGCTTTCAACATTAATTTATATTATGTTTAAAATCAAAGTTGTATATTCCTATTTTGGTAACATTACTGTTTAGTGAAAGTGTGTGAAAGTGCGTGAATCTAAAAAAAATTATGGTAGTACAATCTTTGATTAATCCTGATTCCAAAACTACCACTCTTATCACTGAGAGATGTACCGTTCAAAAATTATGGCCGTTTGAAAATGGGAGATTTTCGACATTTATTCTTCGTTCGGGTACCGTATCGGGAAGTTTCAGGAGCGATCGGTACCGATCAGCTAACGCACAGGTACGCGATTACGTCAGCAGCGGTGCCACGCTTCGCCGGCCCCTCTAGATTGCCTATTTGTTTAGTGCGAAGCGACTGGAGATACCTAACCTAACTTAACCTAGTCTAATAGAGACACTTGACGCTTTCGGTCGATACCTATCTCGTGATACTTTGCACTTTGTAATTGAAGACACAAATAGAATTTGTAAACCCGAGACTAGTGTCTGTAAAACCCCTAACGTGACTAACAAGAAAATTTTTTTAGATTCACGCACTTTCACTAAACAGTAACGTACCCCCTATTTTTATTGACACTGACGAAGGGAAACTTTCCGAAACGTCTGTAACCGAAAATAAAGTTGATTTTCTGATTCTCTGAAAAGGCCAAACTAAAAACCTCACAATTATATTGGACAGAGAAAAATAATCGTTTCAAACTATATATATATATATATATATAAACAAAACACCGTCAACGCTCGAACACCGAACACTATGTACCAGAGGATGAATTTTTCTTGTCTAACTCAATGAGATTGGAATAGATGGAGCTAAGATGATCTATGTCTTTCCTAGAATTACAACAATTTTCAGTTTGAGCTATTCTCACCATTTCAAGGAACATTCTCTTTTTGTCATTCTTCTCAACATCAAGTATTCTAATATTCTCAAAATCTATGCTATGTCGTTCCCTGATTGCATGTTTCGACAATTCACAAGATTCTTTATTAGTTCTTATATGGCTTTTATGTAACAATAGTCTTTGATATATTTTCGTTTTCGTCTGTCCAATGTATAATTTATCACATTGTGTACACTTAATTTCGTAAACCACATCCGATCTATTATTAGTATTCTCTCTATCTTTCAACTTCGTGAATATTCTCTTTATCGGCTTCACATTACTCGTGGCAATTTTCAAATTCAACTCCGACAAAAGCGGTAACATATTAGGGGTGATATCTTTTACCCAAGGTAGTGTTATGTACCCACTTAATGTAGTTTGTCCTTCATGTTGAGATACCGTCTCAACACCAGACCCAAAATCAATGTTATTATTAGGCATATTAAACAGCAAAGTATTAACCAACCGTACCGGATACCCATTCGATAAAAAAAGGTTCTTCAATATCCTCAAGTTCTGATCTAACATTGTGTGATGGGTAATACGACACACCCTTGTTTTCAAATTCTTCACAATATTCACTTTCATCCTGTACGGGTGATAGGACGCAAAATTAATGTACCGTCCCGATGAAATCGGTTTTCTATACCAACTCGCAACTAAAACATTATCTCTCCTCGTCACCAAAGTATCCAAAAATGGAACAGAATTATCAGTTTCCTTTTCCACTGTGAACTGTATTCTAAGATCAAAACCATTAAGAACTCGCAATGACGACTCAATCTGGTCTCTGGGAACCGCCGTGATGATATCATCCACGAACCTCTTGCAGAAAGGAACCTCAAACCCCAGACCCGGCAAAGTACTGTCAAGGATCAGATCCATTACGTAATCTGCGATAACAGGTGATACAACAGATCCCATCGGGGTACCATCGATTTGTTTATAATGCGTATTCTCAAATGAAAAAATCACCGAATCAAACAGAAACACACCGAATACTAACATAGCAGCGTTTGTGAAAGAGGTTTTAACTAATGCGTACAACAAAAATAACCCATATTACGTAAAGGATTCGTTTGAATTTGCGGATTACATAAATGACTTCATATTACCAGCGGATTTTGTATTGGTAAGCTGGGATGCCATATCATTGTTCACAAATA
>JAIFOV010000053.1:0-160079 GCA_020654155.1 Novius pumilus | reverse complement strand
CTAGGTTTCAGGTTTAAAATTTAGTTACATTGGGTTTGGTTCGAATTTTAGGTCTTAAGTCGCCAAATGGGATTTATGTTCAGATTTCGGTGTTTTAAATTCGACTCCAAAAACCGAAAGAAACTATATATTGAACCTGAAATTCTGCGATATTGAACATGAAATTAGTTTCAACTCAAAAATCCAGAAGTTCCTAAAAATCAATCCTAAAACCCTAAGATTTAGCTAAGTTTCAAACATAACAACTAATTCGAATGGCTTGGAAATGCAAAGAAGAACAGTATGTCATCGAATATGCATTCAGTACAGAAGATGAATTCTGCTTTTTTGTTATTGTTATTTTAGACTTCCTGTTTTCAACTTCTATTGAACGAAAGTAACAACAATTTTAGCAACTATAGAACTTGACAGGTTCTTGCCCATCACTGCCACAAACCAAATATTCAAATAAATCGATATGTTTTCAACTGAAAATGTTGACAATAAACTGCTCCAAATATATATAACAAGTATTCTGATAAAATTCTGGTAGTGATTGACTGCACACGAAATTTTAAAAAAACGTGTCTATGTAAGAAAACTTACCCATTCTACGTGACCCATTCACAATTGTTAGGTGTCGATGATCACAGTAGGAATTCATCTCGCTTACATTTATCATTTATCATAAAAAAAGAAAACCACTACCGAAGGTTTTTGGAACAGCTATCAAATGAAATTAAAAGCAAAAGAAATCAAATAGATATGTTTTCGCATGCATTGACGTGAAATTTACTACTGTTATATTTTATGATTCTTCTTCCACTTTCGGTTAAGCACGCCTTAATTTATGAATGCTTCTTCATTAACGTTTTGAATCAGTTGAAAATTTGTAACTAAATTTATTCATTTTCATTTTAAGTCTTCTGTTATCATTTCATAGGTGAGATATATCACAAAACACATTTCAAGCTCAGTTTAAAATGAACCGAAAGTTCCATCAGAACAAATTGTCGTATAGCACGATACGGCTGCGAAATTCAGGTGAAACATTTCTTCCTTTTTGTATTTGGAAGGCCAAACCGCAAAATTTATAGTATGCTGTAGAACTTATATTGGTTTAATATTTGAACAAACCTTGACCGACACTATCAAGTCGTTTGTGAAATTTTTTGCTTACCGATTGAAATTATTTATTATTAAACTTTCATATTTACATGAGTTATCAGATGTTGTTCAAAATTCATTGATTTATTTGATTTTTTTATTTGATATTTATCTGATTGCCGTAGATTAAAACTCCATCATCTCAACGTTCTTTCGTGATTAAATAGATGATACATTCAGACTATTCTTTTACTTTCATGTCCGCTTTGCACAACAATCATAATGGTTATAATTTTATGCTCCATTCCGATGTGTCATCTTCATTCGTATTTCACATATGACTTAACAATGGTCTTAGCCACTTGAACGATTTGAAAAGTTTTCTACGACATGAACGAAATTAATCTAAATGGCCCGAATTCCTAACGTTTTTTTGTTTGTGGTTAGTGGAAAAATGAAACAGGAAGAAAATTTCTTTCATTCATCGACGATCTCTAATTCCACGCAAACCAGACCACTACAACAGGTGTAGTTCGATAAAAAATCGTGCATAAAACTTTTTATAGCTTCTTTTTGTAGTCCACAAAATCGTAATAACCATGTCCGTTTAGTCCGCCCGCCACCGGCAACTAATCCAGATTCCACCTCTTTGAACTACATTTTTACGAGTGTTTTCGAATAATAATAAGTACGTGTCTTAATACACATTCGGATAATTTCAAAAGTACTTAACAACAGCACCATAAGTTCTACGTAGCTTCCGGCGCAAAAGAAACACTCGATTTGCTACGTTCAAAAGCGGATTACCAAAGATTGACAAGGTGCCAAACCAAAAACCAAGATAATCCGTTTTGTACTACCAGCACGAGACGTTTCGTGTGACATCCGCGGTCAACTCTTTAAGCCGTTTGTTTGTTTTGTGACAACTCAATTTCAGTTGCAGCGTTTTCTATGAAATGTTGAACGTTTTTAAATGTACTTAGATCGCCAGGCGAGAAACGATCCATATCCTATTGTGACTTGCTGTTTGTGTATGTTTCGAGATGTTAATCCGAATTTCGTTTCGAATGAGAAAGAATTGGTGGTCGTTCGGTACTTAGCTACACGGTCGTCATCAAAAGAATATGTACATAGATAGGCGTATACAGAGGGGGGGTCGAAAAGTTTGAATTCCGAAAATCTATAAGAAGTTGTCTCCCTCAGAAAGGAAAAAGTGAAGACCTTTTTTTTAAATCGTTAGTAACGGCATCTTGCAGAAAGTTACAGACGATTAGTGAAAAAAAATTGGGCAACACCATCCTGACATCTCCCCCGAAAGCAAATCCTGGCTACGCCACTGTGTAGATATCATCATTTCGAGTGAGTCTTATTTTTAGTACGCGATACGTGAGGCTATGCACTTCATGGTAATATTGCAGCCCCTTTGTAAACGGTCGGTATGATTCATCGACTGTATTTCGTCTCGCTATTTATTACAAACTTCCTGATAGCCTATTCTAGAGAGTTTTAAAATGCTTCGTTTCAAAACTTCATGAATATGGTAAAAAATAAAAGAATATTTATAATGGTAGAGAGCAAGATTATTATGGCCCCTATTTTCTCAGAGCGCAAGTATTACCTAGAAGTGAGCTCTGAGTTTTTATTTACGAAATATTTTGAATATCAGAAAATCATTCAAATCGTGTGAATAACTGTCCTTCAAAACATACCCGATTCCGAAATGTGCCTGAAGTTGGAACTAAAAACAAACATGGAAGAACAATGAATAACTTAGTAATGAAACGCTGCGATCCAGTATCTCACAATGAGATACAATTTCATAGAGAGAAGAAGAAGGATAGAAAAAGGTGATGAGATCTGTGTTACGAGAAAAAAGTTGGCAGGTGATATTTTTGCGTCTGATTCGACGTAGTTCACGGTTTTTCGTTCCGGGCGAATTCGCCTTCGTAAAGGTGGTGCGTGCGTCTTTTCTCTTTTATACCGAACGGCTTTGGTGAACATAAAACCGAATACTTCATCGCATGATAAAACTTGGTCGCGTCACGCCAAATCAGAAGACAGATGTTCGGACTTTTCGAAAAATCTCGTCGATCGATGTCGGCGACGAGCAATACGATGGCTCGATGGCATGGTACGAATTCCGTCACGTGTCGTATGACACGTGATCCGGAGCAAACTGTACCGAGAGTACCGATTACCCCCGCGGTACCTGCTTAGATACATGTGCGTGGCCAATCAGAAAGCGGTAATAATTGGCGAAGAATGCGCGCACAGGTGTTCGTGCAGATATCAAATGACATTTCTTCTGTGATATAGGAGTGGAAATGTTGCATACCTTTACCGATATACAGGCATTTACTTTTTTTTAATTTGATGAAATTCATCGAGGAATTCAAAAACGAAAAAAATTGATTTTTTTGGTGGAAACACTAATCATAAAACTGAATGGTGTTTAAAAAATGAAACACATGATTTTAAATCAATTATCATGGAACTTTCGTCTATTAAAATTCAATAAATTATAGCATAGACGCAACCAAGGAGGGGGGACACCCGCGCACGTGCCCCCTCAACAGCCTGTCAGTCAGTGCAATTTTGACAGCGGTGTCCCCCCAACAGCTTCAGAAACGCGAAAATCCAATTGAGTACCTTTGTTTATCACCACTAGGTGTCGGAGAATGAAGACTTTATTTAGGAAAATAAGTTTGCCCCCCTCTTCAAAATCAATCCCGGTTGCGCCACTGAATTACAGTCTGATCAAAATGAAGTAAATTTGAATGGTGTCTACTGCAAGTAGTATAAGTTACTTAAAGGAGTACTTACACTCAGGAACACGAATCACTTGATCGACGAGTAATGCCTCTGATGAATTTGATAAAGATCATTCAATATTTGACATATGCAAAAAACATAAGTAGAGTTCGTCAAAAATAACTTGTAGCGTCAGTCCGGTTGACATGTGGGCGAACCGGTACAGAGAGAGGGTTCGGAAGGAAATAGATGCAATGCACGCACGAGCGGAACGATCTGCGAGATGTACGGATTTATAAAAATTGGACTGTGAAAAAGAAAATCATTTTGAAAAATATCTCACTGGTAATAATTTCAGTTTCATTGTTAGTTCAGTTGTAATATTTTATATAAATTTTGCACCCGTCGTCTGATAATCGGGGTCTAAGTTTACGATTTTTGTGACTGAAGTGTTAGACGATTTAGTGCGCAACTAGTTGTTGGGATCATTTGAGACTTTCGAGTCTTTAAATTATATTTGACAAGTTGTAGGTAACCATTGATATACAGTACCTACACGTCTAAATTATGGTACCCCCTGCTAACTTTTTAAATATATTTTTTTCCATGATTTTTGAAACGCAGTATTAAATAGGATAACTGAGGCTATCTTTTGTCTCTTGCTTCTTGCATCAATTTCCCTCCATGCCACCGCTAGGGCGAAAGGACCATTTTTTTCAAATCTGAACATAGGTCGATTGATACTTTAAATTAAAGGTATCTCATAACTGTATTCAACGTTGTAGAATAATTGATCATCTAACGATTCGTTCTTGCGGAAACGAGTAATATTCATTTTCATTATTCAAGAATTGACATTAGGAAATAGCAGTACAATTTCACATTAAAAATACATGAGCAGAATCAAACCTACGTACTGATATCAAAAATGGATTATACAAAATGAATGTTAGAATTGAGCACCATTTTACTCTTGACAATGATGTTATTTGTCCTCAAATTCCTCCCTCACATTCTGAAATTTTCGTGGATCAATTGAATGGCAAACCTCTGTATTTCAAGGTCTTAGTTGAACCAAATCGTCAGGTGGTGTAACGAAAACTTTTAATTTGATGTAGCCCCACATGAAGGGAAAACTGGTCTGAAAATTCAATATGGCCGACCGTACAAAAATTACAAAATTGAAATTTAAAAACCGTACCTTGGTTTCTGCAATTATCAAATTTGAATCAAATTAATGGGATATATCAAGTTTTGTACTTTATTTATTGTCACGAAATTTCAAAAACTTCTATCGGTAAATAAGTTTTTTATTAAATAACTGTGCAACTTCTTTGGGATCGGAAATTGTTGAATTGTCTTTTTTAATCTTTATATTTTTAAATTCTTCATTTTTGTTAGATATTTGATCAACCATGCATCACATAGTTTGTGTGCTATTATTAGAAATCTCAATTTTATTCTGATAAAATGACCGCTTAGTATCTCTATGAATTGTGAATGCTGTTGTTCTTCTGTACGATTTCCCAAGTCCCGGAAAGACCTTATTCAATTCGAAGAGTTTTTTCAGATTTTTACTAGAACTTCTAACCGCCTGGTTAACCGATTCCTTCTCCTTCCTCTTATGGAATTTCCTCAAAGGAAAGTGACGAAAAAGTAGTTACTATAAAAAGCATTGATAGACTCATTCACATCATCTTTGGCAATAAAACCCTCCAACTTTCATCTGAAATAACATTGTATATTTTGCTGAATAAAATCTCTTCTGTATTCAAGAGTGTTACATGTAGAATTCTGCAATAAAGGATAATTGCCGTAATAACCGCGGAGATGTCTTATTGACACGTTGCTTGAATGCATATATAAGGGGCTTTTGACCTGTAAAGATTCGATGAGAAAATGGAACTATTTAATCACCTCATAAATGGCGGTCAGCTCACGGTCGGAAGCGCTGTATTCATATTGAGACGAAGAAAATTTTTTTAGGAAAAATGGCAAAGGTCTCCCTGACACTCCATCAAACTGTTAGAGAGATGCTTCATCGCAAAAGTTGACGCGTCCGAACTATAGAAATGTCTAATAGAGATTTTGGTTTCATCCGTCTTTTTTCCATTTGCGGAGCCTGTAGTTCAACCGCTCCGGGCATAGATCTCCTTTAAAAATGGACCATCCCCAAAAAATTTCAGCAACAGTCGATGGTTTAAGAAAGTTTAAGATATATTTGACATTATCGTGCGATGGGCCAATCCTTTTATTGTCGATTATGAACCCCAGAAATTCAGATTCTCGTGACCCAAATGAACATTCATTGACACTGAGCCTCAGATGGGATTTTTTGAGTGTCCGGAAAATAATTTCTTCCTGCATTGAATACGCAACCAGAATATCGTTTATATACACGAAAGTAGAATCAAGATCACCTGGGGCCCGATTAATGTACATTTGGAAGGTATGGTTCGCATTTCCCATTCCAAATAACATGTATTTGCACACAAATAACCCAAAGTTTCGATTGCGGCCTTCTTCACATCTACGGATGCCATTGGAATTTGATGGTATGCCCTGTGGAGGTCGAGTGAAGAAGAAGAATTTTTTTAACTCAGTTATATACTACAATCGTATATGTGAGGTATTGGATATCTGTCAGGGATAGTTACGGAATTTGATCTATGATAGTCATCATCGCCACATAGGCGCCATGTGTCATCTTTTTTGGGCACCGTATGAATCGGACTGGCCCACGGGCTATCCGTAGGACTGCAAATTCCTGCCTCAAGTAGGAGCTTGATTTTCGCCTTTGCACATTTAAACTTGTCCGCAGATAGTTTACGGGCCCGCTCTGCAATGGTTGGTCCAAAAGTGCAAATATGATGTTGAACATCAGAGTTCGCTGGGGGATTTAAAGCTTGAGTTTCTAAAAATTCTGCTAGAAGGGACAAAATTTTAGACTAAAACGATCCAGAATTAGGATTTATGAGGCGACGTCTCCTAAACCGATAATAAAACTGTAAAGACGAAGAATGTTCGCATGTGAAATGGTACATGGAACATCAGCGATACAAAAATTTCGGCCTATTGGACGATTTAATCCCAAATTAAATTTCCAAAATGACTCTCCTTATGTATTTATGGTTGTATCGCTCGCGGTGAATAAATTTAATCGCCCAGGTTCCCGCTTAATTTTGGAGTTTGCTGGCAACAGGTAGATGTCAGCCAGTACCATCTAAACGGAAGTTTACCAATTTTTCGACGGCAATATTTCAGAAATCTTCTTCTTATTTTCGTCTTAGTTCCTGGTTAATAATGTCAATAACACTTTTAACGACCAACCGTTGCTGCTGAGGCGCAGATGAACTCGTGCCAAGTCCATAATTGCCATGTTACAACATGGATCCACCATTGCAATAACCAGTTCAATGTACCTACATCAACTAGGACGGGCTCTTGACATTGTGTGTCCCAGATCCCCTCTAGGCATCGACTAAATGGACAATGGACAATTTACTTGACTGCAGATATTATTCAACTATCCCATCTTGAACTATAAAAAGTTACCAGGAGGATACCCACTTGGGAAAGAATTCTTTCTTTCGTCTCATTCGTCTGAAATTCTCGAGTCCATTAGTTCGCTTCTCCCATCACATTTACCGAGTCCTGCTAGTAGGACCATGGGATTTAAATAGTCACGTCTTTTCACTCGGAATAATTGCACAGCGTGACGTGTGCAAACTTTCATTACTTATTCTATGGGGTTGAAAATCATGTGATTTGAAAATAAAAAAATTAATTTTTTCTCTCAAGTAATGGGAACAAGAGAAAAAAAAGTCCAGAGGAAAAGAAGCCGCATCAATCGTATGGTCGAAACGGGCATTCCGAATTTCTTAGGAGCGAGCGTTACCCAACCAAAATCGATTTGTGGCACTCTATTTTTTTCTTTTTGAATTACGAGAGGTCCTAGAGTTTCGCGACCTTCTAGGAAAAGTTTGCTCGTATTATTTGAGGAACGCCTCCAGAAGATCGTCGCGCCGTCTGACCTATAACCTCCGAGATATCGGCAAAAAGCAAAAAATCTCGTGTTTACGAATTCTTTACTCCGAGAAGGGCAGGAGCTAAAGAAACGAACGGCAGGCAACAAACAAGAAACTATCCTTGCCCTTTTCGAAAACGTATCTCGCGTATTTCGATCGTACTTTTTGAGATACAAACTTCGCGAAAATGAGCAATTTTTGGTTTTTCGCGAAAAATCGAATTAAGTTTGGGGTCCGAGAGCATGAAAAAATACTCGCGATAAAAAACAGTTCTACGAGGATCGTCCGTGCCCCTTCCGACCCCATAGCTTCCCCACAAACGTCACAAAAAATTCGCAAAAAAAAACGCGCCGTCGCCGATAACTCAATAACTGCTAAACCGATCTCGTCCGTTTTCAAACTGGTTCAAATAGACGTCAGGATCGCTAGATCTCGACCCCTTTATCCCCGAAATTCGGCCCGTTATCGCTCTGACGTCCTTTCGTGTCACGGACATTTTTCCCACCGCATCGATTTAACGCTACCGTAACATAGCGGTTATACAACCATATATAATTATTGATGTCAACGTAGACTTTGGCCACTGCGAACGCCACCTAGCGCTTAAATAGCTTCTGAGATGCCTCTGCAAACTCAACGTCGCTTGAAAGAACAAGGCTAACGTCAAGCTACTTAAAGGGTTGTAGAATATTAAAAAATTCGCTGTTGTATAAGGTAAAAAAATCTATAAATTTGGATGAAGGAAGGTTTATGATTGAGTATATTTTTTATTTGTTTATAATCTGGCACATATACATACAAATTGGTCTATAGTGTTCGGAACGTCCGCTCAGAGTGCAGCAGAAAGACACAAGTATTGTATATGAAAACAAAATAACTTTTATTATCAGACTTCAATCCAAAAATTGACACAATAATGAGGCAAAAAGGAAGACGATGTACAAACTCTTAGGGGCGTATCGATACCCTATTTTCGCGTCGACACGTTGATTGAATTCAAAGTGGAACAAGACGATGAAATTAATTATTACGCCGCAAATCTTCAGGTAAACCAACCATTATCATTCCTAAATGCGATTACTGGCCTTAACAATCGCCATAATTATCCGTAAGACAACCACGTCCAACCGAGGCGCCGATGGATTAAGCACCGACAGACTTGTCCTGACAAAAAAGTTTCGATGAACGAACCAACCAGAGAACGTACGTCGCTTATTCACATTTTGAGAACGAGGCATAACGTACGGAAATTTTCATACTTATTTCGCATGGAAAACTATCCATTAGCTATTTAGTTGCGCCGTTCTTTTTTTCGCCAACAGTTGCTACCCCTAAACTAGACGGCTGCGCCATTTTCTGATTTTGTGACGAAGAGAAAGATCGAAATATGATTTTTTCAACTGGTGGGACGAGGAAAGGAGGTATTTAGCGGCGTTCAGCTGTTAGTTTTGCACGCTTCACGCCGGATTTTCGATTGGGATTTTTCCATGTCTTTCAAACTTGATTAGTATGGATGTCAAACGGCCACCCTACTGAATCTTGTCGACTACCACCCAATGAAAAATAGCCTGCTCCCTTCATTCGCTATTGTTATTTTAGTATCGGAGTACCATCGGGTGGCGGGGCGCTACATTTGTCGGGATATTGTCCGCCAATGATGTATATTCATTTTCCCATTCGATATACCCTCTGACAATATCGAACGGGGGCTCAACAATTCGTAAATACGTTCTATAAGTAGCTTCATTCTCATTCTCTTGTCGTATTGTGAGAATTGATTCGATTCGTATTTTTGAAGAAGTCAAGGAAAACAACTTTTATCGATGCTCCAATCAGCAGTTGTTTAAATATGTTAGGGGTAATTTCTTTCCAATCTCATTCGATAATTCCTTGAACGTCGTATGGATGTTGCAAGGAATTTTGGGAACATCCGAACATCGCGTTATTCTGGTGCAGCAGAGCCTTTATTGCCCTGTCCCCGTTCTCGCACGGTCTCGTGTTCAATTTCCCTTCTATTATATCAGCAGCATTGCAGTCAGGACTCCGCAAATTGTTTTCCCCAACTAAACCAATTTCAGTTCTCAGAGTGGATGGTAATGAGTTTTAATATTCAATATTCGCTATCCTTCCCCATTTCACCAGAAATATTGCCTATATAGCAATACCTGAATTTGGGTTGATATATTAAGTAACCGTTTATTAGGGGAAAAACAAGTAATATAAAAAAAAGAATTGACAATGTACGTTACTGAATGGATTGAAGTTAGCGTGGCTAATTATTTATTATATATAGATTCATGAGGAATCGTTGATTTCGTCAAAAATATTGCACATCAGGACATTTAAAAATATGCAAATTATCGTCGTTAATTGACGTTATTGTATCTCAATGACCTTCATGCAAAATTTGTCGATATTTTCAGGAGATTACTGGAATATTCTGTTTTTTCCTTTTGTTTGTGTATTTCCTCTTTACCTACTCTGTAGCTTTGTCATAAAAAAAATTAAGATATTCTCCAGTATCATTACTAAATACTATTAAAGAGAAATCAGTTGAAAAACAATTGCACAAAAACCCGCTAAATACCAATATTGTTATACAGTAGTTAAGCTTGAGACACACCAACGGGGTCAACTCGCGGTCGTGGTCTCGGTTACCGTAGGAGAACACCCCATATCAAGAAAAACATTATCGAAGTTGATCGTGACCCTGCCCGCGACCGCGAGTTGATCTCGTTGGTGTGTCTTCAGCTTTAACAATTTCAAACAACTCACATTCCTAACTAAGATTCTAAACGGATATCGAAACTATAATATAAACTGTAGGTACAATTCAAACAGAATAAAAACTTTCGACGAGTCGTGCGAAAATTGCGAATCGGGTGATTATCGCAGATAATTCGAGATTAGGTGAAACGTGCAAACGCGTGTACCATTGCTAATTGTGATAAACTAAGAAATCTTCAATCTCGGATAAACTTTTTCATATTGCAAGCCGTTAATTTCATTTCCAAACTTCGTTCATGTTTTGAAAACAATAAAATTATGCATTATCTTTATTCATTTTATGGAAAACAGAAGAAAATTAAATACTATTTCCTATCATAGCTAGGGAAGCAACGTCGTTGTGAAAAACATCGATATTTCTAGACATCGATGCTCGCTTAAAAAACATCGATGTTAAAAACATCGTTGAAAAAGAACGATATATCGATGTTCTGTGATTTGAAAGAAAATCTCTTCGAAAAACAATGTTTTCAAAGTGTTCAGATCTGTAGCTTTGTAAAAATTTATTTCTTGATTATGAAATAGCATATTTCATAACGAGTGCAGAAAGTCGATGATTGCATGCGAGTGTCAGTTAGACGAACGAGGCGAAGCGAAGCCGAATGAGGCTAGACACGAGCAATGAAATCTGACTTTCCATGAGTAATGAACGACATTTTTCAGGTGACCACAAATTACTTAGAAAACACAAAATGAACGTTTCATTCCCAGTGGAACTGAAATATTCATTCTTGTAGATGGAGTGCTGAAAAAAAAATACACAATTTTATTTGTTTTTCTTTCGTACCTTCCTCTTGGAATTGTTGGCAATGATTCTCACGAGTTTTATACTTATAGCAACCCCCACTATTTCTGGAGGGATATTTCCGTCACTTTGCATGTTATAAACGTTTTTACGGCTCAGATAAACGAATACTCGACAATACTTCAACCACTTCGAACAATATTAATGACGTTTCATTGAGAAATGAGAACCACAAAATATATTTCTCATCTGGGGTGACTACTTAAAATCCAATTTATCTATGACAGAGAATTACCGAGCTGAACGAAGTAATCCAAATCAACCCTCTTCTTTAATGTCATTCTTGCAAGCAATATTCAATGTTAGATATATGAACTAAATTTCAGATCTATGTCTGTTCTTGACATTTGTTCTACTCAGTATATCTTTGACTATAAGAAGGATACTCCGCGACACACGTAAACCTGACTTAATTTATTCATGAAACTAGAATTGAAAAATTGGCGAATTGAATCAAGTTATGCTTTTCGTTAATGGTATGATATGTTCTTTTAAGTTCTGGTACTACATTTGCGTCATTAATGTATAATGAGATAGACGAACTAAACTTCTCACCTATTTTTATCCACTTGGCATAGGTTTCATTTCGATGTCACCACCTTCCCGCACAGATCAAACCGGTTTTACCCGTGCGGGAAAGACATTCCCGCACAGTTGCATGCAATTTGTTACTTTCTACAATAGGTACGCGTAACGATATGTTTCACTTTCATAAGTGGTCGCCTGAAAACAATATTTTTTTATCGGAAAATCTTTATTTCTTCGAATTATTGATGTGGATGATATATTTTCAACGGTTTTATGGTTTAACTATTCATGATTTTTCCATACATATGTCAAATTCAGAATCACTTTTATCAGATTGATCTGAGGTGCTTGTCGATCAGGTGATTCGTGTTCCTGCGTTTATTCATTTAAGTAGCATAACTTTAATTTGATCACGAATTCGTTGAAATGCATAAACGTTGAATCCAGGATAAAAGGAACGTGGAGGTGACCAGGAATGTTTCACGGTATCGAAAGTTATTGCTAGTGGTTCCGAATATCCTCCATATTATTTCTCCAGAAAACGTTGTCTTATGCAGTAACGACGTGAAAGACTATATTTTTCTTTTTTTTTATTAGTTTGGTATTAGAAGTGTTAAAAACTTTTGGAACACGCAGATGTTCTCAACGATGACGATATTTGTGACTAATATGCACGAGGTATCGACGATGTATCATGGCATCAAGAAGGATTCAACTAAATTCGATTATTTAATATCTCAGCTAGAACCTTCTATAATCGATAACATTTGGGATATAGCAACAGGTACAGATGATAACAAGTATCAACTTGCGAAAGAAAGGCTCACAAGCTTATTCACGGAAAGTGAAGAAAAAAGGATAAAGAGATTACTAACAGGACATAACCTAGGTGATTTGAAACCAAGCCAACTTTTGAGGAAATTAAAAGCTCTAGCAGGTACGGACATATCAGAGAGGGTAATTAAAACCTTGTGGTTAGAGAATCTTCCAGTTACTATTAAAAATGTAGTCATTACTAGTGAAGAAAATGTTGATCGTTTGGCAAATATGGCTGATAAAATATATGAAATGAACCCTCCGAATGAATTATATGCTTGTAAACCGCTCCAATTCAACGAAAAGTGCCCCTAGTGAACTCGACGAATTGAAATCAGAAGTTGCGGCTCTAAGTAAAGCAATTAAGCAGATGAGCGTCAAGAATGGAGAACGACCTACTAGGCGTAGTCAAACCCCTAGTGGAAGTCGAGAGAGGTCAGCATCCAGGCGTAGTTACAACCCAGATGGAAAATATTGTTATTTCCATTTTCGATATGGAAAAGATGCCACCCTGAAAAATGTACTGTCCCCTGTGCTTGGAAGAATTCGGAAAACTCCAGTCAGTAGTGGAGAGTGCAGCTAATTCTGCTACTGACTCTGTTCCTGCTGCAACTCTCGTTTATTCATGGTAGACAGGAACACGGGATTAAAATTCTTGGTCGACAGTGGTGCAGATGTATCAATTGTGCCTATAATCACAAACCTGTATCAAAAGTAAAACCCGATGATGATTTTCATCTATTTGCTGCTAATGGTACTCGAATAACCACGTATGGTACCAAATTGCTGGAAATTGACCTAGGTCTGAGACGTGCATTCAAATGGCCTTTCATCATCGCCAAAACATCAAGAGGTATTCTGGGTGCCGATTTCCTCAGGAAATTCAACCTACTCATCGACCTGAAGAGGCAACAGTTGGTAGATGGTGACACGAAATTACGGAAAAAGGGGAATTGATGCCCGTCTCATCAAAAGACATAGTGAGTACCGTATTTAGTGAAAGCTCCATTAAAACATCGATGTTCATCGAGATGCATCCCTAATCATAGCATTGAATTTCTATTATAAATAACATATTATATTTAATCATAATTCTTCAATACTGCATACTCCTTCTGCGCAAGTTTAAGAGAGAGCGAAAATTAAGTAGCTTATCTTATAACAATTTTTCAGAACGGTCAACCATGATGAAAAACTAAATTCATTGGTATAATTTGTTTGTCTCGAGTTTTCCTTCACTGATTAATTTAGTTACTAAATATAGCGTGTATCCTGACCATCGCTCACCACTCGTCCAACGCAATCATAAATACATGGACGAGTATTTCTGGTAGTTGTTGGTACATGTCATTATTCACCCTATTATTCATGTATTACACCTTATACAAAACTACACGAACGTGTTGTAACAATTTTTCCGTAAATATATATATGTTTCTACAGTTTTTGCATGAAACACTTTTCCATTTGTATGATCCTCTGACAGATTTCAGAGGAAAAGTTTTGGCAAAACGCGTATTTATTTTTTCTATTTTAAAATTGCTCGTTGATTGCAAATTTTCCCATTGCTTCCAATATTTCATTGAATAGAAGAAAACATAGAAGAATTTCGCAATCAACGTTAACACTCACATACTCATTTTCATTGTGAAAACAAATCTCAATTTGTTCGTCTATACAGGTACTGTCGATAATACATCATAACCCTTAAATCAACTACCAGTTCCATTTCTCAAAATGACGTTTTGTCCCCCTTCCCTATATCTAAATTGGGTTGACACCATTCCCCATATAAGCAATAATACCCATGTACGCGCCGCTCCAAGCTCCCGGACAAATAAATCAATCTTTACTGAATGCGAGTGCAAGCCGTTTAACTGCCTGGATCGAATCGGTGGCGGCCATTTTATCAAACGGAAATGCTCTAAAATCACTTCCGTCATTATAAAACGGGTTTTTGAAGTTATAAAATTGTTTTATGTTCCTCTCTCCGTCAATCGTAAACGATTTATATATCTCGCGATATACGAATAATGTCCACTTTTATTTTACTAATGATTGTAACGAGCACAAATAAAAACGGACTTTTGGACTTTTACCTGATGATCACACTCCCGCTTTAACTAACCGACATAATTTATTCCTTGTCATTTTTTACACGTCTTCGTTCCCGATAATTAAAATCGTGTCCGAAGCCATATTTTCACACAAGGCCGCACAATATTTGAAATAGTTTCTAATCCGACTACAGTCCGACAGGAGCCTAGCTTCATTTTGATTTACAACGTTTCAAAAATGTTCACGGACTCATTTCGATCTTCGACATTATTTATCGCCGTTTTATACTAACGCGCGATGGTGGTACAATTAACAAATGAGCTGTAATTTGTTCGCGGGAATATGCCCAGAACTCATTAAAGTGTTCCTAGGTGGGCCCTGACCGAGGATTAATTTCTGTGCCCTGAAATCGTTCTTTTATTGGGGGCGCGTCTGGTGATTTTTCAATTCTCATTCTTTTTTCTAAAAGGTAAACGGCGTGTAATGGCGTACGGACGCGAGATGAAAAGAAATATCATGCCGAAATTGATCGTTTTGGGATCGGCCGGAAAATTGGTTCTTTTCATCTGTGGAAAATAGATGGAAATTCACAATAATAAAAAATAAAAAATAATTTGAGAAAACTTTAATCGACAAAATCTCCTTTTACCACTATCGGTTTATTGTGAAAGTATATTATCTTTTTCTTTTACTACGCAGGGTCACTTTTAAATTCGATTTTCCGTGGTTCTGTGGACGAGAAGTATTTCTTAAGTTGTTTCTACATTGCATTCATTCAGAATTCTATACAAAGGAGTATTTTTCGACAATTATTCTTTTGGAAGGTACTCTAGTATTTCTGGCACTAGATCTCGAGCATGTAATATCCTATGCAAAAACAAAATGTCAAATAGAAAATCGCTTACCTGATAATCTCAACCAGTATTTTGAAATTCCGACGAACTGCAGTGTAGTCATGATTCAAAATTCTCAAATTATTCCTGAAGGCAATATACTTGAGAAATTTATTATGTACGCTTTCAAGCCTATTGACATAACATGCATATTGGGAATTCCATATCATCGATGTAAAATTAAGTTTACTTACAACAATAAAATGATACAACGCCAGGAAAGTTGAATTTTTCCTGACATTACGGCTATGTCGAAGTATATATCCAAACATTTTGTTACCAGCTCGTACAGTCTCCTCCACATACCGATCATAAAGTAGTTCGAATGTCACCCCAAGATCCCTTACTGTAGTCAACCGTTGAAGGTTGTTATTATGAATGTTATAAATGAAGTTGAATATATTATGCTTTTTTATGAATGATACTACACTATATTTTTCCAGTTCAAGAATAGAGAATTAGCCACGCAATAATGTAATATGATTTCGAGATCGCATTGTATTATATAATTCTATTGTAGATCATCGGCGTAATGTAAGAAAACTGGCGATTACGGCAATTATAAAAACTGAAAACAATAGAGGTCCTAAGTGACAACCTGGTAGCAGGCCATATTATGATCTCTTCCAACCAAATATCACGGATTGACTTATTCAATTGGTGATATACGAATTCAATCAGCGCAGCGGATCTCCACTGAATCCTAGTTAACCAGTTTACGAACTAAAATAAGATGACAAATTTCATTGAAAGTCTGTCTTAAGTCCATGTAAACTACTACATTGATTTCATTGGGGTTCTTGACATTATCTCGAAGATATTTGAAGAAAGGGAGCAAGTGCGTTTCAATATTTCTTCCCTTAGGTTAACCATGTTGTTGAGGTATAATAATGTTTTTTAAGTGGAAAGCTAAATAAGTTAATGTACATACCACTTTAGTCTTTTTCACCACCTTCATGTATAGGGATCAGGAAAGAAGTTTTCCAAACATCTTCCGTCGGTAGCGAACTTTTGAAAATATTGAACAGAGAACTGACAATATTTGAAGAATATTCTTTACAAAAAGAGGAGGAATTCCATCAGAACCGGGCCCTTTATGTGCTGGTTGAAACACGGTCTTAAAAAAATCTTGCGAACAGCAATTGTGCAGTAACGTTTATTATTTCATGCTTTTTGAATGACTTGATGATGTTGGTCCACTGATTTAGTAGCCGTGAGGTGACAGATACACGAACTAACTCCAATTACTTTGCAATAGCCAGCAACATTTCCTGAGACTCGTGAGAAATTCTGTCGCTTTGCGATCTTTCAATATGACTAAGTGAATGTCGTTGCACTGATGACATACTCCAAAGAAACAAACCTCTAATTGACCGTCCTTCGCTTCAACCATTCAATGATTTGAGTAACACATTATCAAGTGAGGTCTGGCGGGCACTGTTGTCTTTTGTCACTGTGACCGTTTCGCCACTCCACTATCGTTCGGTCCCAAGATTCATATGGTGATCCGCGGACGTTACGCAGTGACAAACGGTGACCTTTTTGTCCGCCGACCTGCGGACAAGCCCGTGACGCGTCACAGATGACAAAATTGTCACACTCCGCTTATTGAGCACCAAATTTGTTTTCTATTTTCATCTATGAACGAAGATGATATTGATGTCCTTCAAAAGCAAAATAAAAAAGGTCTCTTTTTGAAACAAAACATTAACAGCCTTACTAATAAAACAGTGATTTAACTTTGTTATAACATCTCTAAACCAAGTATACTTATACCAAGTATAAATCAAGAATGAATTTCCTACTAATAAACCAGGTATAACGTTGGCGTAACTATTCCTCCATCTCACCAAAATTGACGATATGGCAACATCGGAATCATAGAGTAGAAGAAGTTCCATGAAGAACTCATACATTTTTCAGTGCATTATTATTTGTAACTTCTTTCACCACAATAGAAGTAGGCATATTATCATCAAGTTATTGCCACGTTAACGGTTTTGTGTTGATAATGTATTAATTATGTCACAAAAAAGAGAAAGGTCAGCTTATTGGGAAATTGAAGGGAAGGTGAGTACGAAGATGGTTAGTCATGTTTTATTTATAATAATGTTTCTTTATAGCACTGTACGATATTGTCGTAGCAACTACTGTGGGAGATTATTAAACCTTCTTTACAATTATTGAAAATAAGAAGATTTCTTTTTACTATCGCTTTAGCCATTTTCCTGTATACCGCGGTTATTGACTGTTGCGTTAAGCCATGGATGTCAACAGCATCATCTCGAACCTGTTACAATTTTTTTTAAATACAACAGACTTTTCAGATGAATATTCATTGCAAATTTATTTAAAATGTGTATAACAGAAAACAGACCTCCCCGCGGTTATCCATATTTAGAGGTTGGCCGAATAAGTTGTCCAAAACCAAAACGTCATTTTTCGAAAACCCATAGTTCAATTGTTCGTCATCATACATTTCGAATGGATTTTCTTTCTTTCTGTATGTTTTAATTTTCCGACAACATATTTGATTAACAAGATTATTTGTTTGTTCCAATTCTTCTACTTCTCTTATTTAATAAATGTCACAACAAAGAAAAGGGTTATATTTTTTTCACAGATAAAGGTTAAACCGGACTTAAATCTGGGTGGGGGCAGGTTTAACTTCGGAATTCACTAGACTTAGTAAAGTCTTACTAGACTTATGCAAAGTTTAACGTATTCCGAGTTTATTAGTAACAATTTTCCTTAATCCCTTCTTTTTCTTGGTTTAATGGCGGCATAACTCTTATACCGCGTTTATTAGTAAGGCTGTAAAGAGATTACTCGGATTTCCGTAAACATATTAAAGCATGAAATCACGTCTTCTCACACGTTTTCACAGAACCTGTCGAAGAAAAACAAAGTGACTTGCAAGTTACAGCCAGATTTTCTTTAGTTGATACATATCATTATTTTTTGTGTACCAGAAAAGAAAAAAGAGGAAGTAATTCACGTCACTCTTTAAATAGTCGCGGAGAGACGGATGAAACACTGTCGCTTAGGGCGTCTTTCACCAACACTAATACCGCTCGGTTAGAGTTTATCGTTCCGATAGTCGAAATATTTCAATGCAATAACTGGTTTTAACTGTCAGGTACATTAACTGACTTCTGGTGAAAGACGACCTTAGTGACAGAGAATGAATGTTTGTCATTGCATTCATTTAATAGCCATGATGAGACGTATATTCAAACGAACATTTATCACTTTGCGACTTTTGATCGTCTGTCACTTGGTCCATATTTAATATTTCATTCATCATTTGCAGAGCAACATATTTTGAGCTCAATTTTTCTATTACGTGATTTCTGGTTTGACTTGCTTATTTTACAGCACTAATTAGGTGATTGTGAAGTGACAGATAAGCAAATGAACGCCTGCGCATTGAGATTATTTAATTCAGCAACATTGCCTAAGGTTTGCGACAAATATTCAGGAAATACATTTTCGCTTCATGAACTTTGAATATGAATGGATGGATATCGATGTACTGATTAGATTGTCACGAGGCAAAAAACATCTAGTTTATCATTCGTCCCTTCACGACGATTGAATAGTTTTAACATCATTGTCAAGATAGATAAATGTCGGAAAGCAATAAACGTTCATCTGAACACCTGTCACTTCGTGTTAATTCAGAAACATTGTTTATTTTATCCAATAATCACAAAGAGACGAAAATCCATAAGATCATCTCTTGCTACTCATTATTATTATTAATTATTCATTCACAGTCGACCTGCGTGAATAGTTCGGAAACCAATGGTTGATAATATGGAAGTTGGTGAAGAAACAGATGAGTGAATTGTGTGGATTTGCCATCTTTCAATAGGAATGGCTGATTATCCCGGCACCGTTTAAATAGTTGCCAAGTCACATACATCCCAGTTTATCGTCCGTCGCTTTGTGATTGCTTAATGATCTCAATAACATTGTCACGTTAAGTTGAGTCAAGTAAAGTTGAAAACCTACAATATAAGTACAATATACTACTTATGATTATAATGTTCATTGTCCTATTCAAAATTATTAAGGACAGAACGCAAGAGTTTCGATAATGTCATTTTTCCATGCTGCCATAACACTAAAAGATGTTCATTTGAACATAGGATTGACTGTTAACTAAATGCCGCTCATTGAATAGTCTTAAGCTAGGCTCAGGTTAATGGTAAACCTTTCCTGAACGCCTATAGAGCCAAAAAATGTTCTACAATTTCTGGGGTATCCTTTAATTAATGTCATTTATTTGTCAAAAATGTCTGTTTTTTATTGAAACAAAGATTCGTACTAGTCAAATTAATATGTCCGACAACGGAAATATTGTCAATCCCCCAAAAAATTACTCTTCCAGCAAATTTATAATTCGGTTAACACATTTGAAGTCGAAAATTTCGAAAAAATTGTGTATCTTCTATCGAATTGAAATGGTCTCTTCAAATGAAAACCTCTCTTGGAATACAATTCTGCTATATTCCCAAGGTAATTAAATTCAGAAAACCGTTAGCAGAAATTAAGCCGCGCCGATTGCGATGACTTTAACTTAAAATAGACTTATTTCCTAGGCGCAATTATGAAACTCGATGACTAGAGGTGAATAAGAATTTTAGTGGACCTTATCTTTTGCTACTAGACTGTTCAATCGTAATTGAGTTTACCGGCTTGTTGCGAAACAAGAGATGATCAAATGAATGTTTATAATTTCGCCATCTTTGAATCAATTGTTAACATTCCGGGACTGATTAAATTGCAGCGAAGATGAAACATTGTCGCTTGGTGATTTTCAAATACGAATGGATTTGTGCCGTTGCACTAATTTAATAGTTATGGAGTAATATATGATAAAAAGCATTTATCACTTTGCGACTTTCCATTTTTTGCCACTTAGAGAATATTTAATTCTTTCGGAATTGTTTCTTCAATTGTGAAGCGACGAATGATCAAATTGCTTATTTTTCATTTTCTGACTTGTGTATTTCAATTAAAACATTATTTTCTTTACATTCCTGTAGCAGTATGGGACTTTTGATTATTTTAAAGAGATAATAATTTTTTCCATAATATTCCACCATTTCAAATACAATGACGACTGCTTGAATATGAAGAAGTACAGGAGCGTTTTGAAGAGTAAGGCAAGAAATGATCATAGATTAATTCAAAGACGCAGAAATCAGCTTTCTCTACCAAAACTGACTCAATGAAACAATTATTTAATTGCCACAGCTGTTTTAACGTTACAATTTTCTACTTCTCTTCTCTATTCCTATATTCCTTCTTGATTTGCATTTAGTCTTCGTTTCAAAATGAAATCATGTTAGGAGTAATAATCGCATTGGTATGTTCCAACTACACTTTAACAGAGCCATTTCAATAGAACACCTTAGCAATATGAAGTTCATTCAAATATGCTGTATACGTTTAAACAAGCCATTCATATTATTCACGACAAACATCGATGTACTATGAGACAAGTAAGTAATCATCTTTGCAAAGCAAAATCAATTTTTTATAGTATATGCTCATTACCTCCACAACTTTGGATTAAGAATTACAAGGAATATTCGTTGGTCGAAATAATCTTAGCATAACAGGATCCTATCTGGTTTGGTCCTGATGTAGATATCTTCTTAATCATGGTGTCGCCGCAGGATTATTTGCAGTATCTGTTTTTGTAAAAGTTTGTCCGTTATAATTCTTCATCTGTAGTCCCGCTTCAGAAGTTTAAAGGATCCGGATCCCACTGCAGATGAAACCTTGAGTAAAAGGAATTCAAAGTACAACATCCTCTGAATGGGGAATGTCACTCTATATCCTCAACTTCAAGTATCTTAGAAGAGACCTTTTTGATCGAGTTTCCTATGGTCGAAAGAACATTGAACAATACTAAAGGAATAAATTCAAACTCACGAAAGGAGCATTGAAATAATGTAGCCACACACAGTCCTCTGTTACTGCTACTGCTACTGTTGCTGCACTGCTGCGACCGGCCGCACACTGCTCTACTTCCGTCGTTACCAGCGACTCTCAATATGTCGTTACCAGCGACTCTCAATATGTCGTTGAATATTTATTTGGATGGATGAAGAAGTTATCGCAGCCGTGGTGCTATGCTTAAATAGGAACCAACTTATGATGAACCTAAAAAATGCGAATGCTGAAAAAAAAATTAAAAGATCAGAAAACAGAAATTTAAGAAAATTGAGAAATATAATAGAAGAGTGAAAATGATTCACCCTCAAAGGAGGATGCTTGCGTTACAGAAACTTCATAATCATTCAATTACTGGATAATTTACCATGCGTGCACATACTCAAGAACACTGTCAGGCCAATTAGAATGTGTGCTCATCTTGTCCATGCAATTTTTCAAAAGGCGCCAGCGTGCCAGAGTATGGGGCAAGAGGGAAAAATTCTCTATGTTATTGTTTTTTACTAACTACCAAAACTAAGTGATATGAAAAGCGAGAGAAGTCAATTATATAAAGTTGTTTTATAAATGTTGATATCTATGTAAATGTTAATGGAAATTTAAATAGATTAATTTCCTTCATATGAATTCCGCTTTGTCCCCGTTTTTTCTATTTACCTATTCAAAATAAGTTATATTTATATGAAAAAATCTCGATTGCTGCGGTAAATGAAATCGTCACCATTTTATCAAGTCAATTTTAATGTATAAAAATGGAACACATTCGAATTCATTTTTATTGAGGGTCTCAACAGATCTTTAATGCTGCTGCGTTTAATATGATTTTCCGAACAATAAATTTTCCTTTTTGTTTGCTGTTCAGATTTGTTTATTGATACGAAATCGTGGATTGACAAAGATTTTGTCAAATAACACTTATGCACTTTAAAATAATGCATTGAAGTAAAAATTGAGAATCAATAAGAATGAAGTATCAGTCTTTTCGCACATAAGTCGTTTATCATCTGAATAGCTTTGGTTTGATTTTTAAGAGTTAATTTTAATGCAGAAACAGAACTTTAGGGGATTTCTTGTTGTCTTAAATGTGAATGGTGTGACCTCTATGAGACGTTGGTTTAACTATGGTACCTATATTATAGAAACCTTGGATTCGTTAAACGAATTCATTGTACCTACGAAACAAACTGTAATAGAAGGCAATTCGCCGCATTTCAGCATGACCTGAATGTCATCCCGAGCTCTCGGTAAAGTACCGTTAGTATTTGCAGGTAGATGTAAAGGCCGTTGGGTGGAGCGGCAGCCGTCGAAATACACTTGATTTGGTCACAGAATATAAAACCTTAAAAAAGATTAAATATTCTGTGGTAGAGTGGTAATCCACAGAACATATCCAATATATTCTGTGTGGTAACCATAGACAAATAAGTTTTAGTGTGTCTATTGGGGAAATTATATTTCAAGCGGAGTTTATGCAACGTTTAGTCACAGAAGACATATCATTTACAGAACGTAAACTCGGCTATGCCGCCTCTGATGTTTTAGAGACGATTTGAATGACCTTGATAACGGCGGCCATGCTTTGGACGGACAAGTCTGATCCGTTTTAAAAGATTTTTTGAAAAAAGGCGTGACAGGCTTCTAAAAATTTTACTATAAAAGACAGAACAGGTGTCAAACAACAGAATAATTCATGAAAGCTTGATATTATTGACCAAGGTATAGTCATGCCGGAAAAAAAATTGCCCCTCTAACTGTTAGCCAGAATAGAATTGAATGGCTTTTTAGGAATTGAAAACTGATTTATTTATTTCTGGCTGAATGTCAAGAAGGCCGTTCTTTTCATCAATTCCGTATCGTCTCGATGAGGGCAAGACTAAAAGCGACATTCCCCGAAGGAATTCCAAACCAACAACGGTAATCGATTTCGTCGCGATCCTCTAGTTCGCCCTGCTTCTTTGGGCGCATCCGCCATTTACGATTCCAAAGACAGAGCCGTCAAAGTTATGAAGAAGCAGTATTTCTGTTGAAGAAAAATATACAAAGCTCCTTGTTGGATTCCATTCTTTTGAAGAAAAAAGCAAAAGCTTCAAGCATAATTTATCTTAAAACTGTACATCGCCTAGAAATTTTTTTTGGTATACATATATAACAATTCGAAAAATTATTATCAGGAATTTCAACCAGAAGTTTTTTTGGAGTATATCTCCTATGAGCGATAGAAATTCTACCTTCCTCGAGAGATTAACCAAAAAGAAAAAACACATTTCGTTCGAATGGACCTGCTGAACTCATCGGTACAGGGGCAGGTACACTTTGCTGTAGACGTGTTTGGAAAAGGTGTTATTTGAAATGTTGACAAAGTATAGATGGAAAATTCTATTTTTGAAACTATGACGTGAAGAAATGATATCAATTAAAAACTTTTTTTCTTGTTGGAAAAAGGTGTCAGAAATATTTGTCAAATGACGCGAAGGAAACGCCTTCAATTGGAAACCACTTCACGAATATTTCAAGCAAGGCCTTTTCAAAGCATGTAACGTGGTTTCTAACTGTAGGCGTTTCCTTCGCGTCATAGTTTTGTGAGTAGAATTTTCCATCGTTATTCACTTTGACAAATATTTCTGACACCTTTTCCCAACACGAAAAAAAGTTTTTGATTGATATCGTTTCTTCACGTCATAGTTTCAAAAGAAGAATTTTCCGTCTACCTCTACTTTGTCAACATATCAAATAACACATTTTCCAAACAGCAGAATGTACCTGCCGTTGTACCGATGAGTTCAGCAGGTCCACTCGAACGAAACGTGTTTTTTCTTTTTGGTTAATCCCTCGAGGAAGGTAGAATTTCTATCCCTTATAGGAGATATACTCCGACGAAAATTTCTAGTTGAAAGTCCTAATAATAATTTTTCGAATTTAGATTAAATCAACCGATATTCGAATTAATATCATATATGAAAATATATACTTGCCACAAATTGCACACAAAAAAGTTGTGCTTTCTAGGGACGCCCGAAAGACACAAAATTTTATAGAAAAGTGTAGGAGCTAAGAGTAGAAAAATACTTATATTATGAATATATGTAAATACTTTTAACATAAATGATAGAACCCTTAACAAATAAATTTTGAAGGTGTATCATTGGTCTAATGACTAAGGATAGCGAGATCAACTTCCAACTTTCAATTTTAAAACTGGCGCTAATTCTTCGTCCAATCGGATGTTTCTGCCCAAGACATGGCCGCTTCCCTGCACGCTGTTATGCGCAAGCTGCTCCCAAAATTGGGAGTTTACCTTCTGTAGTAACATGTATTCTGTGGTTTAGTCATAAGTCGTAATCACAATTATTAATGCATAAGTCATAACGTGTTACCAACGAATATACAACATGTTGTATATTCGTTGGTGATACTAATTTAAGTTATACGTTAAATACAGTTTACCTAACGAAGAATCTAAGTCAGAAATAGTTGTGAAGGAGTTAGACAGGGAAAGATTAGAAACGTTTCACAACATAAGTAGGAAGTAAAACAAAGGAATGTATCATAATTTCTGATGCTCTAACCTCATTATTCTGGGCAAAGTATATGAATAATAATCCTAGGTAAATTCTAGGAGGCTTTGAATTACCGATAATAAGATTTCTTCTTTTTGCTTTAAAGCATACGATTGCATAGAAAGGTTTCGGAGTTAGTGATATAAATAATTTTTCGTTTTCAAACTTTCAGCCCGTTATACCTTCTAACTTACGGTTTGTGACAAAACGTTGTATGAGCTCAGCTTTACTCACTTCTATTCTAAATACGCAATAAACGTTCTGATGTTGTGTTCGTTGCCTATCCGTAAAATTTATATCTTTAAATCCTAGTTATTTGAATTACATAAAAAATGAGGAATTGAATAGGGAAAAGATGGAACTTTTTTTTGTTGGATATGAGAGTATTTCGAGATTTGCAAAGAATGTGTGAATTTAATTTTAATTATACATGAAAGTTAAAACAGTGGTTGACAACAAACGGTGGAATACTTCAGGTAGTTTACAAAATAAAACAATCATGGTAGCAAATATTGATTTTCGTTATGAACATACAGTACGAAAAATCGAAAAAGATTATATTTATTTGACGCCTTGTATGCATACAAATACGCTAAACAGAGATTTAATTGAGCAATTGAAATTTGTGATAATATAAAGTTGATGTGTTCTAGAATTTTTTATGAATATGTAGAAGAACCGAAATAATGAATTCATTCCCTTTGGCTTTTCCACAATGTAGAGAATTGGCTACGGAATAAATTATTAAGAATAGTACAACTATAACATTGTGTAAGTATAGGATTATCATGTATCAAAATTACCTTGTTCTATAAGATAAAAAAGCTACTCAATGTTACCTTACATTAAAATTAAGGATACATTGGTGTTGTAGGGACCTCTGTTGATTGCAATTATAACCTTACCATACATTCTAGAGAATTCTTCTTCCGTTCAAATCAAAATTCTTTCAGTTCAGAAAATTGAAAAAGAATTTTTTTCGTTTTTGAAACCGAATCACTTTCTCCTTCTTGAGATTGGTTGACAAATTGAAATATATCTAGCGCGATAAGATCGATATTAAAATTCTATGTACTACGTCCTTATTCTGACTCTACCATCTTTTTTTCATTTTATTTATCGAAATTGGACGAAACTTGAGCACGGGGAAAAACGGACCGAAAAACTCAAAGCGCGTGTTTTCAAGAAATCTGTTAATCGCTCAAGTTAAAGGTCAATTAAGTTTCATCAGTTGAGCATCAGTTACCAGTATCGAAGAAGTGCTTATTAGTGACACATCGAGTGAAATATCGGCAGAATGAAATTCGTCTACATTTTTGGCATAATCCTCGCCGGGTTTTTAATGGATGTTGTTTATTCCGGTGGTAAGTTTTTATCGTTTTCGCTCCGTTTCACCTGTTGATTTCATCAATAAACATCAATGATCTGAATTCTTACTCGCTTAAGAAAGCAAAATGCAAAATGATGTCAACTTGTGTATCAATATAACATACAGGGTGTTGAAAAATGTGGAAACTTTTGCAGGGAACATGTTTTGACTCTAATCGTACAAGGATAAGATAATCATTTTTGGCGCCGTTAATTCCTTAATTGGTTCACACAACACGCATGGAATTTCGCAATATCCGATTATTCGATATAATTCCGCCAGACGAATCAGTTCAAAAGGTGTTCTTGTGTATTCTATGTAACTGAATCTTTTGTGTCTCCCTTATAGCAATTAGAACGTTACCGAGTGCGAAGCAATACATCGACGAAAATTCTGAGAACAGTTAAGGTCTATTAAAACGTAATTCCAGCTAAAAATAGACTTATTTCGATGATTTTAATGTAAACCCGGCGTTTATTTATAACTCTAAAAACGACCGACAACGATTCAAATCGCCCTTATCAATATCGGTAGATAATGCTTGGATAAACCTGCAGAAAATGTTAGTATGAATGAATGAATAAATTAAAAGGTTCGAATTAACGTAACTTTATCTTTCATTAAAGAGTCGATACCATTAATCTAATCGGACGTCCTCAATTCTCGATATCGTAACGTAGCCTTCTTTTTCTTGAAGATCGATAGTAAAAAAATTTTTTGGTTTACATTCCTTTCATTTATCGCCACAGTTATTTCCCTGCGAGATGACGTAAAATGGCGACCACAATCGCGTAACAACAAAATAAACGAGATATGAAAGCCATTTCTAGGTAAAACTGAAAATCCTAGAATAGTCTTGTTTGTTATTTAGTCGTCTTCTCTTTGCATCATAACAACATGAATTAATGAAAGAACACAATATTGGGATAAGACGGAACGAATTTTTTTTATTTTATTTTGAAATAGAAAATTTTAGTATTCTTATTCTCATTACTACCACGATTTGTCGTACTAATTTTATATTCTGTGGTACGCAAATTTCACATTATTTAGTTATATTTGAATGGAATAACGTTATTGCGTTGCTATAAAGTGGAATTTCAATAATGGGCTTTTCCCATGCGGTGGGGATTTAAAATTTGACGGTTGTACACAAAAATAGATTTTTTTCAACGCACAAAAATGTCCTAATCATTAATATTGGTGATATAGTTATTGAGAAATCTTAATTTGAAGTTTTAAAATCGAATTTTTTCTATGGTCAGTTGCATGTCACGTCATCATGAAAGTATCCAATCAAATTTGACTGAAGCTGGCAACATTGCTTAAGACTCAATGTAACTTAGGTTTTAAGGTTATCTACGCATAGAACTTTAAAACTTCTAAGTATCTATGTCATTGTTCCTAAGTGACGGAATAGTAGATGGTTTGAATCTCATTCCCATGTTGCCGGTTATATATAAAATTTAAAATTCAGATTTCCCGCCTTTCAAATCGATTTTATTTATTTTATAAAAACTAAGAGGATTTAGAAAAAAATTTTTAGGGAATCTGTTAATTTTGACTTACTTCATTTAATTATGTAATAAAAAAAAATCATGGGAAAGGCCCATTCCTCATGGGGATTATGAAATGGAGATCATAGCATCTTCAGATGCATCACCGTATGAAGATCAGCGAATAGAAAAAGTGACACCCTGAATTGAAGAAAGTCATTCTAGAACATTCAAAATGGCAGAAACAATCGAATATTCTTTCGAATTTTTCCTCATCTCTCTTTATATTTGTGGGATGAATATATAAATTGGGGATATTTCAACGATAATATCTTTAACTAGCACGGGTATTCAAAGAATGGTTTTTCACTTATCGGTGCAGGCAAAAACTTTTCTAATGCTCCAGAATATTTCCCCAATTTTTCAACAAGCGAAATATATTAAAACACTATGACTCACCGAAACACCACTGCTCACTGATACACTACTGTTCACTGAAACATAACCGTTCATTGATACACTACGATTCAACGAAACATTACCGTTCAATGAGTCACCGCGGTTCTTCGGGAGTAAAAGCCATCTTTTTTTGGAACTTTCTCTTAATGAATTTTTCAGTTACAGTCTCATACTTTATGACAAATTTCTTAAATTCCTTGTTAGTTCAGAAATTTCGAAAGATCAATAATAAAGGAAGAACACCTTTCTTCGTTCCTTCGGGTGTATTGGCCGTCATTGTTTGGAATCACTTCCTGACGTTTCGCTGGCGTGAGTGGCGAGCTTTTTCAGAGGTCTCGACATCTTCGATGCTGCATTTGCAGAGTTCCAAACAACGACGGCCAACAAACCCTAAGAAACAGTGTTCTGCATCAAACGACGGCCGCGAAAGCTCTTATGAATTTTGCAATGAAAATGAATTTCAAAAAATATTCCACGTTTTTTTCTAATAATAAAATAATAAGTTTTTATTCATGGCAATGTTATACGTATGCTTATGTTGATAACTTGTTCTAATCATTTTAACGATTATGTATAATGAACGCAAGAGCGTTGACATTCCTAATTTTTTTATGGTTGGTAAATATTTTATAGTTTTGAATAATATGAAATAATGTACAATTTCGTTTTTCCTTGCTCTTCTATCCCATTTTTCAAATCCTTCAGATTTCTTCGGTTTTTTAGTTGTTTTTGAAATTTTCCGGAATTTTTCGACTTTAAGGTTATTTTTTGAATTCTACAGGAAATCATGTTTTTTGCGTTTCTAGTCTAAATCGAGATATTTCTCCGCTTCATTGGCTTAATTAAGTTACGCTCGCAGTTTAGTCAAAATTTATATTGTGTTCTCGTTGTTAAGCGTAAATGGGACTGAAAAATAATTTCGCAAGATTCGTTTCATCTTTATATTGCCGTTGCAGTGGAAAAACTATTTCACAATCACATTTAAGCCCAAAATCAACACATGACCGAAGACCAAAGTAAAGTACACGCTTTACATATGTAAAGCGCGAAGCAGTGTATATCTATATATGTTACGGTAAATGTGGATAGTGCGGTTATTATGTATAATTACCGGGAATTATGCATAATAACCAGTGCTCGTGGTAAAGGTTGTAAAAACTTTTGAATTAATCACATTTACCTGCAATTATATAAAATTACCATACCCCTTCAGTAAATGTAGTAAATCAAACATCGGAATCAAATATTTATTGAGATAAAAACAATTCTAGTCTTGAATATAATAAAATTTGGTTACAAACAACATCAGCCAAACAACAATAATACTTCTCAAATATTAAGAGATCAAAGCTTCTGTGTGGTTAAGCAAATTATGAAATATATTCTCATTGTTTTAACAAAGCAAATATCGAGAAACCAAACCTTTTGTTTGGTTGAAAAAAATAAACTTATAAAAATAGAATCAAACAAAATACTTAAAATTATTCATCTTTTATTTATTTCTGCAGGTCCCAGATTTGTGACATTTGGAATTGCAAAGTACTTGTGTTTTTTTGCATTTGCAGCGATTTGAATTGCATTCTGAAGTACAATTACAATGCTGAAAACCTTGTCCACCTAAATTTGAATCCTTACGAGCACATTCTCTCAGAGTTATATTAGTTTCTGGAACTTAGTCAATTGTGATAAATCGTTCTTTGGAGACACCGAATTCGTTTCTTGAATACAATTGGCTCAAAATGCCGTATTTCGTACCGAGTTTGTAAAGATTGTCATTCTCGATCGAAATTACAACGGCTATTATATTTCGGCCATCTGCTTTGGCTCGATCTACGTCTGGCACCGTAATTCTTACGTAATGGCCTATTTCTACAGCGGGAAATTTAGCATTTGAGGCTTTTACCATTTTTTCAGCCTGCTTTTCTAGCGACTGCATAGCACCGATTCTAGCTTCTTCAATTTTTCGAGAACATACATGTATTGCCTGAAGAGCTGTATTTTCATTAAAAACTTGTTCACTGTCACTTTCAGGGTTATTTTCATTTGGTTCATGAATATTCATCTTTATCTTTTTCTACGTTGTCACCATCATTATTCTCCTTTAGTTGATAAGTCGAAATTGACTCCTCCCTATCCGAAGGTCCTAATTCAATATCTTCGCTAGCTTGTCCATTTTGATTTTTTACCATTGCCTTCTTCGCTCGTAATATCTGACATTGTTTCAAGAGCTGGCAAGAAAGTTTTCAAGCCCACTTTTGCTTTACATCCAAACATAGCCTCATAGGGACTACGACTTATTCCTGAGTGATGAGCTTTATTTTTCATAAACTGAATAAATTTTATTCCTTCGGACCATTTTGTGGTTTCATTTGTTTCTAACCAAGTAGCCAACATCTTTTCAATATCTTGGTTGGCCATTTCTACCGAACCTTGTGATTAGCTATGACGTGGCTTTCCATGTACAATCTTTGGTTCATCCCACATAAGACACAACTCCACGATCACCTTGTTTGAAAATTCTCGTCCATTATCGCTGTGCAATATACACGGTGCACCAAATATTGTGAATACTTCCAGCAAATGGTAAGCCACTTCCTCAGCAGTTTTGGTTTTTAAAGCTCTAAGTTGAACAAAATTTGTTAGGTGGTCTTGATATACTATAATGAACTTGTAATCGCCATCTGATTGCGATTGCATGCCAATGAAGTCAACTTGGCATCTTGAATTGCTTTTAATAGGCTTAACAACCAGCCCTTTTTTAGAAATACCCATTTTTTTTCTGGCACTGTTCACAAAGATTTAAATATGTATTAATTAGCTCTATGGTGATATTTTTGTACTTATTTTTAAGTTCGGCCATCATTCGGTTTCTGCCCCCATGTCCTATGGATAGGTGACTTATGTGGATTATATCAAATACTTCCTCTAAGTACGTATAGTAAATTATTGGGTCTCTTTCATTTTTTATCGGAACTACAAGTTTTTGGACATTTCCAATCTCTACTGTATCATACCTCAATAATCTTCGATAATCTTCAGGTTTCTTGTTCGTTTTCTTTTCCTTGGATGCCTTTACATTAGCCAAAAGTGAATAATATGCATCTTTGGAAAACAGTTGATTATTTGGTGCTTTTATGGAAATTAAGTTTTCTACTTCTTCATAAAACCGTTTTTTAGTAGACTCGATATGTCCCATTTTGTATCAATACAAAAGAAACTCAAGAATAACACAAATAAACTCACAATACAACTCAAAATAGCCTTACTACTTCCTTACTACTGCAACGAAAATTCAACGAACCGCTCTCAATCGCTATACGCTAACAAATGACAGGTCACGACGTGCGCGGCTGCAAGTATCACCCTCCCCGCACCCTGCCAGCACCATTCGCTCAACATTCCGAACAAATTCCAAAGCTTATGTCGACATTTACCACGGTCGCACGGAAGTTTTATATAAAAAGCCACCAGATTCCAAATACAATAATTAGAGGGTCGATTTCTTTTCCGCCTTCAGAATAACTTGAACATCCCTATGTTAGATTGCTGCGACGAATTTTTTATATCTCTCCTCATTTTTAGGCCTTTCCCGACTGGACTACAGATGAATACACCATAACAATAAATAAACTGCGTTGGGTGAAAATACAAAATAATTTTAAAAGCAATGGTTACCATAAAGATTGCGATTTCATCCAATTGAAAATGTTAGTCGATCATCTGCCTAAAGGCCTTCCTGAAATATATAGGATCCAGTATAACGGGTGGACGCTTTAACTGGAATCAATTCGCTAGCAATAAGGTGAATGAAATTCCCTAGACAAGTCAAGGTTTTAATGTATTCACCTACATTTTGTGAGCAATATAAAAATTTAGGCCTTCAGGGGTAGCTAACGCCACCCTCAACATGATTTTTTCAAGTGCAACCCTATGGCTTGTGACCCCTTACTGGAAAGCTCGTAAAAAGTGAAATCTATTGTTCTCATCCGACTTTAGTATTTATACGTCCGGAGGTTGCATTGAATCAAAACAAAATTTTGAATTTAAATTTATTTCCTTCATAACAATCTCCTAAAATTCAAACCATTCACTTGCCAGCAGTATCCCAGTCTGTGGTAGGTTTCATCCCTTACATTATGCAATATTTCCGGTGTTATTCTTCTGATTTTTTCATCTCGTACTCGTTCCTGCAGTTCTGCTACGTTTTGTGGTTTTTTAATGTAAACCTTACTTTTAAGATATCACCACAAAAAGAAATCTAACGGCGTAAGATCTGGAGACCTTGCTGGCCACTCAATTGTACCTCGCCTTCCGATCCACCTTCCGGGAAAAATTCTGTCAAGATATTGGCGAACAATAGCAGCGTTTTGTGGCGGCGCCCCATCTTGCTGAAACCATACCCTCTCGTCGGTCAAGTTCAGAGATTTGGAAATAGGTGACATAAAACTGGCATTAGTTCGTGCTGGAAAAAATCCAAGTATTTTACTCCATTTATAGTTTCATCAAGGAAAAATGGCCCCACAATTCTATCTTTAATTATTCCGGCCCATACATTCGTTTTTTGTGGGCGCTGAGTATGAAGTTCCCTCATCCAATGAGGCTTCTCTGCAGCCCAATAACGACAGTTTTGTCGATTTACATTCCCATTCAATGTAAAAGTAGCATCATTTGAGAAAAGTATCCAGTCTAAAGATAATTGGTTTTGCTCAATACTAGTCATCAATAAATCGCAAAACTTCAGTCTTCGGTCTGGATCATCTTCAAGTAGCTCTTAAACAGCTTGCATTTTATGTGAACGCTTTTTCTCATATTTATGTATTTTTAAAAGTGTTTTGTGAATGAGATTACTATCAGGAGCCAGTTGACGGTCTGTAGTGACTGGATTTTCTTCTAGAGTTAGCAACAAATTCAACTTTGTTTCGTCATTAACAACAGCCCGTCTCTCTCTCTGGGTACTCTCCTGACATGACCTATCTCTCAATATTGAGCGTCTATTTTACTAATTGTACGTTGATTTATTGGTGGCAAGTCAGGATGTGCTTCATTTTTTCTCGCATTTCAAGAATAATTCTTTGGATTTCTTAAATTATGTTTCAATTTTTTCAGATTATTTCAATTCTTGGTTGGTTTTAATTTTTTTCGGAAATTTTCAATTATTTGGTAATTTTTTGGTTTTCGATTATTCAGATTACTCCGATTTCACTGATTTTTTTTGATGTTGTTATTACGTACGTGGTTAGTCTCAAGTTTTTCGTCCAAATGTTGCACGGTTCGAACGGAGAGTTTTTTAGATTGTTTCGATTATTTATGCTATTCTTCAATTTTTTAGATTGATTTTTTAATTTTGAGCATTAATTTTGTTATTTTTCGTCTCTAGCCCAAAGGAAGGCGCAAAAGGCTATTATCAGATTTTCCCAATTTTTCCGGTTTTGTTTTCGAGTCTATTTTATTTTTATGCTATATCAAAAATTGTTGCGGGTTTGTTCATTTTTTCAGTTCTTTTTTCTCCAATTTTTCAATTTTAGTTTTTCGGCGATTTTCAAGTCGTTTTCCAGAATTCTTCCACGTTTATCTCATTTCTCTTGTTTATATCTCAAGTATAGATTATTCACTGCATCTCCGGTTTAAATTTAGATTATTTTTCAAATGTTAACCTAAATTGGGTTATTTTCGCGTTCGAATTGAGGTTATTTTTCTGCATTTCTAGCCCAAGTGGGTTACTTCCGCGTTTCTCTCTATTATTGATTATTTTTCAAACTTCTTCGTTTTTAGTTGTTTTTCGTTTTTCCATTCTAAACTACCATTGTACTTTCTTTTTTGATCTGAATTATGTCATTTTCGCGTTTCTATCCCACAAGCGGGTTGCATTTCCGCGTTTTTATGATAAGCTAAGTTATTTTAGCGTTAAACAGTATCGAAAGAGTGAGTGTTATGCCTTAAGGGTCGTTGGAAACGGTTGGTTCGATCAGTACTACTTCACTAGCAATTCATTTTTCCACATATGACCGTTACTAATCTCGTGATAGTTCTTAAAAAGTCGTGGACAAACTATCAAGAAACTGGTGTTTTCAGAATGGGCGTATGTAAAAACAGCAAAAGATAAATTTTTGTAGTTACGTGCGTTGAAAAACTGATTCGACAGAGTATGATTTTCCATTATTTTCTTTAAATTGAAAGTGAATAAGCTCTGCTCTAGTCAACTGCTTATTTCCCGTCAAGGCTGACATACAGACAGTCGAATCCTACTAGTTTCAGCGGGCTACTAAAATCCCGAACCATGTATAGACCAATCAGATATCACCCACCCTCAGAAACCTATCAAGATCAGCCGGACAATCAAGTATAAAAAAACAATGTTATCACCTTTCAAATGGTACGTGAAGCCATTCTTTTTGTTTATTGGAAATTTGAATGAAACGTTCTAGCTATTAAGAAGGAATTGAAATTATTGGAGTATTCTAGTAATTGGTGTTATGATCGATTCATATTTTTGCTACTTCTCAGATTCATTCCTGGACCAGCCACTGAGACCAATCGATCATTCTTTCAATAACGCCAAGCATTCACATTCACGGTGAATAATTTTAAAATATCGACGATAGTTGTAAAAATCGTGAAGGGTTTGCTGAGTGAGTTGTCAATTTTACCATGAGGAAAGTAGATTACTTGATATGTGGAAACCAGCTGATCAGTTGTTTCGAAGGGGTTTCATTCTAGAGAACTTTTTCTTCGATGAATTTTATTGCGCATTTTTTTATACAATGCGCAAAAAAATTAACGCACATTATGGAAATCTCAAATTTATTCTACAACTAAAGGTGTTCTCAATGATAATTATTGAGCATGCATAAATTGATTGAGCAGGTTTGGGACAACCTCAATAGAAGGCTGAGAAGTTCAGAAAATCATCCAGCTACTCTTAATAACTTAGGAATCCAACTCAGAGAAATCTGGGAAGGATTAGATCAGAACATTTTAAGATGACTCATTTTGAGTATGAACCGTCGTTGCCGAGCTGTAATTAACGCAAGTATAAAATCACTCATCAGCATTCCAGTATTTTGAAAATTGTTTATTTTTCTTCTTTCACATAAGATTCGGTGAAATCCTGAATTTTTCTTCCATTTAATGTGTCTTGTTTCGTTCAAAACCTTCCTGAGAGAACATAAAGAATAAGGTATAAAGTCAATGTAGAGTTAACTTTCATTAAAATTGAGATTTTCAGAACGTGCATTAATTTTTTTGCCCAGTGTATGATGGGCCTGAGGGGGACAGTCCGAATACACCGATGACCATGGCAGTATAACACGTAATTGCCACAACTTCATTTAGAAATTTGAATCTTTTTTTTTTGTCAACGATCTTTGTACAAAATTCTTTCATTGATTTTTACAATTGTCACACGAGTGATAAAATTGTCACTCTCCGCTTTCTGAGCTTCAAATTTTTTTTTTCTGTCTACGAATACAGAACATCTATACGCGACGATGATATTGATCTTCTTATAAGGAAATAAAATAAAACCGCCTCTTTGGGACGAAATATTAAAATCGGACGTGACTTTTGTCTCCGTGGAAGAAAAATATTTTTCACTGTCATGTGGCGGCTTCAAAGTGGACTGCGCGCAGTAATCATCAAATTCCATAGCCATAGGAAATACAGACCGCGGATCTAAAGATGCATCGTGTCCCCTGCTTAGAAAGAGGAATAAGACCGAGTGGATCGCCGTTCTCTCTTTAATCGGCGTAACTACGTGCCCCTACCAACTCCCCACCCGAACACGTATTAATTTATTGAAAGTAGTGTTCAAAAACTCCATATGCTTGATTATTCGGGTGGAGAGTCGTTAGGGGCACGTAGCTCCGCCAATTAGAGAGAGAACGATAATCCACTCGATCTTATTCCTCTTTCTAAGCAGGGGATACGATGCATAGTTAGATGCGCGGTCTATATTTCCTATGTCTATGTCAAATTCCATGTGAAATGTGCCTATATTTGTCGACAGAAGTTTGAACGGAGTGGTAAAGGTAATGGTCCATGAACTTAGACAACCTAGAGGAAAATATAGGAAAAAAAGGTTAGATGCATCACATTTTGTATGAAAATTTAACATTAAAGTTTATGCAATTATCGATCATCTTCAATGACACCCGGAAGGGTATTTCTAAAGAAAGTATGGATAGATTATTTCCTCTTGTACTTATATCTTTTCTGGCACATATAAATGGCGATATGTAGGTATTTAAAAGTTCATGTGTACTACCGAAAGAAAATCCCTCTTCTGCACACAAAATACTGATATGTAGGTAGTTTTAAGTTCATCTCTACTACCACTATGACTTGCAGATGAATGTTTTTCTGCGACGAGAAACAATAAGGGATATGTGATTTCATGTTTTATTTTGTTCGTTTACATCAAATGATTCCCTTAACGTTTTCTTCCAAAGAAAAGACCTTTTTTTTATTTCCTTATAAGGACGTCACCGTCAATATCATCTTCGTTTATATGATTTTAGAGATGTTCTGTATCCGTTGATAGAAAACAAATTGGGGTCTCAATAAGAGAAGAGTGTTGCCGGAGCCTTATTATTTTAAATAAAAGGTCCGACGGGCCGTGGTTAACGGTCCCATTTTATACGTGTAGGGTGGAATAACGAGTCGAATTGTGGTTACGAAGTTGCTCGGCCGAGAATCGCTTGATCGAATGGCCGTCGAAAGACTGCTCCGAGTCACACAATCAGGCCAATATTTATACCAGTTTGGTGAATGGGGTCCATTGTTCTAAAGAGTGGGGTCGCTAATATCGGGAGAGTCGCCATGGCATCAGTCGTCCCCCGTTAAGATATTTACGACCCCCTCTGAACCCCGTTCTAGTATTTTCGTAATATGGCCGATGTGGGAATCGAGTGAAACGCAGTGAGGTTTTATTTATGATGGTAAACTTACAAAATTAATCTTAAATTAAACTTAACGAAGTAGAGAGAAAAAAAATGAAAACTTAAAAATTAAAAACACAAAGTTTGAAAAGAAGCGGAAGAACGCCACTCATCCCGAATGGAAGTTCGAAACCACACACACGCGATGTAGCACTGCACAGTGTTCAAAAGGTGGCGATGTGTGTGGCGGCTGGCGTCGGATCATCCCCTGGCCGGGATGCGGGTGAAGCTCGACGAGGGTCGTCAGGCGGCTTCGGCGGGATAAGGCGTCGATGACTCGTAACGGCGTCTGGCGGCCGTTGTGGCGAGGTTTTCCACGGCTCGGTTTGCCATGATGGGTCTGGGTCTGGCACCAGTTTTGTGGTGGAACGGACGAAGGAAATGTCGGTTTGCGACATAACCATTTTGACGAAATCTGCAGGCGCATCTGTGGTGGCACCTCGGCGGCTAGATTTCACCAAGTCGTAGGTGGGTTGGACATTTGTTTTGTGGATTCGAGGCCCGTAGTAATCGGTGACTGACAGCTGGGCGACAGCAGGAACGACATGTGTCGGCTGGGCGACGTCGAGAACGGTGCGAGTCGGCTGGGCGACGTCGAGAACGGAGCGAGTCGGCTGGGCGACGGCGAGAACGGAGCGAGTCGGCCGGGCGACGGTGAGAGCGAAGTGGGTCGTCTTGGCGACGACAAGAACTGAACAAGTCGGCTGGGCGACGGCGGGCGAAACCGAGCTCTTGACGGCAGCAAGAGTGACGGAATCGTGTTCGAGCACGTCGGCGGAACTTGCAGGTGCGACTGGGACGGCACCTCGGCGGCAGAGTTTCCCCATACGTTTCGGAAGCGGCGATTCGTCGGTCTCGATCTCGTTGACAGTGTGGTCAACGGTAGTGGTGTTTCTAGGGCTCTCGACGACTGGTGGCGAGCATGCCACGAATGTTTGGACGGCTGGAACTGCGTCCACGAAGACGGTAGGCTGTCGGGCGACAGCGACGGTGGAGGTCGATTGCTGGACAGCAACGACGGCGAACGACGATGGGTTCACGACGAGCGTGAACGATGACGGAGTCGAAAACGAGTGGCTGCGTCTGGATGGTAGCGGTGACGAAGTCGGCCGGATGGTGGGTGACAGCGGCGACGAACGAAACGGGCTGTTTCGTGAAGGCGGCAGGTCGAGTGGTCGATAGCTTGGGCGTACCGACGGTGGAAGATGTGGCCTTTCGCAGGCGGAGGCTGCGGTTGACCGGCTGCCTGGGAGCAGCGGTCGGCGGCGACGATGGTGGATTCGCTTCCGGTTGCAGGCTGGGGCTGCGTTTGACCCGCTGCATGCGTGCAGAGGTCGGCGGCGGTGGATGTCGCATGGGTTCGGCGACGGAAAACGAATGGAACGGCGGCATCTGGGGTGCGGCGCCGTTCGACGATAACGGACGATCTGGCAAGTCGAACCAGGCGGGAATCTCTTCGGAAACGATCGGCTTGAGGACCACTGGCCGGATGCGTTTGGACCGGAAGAGCGATGGATTTTCGGCGTTGGTGACGATTGCAAGTCGATTTTTCTCCAAAATTCTTTCGACATTTTGGGTGTGCGGAGCCTGGACTACTCCGGCTGTCGAACTTGCGGGTCTCGGTACCGGCGGCGAAGTCGACGTGAACGGGAGTCTGCTGCGGACTGCGAGTAACCTGCTGCTCGGGTGCAGAGGTCGGCGGTGATGGATTTCGCAAGGGTTCGGCGGCGGAAAGCGAATGGAACGGCGGCATCTGGGGTGCGGCGCCGTTCGACGATGGCGGAAGCACTGGAAAGTCGAACCAGGTGGAAATCTCTTCGGAAACGATCGGCTTGAGGACCACTGGCTTCTGCGGGCTGGGGCTGCAGATGGATGCCATTGGGGTGGTCACCGGATGCGTTTGGACCGGAAGAGCGGTCGAATTTCGGCGGTGGCGACGTTTGCGAGCCGGATTTTCTCCAAAATTCTTTCGGCACTTTGCGTGGGCGGAGTCTGGACTACTCCGGATGACGGATTTTCCGGTCTCGGCGAAAATTACGCTGTCGGCGTAATCGTCGAATTCGATGCGAACGAGATATTCGATCTCGTCTAACGTTTCTTCGATTGGCTCATTCGGTCTGCTGCTTCCCCGGTGAAACAGGTGAGAAGCAACTGCGTTCTGTCGCAGTCGTAGCAGACGTGGAACTTGTCGCAATAGCGCCGGAAACATCGGAAGAAAACGTCGGGGTTTGCTTCGCCGTCGAACGTCGGTGGATTGTGTCGGTGTGGTGTCGGCCTGCAATCTGGGCGACCGCAGGCCGGAGTTCCAAAGTCGAAGACGGTCATCTTCGCAGCGGTTGGAACGAAACGAAAACGGACGGTGGCCGGCTGGCGGGCCACGACGAATCTGTCACGGTGACAAAATTCAACCGTGCGTACATATACTAAGGCCTGGCCGCACGGGTGACTTTTGTCATCGTGACAGTTCCGTCAATACGTGACAAACCAGTGACTTTTCGTCCGCCGAACTGCCGACCAGCCCGTGACGAAACGGTTACCGTTCAACGTTCAACGGCGGTGCGTTCACAGACGACAAAATTGTCACTCTCCGCTCTCTACAAGAACTTCTCTGCTGAACTTCCATCATCATTCAAATATGCGCTTTTGCGCCTTGAAAACACGTCTGGTCTCTCCCTAGAAACAAACACAATATGCCAACCTCGACATGACCTGTATGTGAAAGAGGCTGAACCAGTAAGTAAGTAAGTAAGTAAGTAAGTAAGTAAGTAGGTAAGTAAGTAATACAATGATTTACTATCATCTCGATCGACGATCTTGTGAAGATGTTCCTCAATTATTGCGAGAGATCTTTCGCTAGAAGATCCCGGAACTTTAGGACCTCTCGTAATCGAAATAGATAAAAATAGGGTCCACGAATTGATTTTGGTCGGGCACCGCTAGCTCTTAAAAAATTTTACATAGGCAATTAATACGGCTTTCTTTCCTCTGCAGAAGTCGCGGACGTAGAATCTACCGATTTTCCTCAAAAAATTCTAAATCGTCCCGCTCGAAAAACGTTTCTTCTCGTAATATCTCCTTTGTTACGTCGAATTATAGCTTATATTCGATATAGTTATATCGAATTATAGCTTACAGGAAAATATTCGACAAAAAATTAGTTACGAATCGTCCGAGAAACGTAAGGCCGTAGGAATAGCCGTTTTCGATGAAAACGGCAAAAATCGAGAAAATTCGAAAAATTCCCCTTGTGTGCCGAAGGTATACGATTGCGCTCCGGAAAGTTTCCAAAGGACGCGTCGTCAAATCTAAATTAAAGGAGCCGGTCCGGCCTTTGCAGGGTAAATATCGATGTACCTATCGAAAGAACTAAAGAAAAACTATAAATTTCGAAAATTCGCCTACCGATCGCGTCCGGATGAGTCGTCGTCGTTATTTCGAGTTCGTTTAATTCGCAATTAGTTTGTTTTTATCTTCAAATTGAGCGCATCGGCGTACGAGTCCTTGTAGCCGCGGTAGTCGGCCGGTCGGTTGCGTACTGAATGATCTCGCGTTCGAAACCACAACGACAGTTTATTTTTTTTTCATCGGCGTGATATTTTTGATTATCTGCGATATAAAAAAATAAGTGCTACGTTATTATTATTATAGCAATCTGTATGTATTCAATATTTTAACGAACAATCCTCGGAAACAAAGTAGTTTATCGTTATGAAAGGAAAGAATAAATGTGAATTCTTAATTTATATAATTGTAAAGCCCGATAAAGGATTCCGTTAAGAATATTCAAAATAATATCTTTTATTTACGTGCGAGCAATGAGCGTTTTTGACCTTAATGTGTATTGTTGGTTCCTTGCTTGCAATTTTTTGAACTTTAAGTACTCATTTAGTTGTATAACGAGTAGTCGATTATCTGCTCCATCTATGTCCGTCTATGGTAACGTAACATATTGAGTATTGAGTGGTTGCTATTTCAATTAAACTTTTAACTTCGATCACAGGATAACGGCGATTTGAATGAGAACAGGCACATATCTATACAACTTGCAACCGTATATCATCGCTGTGGTTTCAGTCAAAATACCGCGATATTTCAAATCGGCGAACACTCGATGCGTTGACCAGGACGAGTCATTATTGCCTGCAAAAATTATTTTAGGATGACAATTGCGAAGAAAACGCTATGGTCGCGAAGTGGTATCAGTACCAAACAATTAGACTTTTCAGCAAAATACATTTTCCAACCATTTTTGATCGAGAGCATCGATCGATGCTGTCGCAACCAGTTCGCGAAATCGCGAGGGGTACGCTACATCGCTCGGTACTTGGTATTTATAGCCACAAGCGACTAGCTTTACGCCTTCACAAAGCTACCAAGCTTGCGCATGTGCAATAGAATGTTTTCAATTTGAAATTGGCGGTTGTGTTTATCGTTTGTTTATAGTAATCGTTTCTTGGCGTTAAAATGAATTACGTTAAAGCGACACTGTGTGAAACTTGTGATAAAAACTTTATTAAGCCCTCTAATTCAAGGGCACATATTAGACAATTTCATGCAGGTAAAGAAAAATATGAACTGTTCCCACACTTCGTAAATACGGAGAAGACATACATATATTTTTCGCAGGAAAACTGAATGAGCTCCGAGGAAATTCGTCGAAAAAACGGCAATCTGCAACGCATGTAGCAAATCGTTCGTGAAATATTCTAATTTGAAATGATATCTTAAAACATGCCATGCGGCTAATTTTTGTCCATTTCCATTGCGAATAATAATCATAAGAAAGTTCATGAAGATATAGCGGAAAATAAATGTGTTAATAATTCCAAATGCATAATCTGCAGGAATGATTCGGGTGTGTTTTTTTTTCAAAAAAATCTGATGTATTTGATCATTTCGAGACTAGACACGATATCAAAATTATTAAAATGAAAAAAGAATTTAATAGTCTTACTGATTTCGAAACTTAGAAAACAGAGGAGGAGAAGAATACGAATCAGATTTTTGTGAACATCCATGAAACCAAAAAAACGAAAAATCAAACAAGTAAAACAAGATACTTCTGCCACAGAACAGGGTTATATAAATTAAAGGGAACAGGAGTCAGATATCTTAAGACCCAAGAATAAAAAAAATTGGTGTTTTCTCTCCAGCAGAAATATATCTTGAGGCCAGCCAGGGGAAATATGAAGTAGAGTATGTGTCTACACATTTGGAACATGGTAATGACTTAGGTCATTTACATTTGACGGAATCTGAACGTCAAGAATTTGCTGTAAAAATAGCGTATATTCTATTTTATAAGCCCCAAGGCGTAAATAAGCATGAATACTGACAGTTGAGGATTTTGTTATAATTATCATGAACCAAAGACAAACAGGCATCATACAAAATGACTGCGTATGTATTGATAAAACCCATGGACTGGCTTAGTATTTGAATCTGACAACACTGTTGGTCTTAGACCATATGCTTCCTTTTCCTTGTGCGTTTCTAATTTTGAATCGGTGTGACGAAGAAATCTTATATATTTTTTACACATGCATAAAAAATAAATTGGGCCAGAAGTTGCAACTAAAAGTATTGATGTCTGATATGGCACATTCTTTTCTCAACACTATCCGAACACAACCGCTATACATTCATTGCACATGCACAAGCTTGGGAGCCAAAGTGAAGGCGTAGAGTAAGTTGCTTGTTTTATAGCCCGTTCCGAAGTAGAGATGAGCTTAGTCGAGAAATGCCATTCACAGGTATAGTGGTGAAAGTGAAATGTCATTCATGGTGAACGTTACTTGTGAAATTTCACAGGAAAAAGCTGACGGAAAGATCGAAAGTAATAAATAATTAATCATGGAACATACGCTAAATTCCTTTACGTATGTTGTACGTACGTTTACGTACGTTGTGAACGTACTCATAAAACCTATAAAATACTATAATTTATTTTCGCCACAAAACTTATCATGAAAGGCAACATGTCATTAGTTATAAATATTAATATAATAACAACGCAGTTCCACTAATCCAAATTTTCAACAAAACGAGACGTACGTATCTATTATCTGATTGCCTTGCGACTTATTAAAAAACTCTAATAACAAGCACTTAATTATGAGAATGATAATCACAACAAAAGCGGAAAATTATCATTCAAAATGTAACACTCATAACGAGATATTTGGAAAAGAATTAATGAAAAAAAATTATGAACGAACGAGAAAAATTAGAATTATATGCGCATACTAATTAAAATTTTATAGGAGGAATATTAATTTTCAATACAGTAGAGCAGCAGTTATCAAAGTGTACTGTACTCTACCCTAAAGCTATTGCCCAATACGGAGTCGGAACCTTTACCATCTTTCAAAGGGAGCATAACTTATTTTTACAATAAAGAATATCATCAATTTGTAATTTTCGCCTTGTACTAAACCTCATAACGAATGAAAAGTTAGTGTGGAAAAAATTTTTTTATGCGTCTCATAATTTCCGAGATATTTGACCTTTAATTAGGCGTCCGACGACGAAGCGAAAACGGTCGTTCTGACGTCACTACACATCGGCAGCGGTTCGCCGCCTTTGCGCTCGTCTCGACTATCGATGTATTAAAATTAGGGATGTTACGAAGCTTCGACTCCGACTCCGATATATCGGAACTTCCGATGGAAATTCGACATTCGACTCCGACTTCGACTCCGATGTTTTTATGTCGGAGGTTTCGGAGGTGCAATCGTTTTTTGAAAAGATATTTCAGTTGTGAACTGAAACTGAAATCTGACCTATTGAGAAGTCATTTTCTTGTATTTTAATATGTTTTTTGTTCTTAAGACAAGAAGGGACGAGAATCATAAAATTTCTGGTTTGTCTTCAGATTATTTTAGACTTTTTCGTTTCTCTTTTGCGAGTAGTTTTGTATTTAATTGAGTGAAATGGTTTCTGGGTTTTTGATCCTTCATTTTAGTTCATTGTTCCTTAAAGTTTTTTTTATATAAAAGAAGTGCAATTTGGAATAACTTCAGTGAAACTGACTTGAATAATGCGAAGCGTAATACTTGCCAAAAAATATATTGTAGAAAAGGTTGTACTACAACTCCATTCAGAGGGCACTTGAAATCAATGCATATTGATAAGTATGAACATAATTAATGCCGAATGAAAGACAACGAAATTCGAAAAAATATTCAAGAACTCCATCAACCGAAGCTAAGAAGCAGGTTTTTTCACTCACAATATTTGTAGTGATATATATTCCAAAATTCCAGAAGAAATTGTCTCAATTTCTTGATAAGAAGCAAAAGGGGGATTGATCGCATCCAAAATCGAAAGAAATTGACAAACTAATTTCGTAAATGATGGTTTTAGACGTTTTGTCGTTTAATGTTGTAGAAAGTTTGGAATTTGTTAAATTTATGCGAACGCTGGCGCACAATTATAATATGTGGGGTGTCCAGTTTTTTCACTCACAATATTTGTAGTGATATATATTCCAAAATTCCAGAAGAAATTGTCTCATTCTTGAAGACGAAGCAGTGAAATTAATTTTCATTATTATTTGGATTTTTATTTTTTCTAATATATATTTCAGTTTATATTTACGTATACCATGGTTTTTTTATAATTTGATAGTAAAGTTTTATTGTAGCGCGAACGATTTAATTTTATTATCCAATTTCGGAACACCTCCGACTCCGACTCCGAAATACCTCCGACTTCGCGGAGATGAATGTGCGACCTCCGATTCCGACTCCGATCAAACCACCTCCGTAACATCCCTAATTAAAATCCCTGGATCGCGTCAGGTCTGCGTCTAAATGTTGTCCAATGCATTTCCTATAGGAAATATATATCGGGATTCTCATGTTCCATCGAGACGGGGTGTAGGCACAGTCAGACGGCGGCAAATATAATCCGAAATCGGAAAGAATATTTAGATGTGACGGTGATCTTCAAACCGCGAATTATGAATGATCAACACTTACTTTTGCATTTTTACTCGCATCTCGGTGGCCAAAAAGTCGGAATTATTCGAAAAATATTTAGCGACCATCAACCCATCAACAATGTAAGGCAAGTTTTCAACTTGTCCCTTTACAAAACCATAATCCATATTTGATACAATAATACAGTATTGTACCTGTTATTTACCAAAACATCTTTGCCAAGAAGGTTATATTCGGACGAACCTATGAAACACTCGTCCGGCAGAAACACTCGATAACGAAACAAATCTCCACGAACGCATGAGACGGTTCGCCGCAATGATAGTCCAGTCTATAGAGAAATTTCATGGAAAAAATTAATTACAGGTAGCGACCTAGTGGAAGTTGTTGGGGGTAGTGAGTATAATATGAGGTTTCCATAAGGACTGCTATCGAGCGTCCTAGGGGGTGGGGGTGCAGTACAAAGTTTCGAAATCACAAGTTTTCGCTTCTAAATTTTGAACTATTGATTTGAAAATGTCTTCGAACAAGTGTTTTGGATACTAAGAATACTTCCCATTTGAATTAGGTTTTGTTCAATTTGGGCGAACGGTTAACAAGAAAACTGCAAAAAACTGCTCAAAACAGGCGTTTTTTGCAAACGTGATATTTACGACGCCAATTTTTTTTTTAAATTTTTTTTCATCTCAAAATGAAGCTTTTATAGCGTCAAATTAAACTACATGGAAACAAAAATTATTACATTCATCATTCACCAGATATAGTAATTTGTTTATAAAAAACTGCCTTTTCCATAGGGAAACGTGCTAGTTGTCCGCAATATTTTTCCATTTTTTTTTATTGAGTATTATAGAAGAAGACCTATATTTTACTCTACTGATAAGTTTCAGACTAGAAAATGCGGAAAAGACTACTTTTCATAAACAAATTGCCTCGGGCGGTTTATTTTGATATTCAGAGGTTCCATTTTCTCGCGAATGAAAATAGTTATTGAAATAAAGAATTTGGCCCTTCAAGAAATCTTCGACGACCTTTTGAACGCCAGTTGCATTTTTTTTTAAAAACATCACAGTGGCTTTAAAAATAAAAATGTAGGAATTAATTCGAGTTCATACTTTTCGTAATGAATTAGATTTGATGATGCTTTAGGGGAATATGAAATAATCCATGTGTTTGTTGAAGAAAAAAGATGATAATGTGGACGGGTCGTCGCATTCTCGTCTTGCGGTCGATGGGGTCTTGGAGGGAATGGCAGTTCGGCGCGTATCGTAGTCGTGACTGCCTTCATAATTTTATTTTGAAAAACTTAATCCAAAATTACAAACAACAACCCACTCGAGTTTCAAAGCAAAGTGCCGACTACGTCGACGGGACGGAATAGAATCCCCCTCCATTCGGATTGCAAATGAGTATGCAACTTGACCGAATCAAATTGTCATCTGTTTATTTGTATCAAGAACAGGCATATTTTTACTTTTCTTTGAAAATGATAAGATATAATTCATTACGAAAAGTATGAACTCGAATTAATTCCTACATTTCTATTTATAAAGCCACTGTGATGTTTTTAAAAAAAAATGCAACTGGCGTTCAAAAAGTCGTAGAAGATCTCTTGAAGGGTCAAATTCTTTATTTCAATAACTTTTTTCATTCGCGAGAAAATGGAACCTCTGAATATCAAAATAAACCGCCCGAGGCAATTTGTTTATGGAAAAAAAGGTACCTTTTTTTGTTAGGAAAAGTAATCTCTTCCGCATTTTATAGTCTGACACTTTTCAGTAGAGTAAAATATAGGTCTTCTTCTATAATACTCAATAAAAAAAATGGAAAAATATTGCGGACAACTAGCATGTTTCCCTGTGAAAAAGGCAGTTTTTTATAAACAAATTACTATATCTCGTGAATGATGAATGTAATAATTTTTGTTTCCATGTAGTTTAATTTGATGCTATAAGAGCTTCATTTTCAGATGATAAAAAATTTCAAAAAAAATTGGCGTCGTAAATATCACGTTTGCAAAAAACGGCTGCTTTGAGCAGTTTTTTGCAGTTTTCTTATTAACTGTTCGCCCAAATCGAACAAAACCTAATTCAAATGGAAGGTATTCTTAGTATCTAAAACATTTGTTCGAAGACATTTTCAATAAAATCAATAGTTCAAAATTTAGAAGCGAAAACGTGTGATTTCGAAACTTTGAACTGCACCCCTACCCCCTAGGACGCTCGATAGCAGTCCTTATAGAAACCTCATATTATACTCACTACTCCCAACAACTTCCACTAGGTCGCTACCTGTAATTAATTTTTTTATTTAGCACTGGTATGTTTCTCTATTGACTGGACTATGAAGTGAATTGCCGTCACTGTGGCGCGCTTCTCGAAAAATGCAAATAATGCGGAAACTAAAATTGTCATAACTTCAAAACTACTAAGTCAATTCAGATGAAACAAAAACTGAAGCTACGCCTTCAGAAACACACACACGTTGCGACACGTCGCACAGACGGTCCTATGAAAATTCTTATCGTCGTTGAACTTATTCAATGAGGGATATGCATCTTTTGTTCGATATGGCAAACATTTTTTTTATTCGTTCGATGTCATTAAAATATAGGGCTTCACCGAACAGTCTTCGCATTCCCCGTGCAAGGGCACCACGTAAACCACCTACGCAACAACATCCGTACGTGTTGTTTCCTCAGCGCAGGTGGTTTACGTGGTACGACCCGAAAAACCGCCCAAAAAATATTCGACTTCAATATAATGAAAAAAAAAAGGTTAAAGCCAGCACTCCTGGTTATGAATGAGTGCGACGGTTCGTGCAACTGTCGCAATGTGAATGGCCCTTTAATAAAACCAACAATTCAGTACATACTACATTTCACGGCTGAAGGTTTCGCTCTGTGCAGCCTCGAAGTAGCAACTCAGTTCACGGTTATACTTGCATTTGTTAAGTCTTGTTAACATAGTAGTGAACATGAAATTCCATTCACTTATAATATTTATTTCTTTATGATAATAAGAACCGTTCCGCTAGGATCAATAGATATTTCTTGTTCCATTTCTTCCAAAAAAAATTTCAGTAGCATTGGAATATTCTGCGTAGATCTGCGTAAAAATATGTCGAAATCGACATTTCTTTGAAAAACAAAAACTTTCTAAATTTACCCTCATTGAATAAGTTCAACGACGATAAGAATTTTCATAGGACCGTCTGTGCGACGTGTCGCAACGTGTGTGTGTTTCTGAAGGCGTAGCTTCAGTTTTTGTTTCATTAAAATACTTCGAAAAATTTTCGATTTTGTGTTCCAAACATCCTAAGAGCACTAATGCGTCATTGGGGTTACTATTTTCCAAACTATAGATTTCAGATTACATAGAATAACAGTCAAGACAGAAGGTTGAAGTTTACAAAAATTAGTTGTCGGTTAGACCATTTTTGAAATTCAGAATCAGGTTACCAACATGGAAGGTTTTTTTCAGAAAAACCCATTTCAACTCAAAACCAATTCCTTCACTTAACAGCAAAGTATTCGATAAAAAACAGGCCGACAGTAATATGCCACTATTTAACTTTTAGTTGCAAATTGACCGATTATTAATTATTACATAAAAAACCGCAAATGAAAATTTTTGCCAAAAAAAAATTAATAAAACGTGACATCACATTAACGGTATCGTTAAGATCAGATCTAAGGAAACAGATAGTAGTCAAAAATATCATTATTATTCAAAATTCTCTTTTTGTTGGACAGAACTACCGATAGCGGCCGATTTGAGGAACATACCGTGCGCCCCGAACGACTATTTTGAAATCGACTGCAATACTTGCTATTGCAATTTGGAACAATCGGGCTACTTGTGCACTGAAAATATCTGTTCAGGAGAAGAAGTAATGATAAGTGGACCGTCCACTCAAATACCTTTGGCCAATTCGAGCATTTTACTCATTGCAAATAACACGGCGCAAATAATCAAAAACATTTCGGACATCGAGGATAACAGCACCTTTCAACTTCCAAAGATCAATGTCACTGTATTACGCGACCCGACGAGGAGGCATCCAAAAATTTTTCGACATCCGGAAACGAACACCAAAAAAGGCGCCGCGGTTTCTAATAGTCATTAGAAACGAGGTAACAAAATCATTAGGATAAAACAATAATCAACACCCTGTATATTTCTTTTCTTTACTAAACTCATAAGATTTTTTCTCCACAGCGTTCAGCTGTACTCCCGGACAGATTTTCAAAAAAGAATGCAACGAATGTAAGTGTACGCAGGATGGGAAAAACGCCATATGTACAACGCTTAAATGTGAAGGCGAAATTGAAGCACAATTATCCTCAAACACCACGATTCAAATTCAAAATTCAACAACTTCAACAACACCAAAAATTGTAACTCCAACTTCAACGAAACGTCCAACTTCAACTATCAAGGCTCAAAAGAGTGCAGCTGTCAACTGATATTTATGAAAAATTTAATGTATTCAAGTATTGTATTAATTTATTAGTTGTATTTAGGAAAGTAGTTCTGCCAAACATAGTTTTTCGACAATTGAAGATTTTTCTTGTCGTCCTAATTGACGTTTGGAAAATTTTCATATCAATGTTCGCTTTATTTTTAGTTTATATAAATATAGACTTTGCATGGTAAGGAATTTGTTTTACATATAGAGCAAGACAATTTATTAGCTTTTCCAAAATGTGAGTATTTCTTAGTTTTAAATAAACGTTTCGACAAGATGAAACATATTTATTTTATTCATTATTCAACTTTTTGTTTTGAGTAATCAACAAAATTATATTTTTGGTAAAGTGTCATTTTGATTCGAATGACACTTTCACATAGCAATATCGTATATTATTAAATTTGATTTCTGGTGCAACGTAGAACTGAAAAGTTTCTCACGGAATTCGAAAAATGTTTGGTATACATGTCAGCCACTTTTCTTTGCAGTTTATACAAATTATATTAAATCTTTGTTTATGCAATGTAGAGATTTGTGAGCTTGCGTTATTTGATACCCTAAGTGGTCCCAACGCGACGAAAGACTATAATTTGAATATTCGTTCACTAAAGGCGACCGTCCATATAGGCGATTCAAGTTCCCTGAGCACAAAAAAACGGTCTATCTCCAAAAGTACCCAGCTACCAGATATTCGATTTTTGACACTTTCACAATGCACGCTTGAGAAAGGTTCGATTTATGGGAATTTCGGAAGGGATATCCCTTTTCATTCAGACTCCATAAAACTATGGCTCAATTTAAATTAAATTGAAAGTGAACCTGTACACGACGTATTTTTCGCTTTCGTAAAAAAAATATATTCCACATCTTATCTCTTGCCTTTATACCTATGTACATGAGTACATAGCGAGAGTTTGAATGAAAAGGGATATCCCTTCCGAAATTCCCATAAATCGAACCTTTCTCAAGCGTGAATCGTAAAAGTGTCAAAAATCGAATATCTGGTACCTGGGTACTTTTCGAGCTAGACCGTTTTTTGCGCTCAGGCAACTTGAAACACGTGTGAGTGTTTTTGAGGGAAAAATCGGGGAGCAAGGAGTCAGTCAGTGGAGAGCTCCGCGGGATTGCCAGCGTTATTATTATTTGCGAAGAAAAAGATGAATCTAACAACATGAATCTGACATCAGAAGTGGAATAGACCTACGAAAGCCCAATTTTCTGTTTTTTTGAATGGCGCAAAAGAAATACGGTTGTCGCAAATTTTTTCGTTGGGTTGTTTTCGTTTCGAAGTGAAATGTCTTTTGTGTTCGATAAATGTGAGGAAAGAAAGTTCTAATCGCTATTCCGGTAGATCATCATATTGTACCGGTGCGAAAAGTGCTTTTACGTCGTTATGTGTTGGGTGGTTCTTCGAAAGTCGCCGATTTCTCAGGAAGAACGACCGTTGTCGATTGTTAGACATTTGCAGCAAAAAACACGTAAATATTTTTTGTCTTCGGACCATTCCTGTGTAGAGAAAAGTCTTTGTGGTAAGTGGTTCCTTTTTCTAATTTGATTCCGTTGATGAAGACGCGAGGATTATTTTCTCAAAAAAGGAGAGGAGAAACAATGTACGTATTTTCACTGAAGATTTCGTAAGATACAGTTTATTACTTTGTATAATTCAAATTTGAGTTTTTTACAACGTTAAAAGGGAAAATATGGCATTTTATTTAGATGTTTACGTGAAATATTATTTTCTTAGAAAATAATACGTGGATACAGCGTGGTAGATGGTATCAAACAGAATATAAAATTTGATTCAAGATTTTGTTTAGAATGTTTGTTCCATACTTCACGTTACCGAAAACATTTATCGATGCGAATTGTTATTTTCAATATCGATCTTTCAGCACGATTATTGAAGGCAGGCAGACGATTTGCTATCGTTCACTCCATGTCGCGAACCGCTGAAAACTACCCGTTTTCTCGGCCTTGCGACGAATTGAAATAGGGCTAATAAACGACGCTAATTATTTTTCAGTAAAACCTTCTTCAAATTTATTTGACACTAACTGTCACAAAATTCTTTTACATACTAGATTTTCCATACAACATAAAATAGTTAAAACTCCACTCCAGTCTTCCACATTCTCCCACCTGAGACACTTTAAGGTTAACACAAAAGTGTCTCATCACGTTAATTAGGATATCTGGTAGGTGCCCTAGACAACCGCCCGACTGCGTCACTCTAGCTACACGATCGGATGATCTGCTTTGCTTTACTCCCGTACTGTCACTATCTTTAGCGTTATTTTCCTCCACTGGAACATTCTCAGAATCTACTACGTCATGTATTGCTTTAGCATCAATTAATTGCTGTTTAACGCTAGGGTCGATGTATTCTAAAGAGTAAAGTTTTTGAATTGGACGTAATAGCTGCCCTTTTGCCCTATCCACCCGGACGAGACGGACACGATTGTCCTTACCAACTAACAGCTCCACTACCTTACCGAGGGGCCAGTCTAGATGTTTCTTGCTATCATCGCCGACCAGAACCATCTCCCCCAACGATACGGACTTTCCAGACTTGTACCCTGAACGTAGCCGTAGCTGGCCCAGGTATTCACTACGAAACCTACGTCGTAAATCCTCTCTTAGTTTTTGTTTGTACCGCATTCTACGATTAAGAGACATTTCGTCCACTGCGTCACAGTCTGGTACTCCACTAAAAGCTTGATCCATCAGAAACATTGAAGGAGTTAGTGAAACCATGTCTTGCGGATCATCCGAAATATAAGTAATCGGACATGCATTAACAGTCGCTTCGCAATCACACAAAATTGTTTGCAACTCTTCGTAGTTTACAGCGGCACGACCCAGGACTTTCCTCAACAATTGTTTTACGAGACCAACTAAACGTTCCCAGAATCCACCCCACCATGCTGCAGTTGGAGGGTTAAAACGCCACTTAATGCGCTGAGAAGAAGTATTGGAAATAATCGTTTGCCAATCAAGTCGAGCAAATGCGTTTTCCAGCCCAGTAAAATTCGTTCCATTATCACTATAGACAATCGCTGGTCGACCACGTCTAGCTACGAACCTACGAAAAGCTTGCATAAAATTGGCTGTGGTCATCGAAGTCACCAATTCCAAATGTACTGCTCGGTAAATTGCACAAGTGAACAGACACACCCACGATTTTTGTCCATCTCGAAGAAAAAATGGACCAGCAAAGTCTACTCCCACAACTTCAAAGCAGACTGCATCTCGCACTCGGTCAATGGGCAGCGGAGGAGACAGCTCCACGAATGGTTTAGAGTTATGCCGCTTACAAACTCCGCAGTTCGAAATAACGGATTTTACGGTCCTGCGACCGTCCAAAATCCAGTATTTTTCTCGGAGTATACTCAAAAGTCCTTGAGTCCCAACATGACACGACTGAACATGCAGGTCAAAAATGAATTGTCGCACTACGTGATGGTCTGCAGGAAGTACCACTGGAAACCGAAAATTGTCATTGTCGGTTCTCTCACATACACGCGATTTTAGCCGAATTAGCCCATTTCCGTCACGATATGGACTTAAAGACGTAAGTTTTGTATCAGTTTCATCCAAAAAACTTTCAATACAAATTGTTCAGCATGAACGAATTCCTCGGTACTCAATTCTCCTGTTTTGCGCTCCTTACACAACCTGGCATTATCAACAAATCGATTTATCCATGCCATCATGCGCACTATCTAAAGTGCCAATCTACCGAAGTGCTTCCATTAAATAAAGTAACAAAAAGCCTTTTTTTCCGTTCTTGGCCTATTTCTTCTTCATCGCACAAATCTACCTCCTGGGGCCACAAATGTTCGTGTTCATATAACCACTTCGGGCCCTCCCACCATTTCGAGTCAACAAGTTTTCGTGGTGAACACCCACGCGAAGGAAGATCGGCGGGATTGTTATTTCCAGGAACATGTCTCCATTCTTCGATGGCCGAAAGACTGCGTATTTCTGCAACGCGATTTCCCACGAAGTTAGCCCAGGACTCCTTTCTTCGAATCCACGACAAAACAGTTGTCGAATCGGTCCAAAAAATACACTTAGTTCTGGTCTCTATGCTTTTCCGGACGCTTTCACATAATCGAACTGCCATGTTTGCAGCCAACAACTCCAAACGGGGAATGGTCATCGTCTTTAACGGTGCAACCCTGGCTTTTGCGGCTAATAAGCTAATAATCACATCCTTATTACACTCAATCCGCAGAAAAACTACCGCAGCATAGGCACTCTGACTAGCATCAGCAAAAGTATGTAGAACCCATTGTTGATTCGCTTCATAATCAACACGAAAGCATCGAGGAATTTCAATAGACGACAAATGAGTTAACTCGTTCAGCCAAATTTTGAATTCGCTCTCAATATCTTTATCAACCACTTCGTCCCAGGATAATTGTTTTTTCCACAACCGTTGAAGCAGTAATTTAGGCATCAAAGTCGTCGGGCAAGAGAAACCAATGGGGTCAAAAACACGTTGAGCCATTGATAATATGATACGCTCAGTAACTACAGGTTTCGATTCGCTCCAAATATCTTTCCAGCAATTTTCACTTAGAGACAGAACGTCTTTTCCTGGTTTCCAATTCAAACCAAGGACTGGGACAATAGATGACGAGTTGTCATTTCGGGTGTACTCCCACCCTCTTAAGTCAAATTTACCCTCAGCCATAACCATTTCTTCTCTGCATTTCGACTCTGTTGACTCTGTAATTTCCAACACGTCTAATTCCCATAAATCTGCAATAGACGCATCCCGCACCAAGCAACTAAGAGTTGTGCCATGATGAGTTTGGTTTACCGAGACTGCTCCCATTAGAGTCCAGCCCAAAAACGTCCCTATAGCCACTAATCCACATTGTAAAACAACCCTCTCTCCGTTGTACAATTTCCCTGCTATATCAGCGCCAATTAAGACTTCAACGGGTGCCGCATCTTTTATATCGGAGATTCGAATATTTTGAGCCATTAACTCGTTCAACCATGGGCCATACGAAACGGGAGGAACATCTTTACAGATTTTTGTTTCATCTAACACTTCAAACGTACATTCGAAATCACCATTCACCAGTGTAATGTCATAGCACTCATGAATTTGTGTCGACATTGTTCCACCGAACAAACTGTGAACCAATTTCTCTTTCCACTTGGATCCAAATCCTAAACCTTTAGCGGTGTCTTTCAAAATATACGACCGCTGCGAACCGCTATCTATTAAGGCCCGTACCCATATATATATGAACCATTTCCAGTTCTCAATTGTACTCGTAAAGTTTGCATAAATACTTGAGTACATGTGTGGTTAGAAAGTGAGTGGTCAACAACTGCAAAACCATCCTGTTTATCTGCTACTCCATCACTGTGTTGTTGTCGAGTCGTTAATCCAGGACACATTAAAGGCGTCGATGGGAGGTTGTATACCAATTTGTATGTAAGGTTATGGAGCGAAAGGAGCGGGAGGATAGAATGCGTGAAAGAGAGGATAGGACGAACACGGCAAGGGGTAGCGAGGACGATGACGACTAGGCAGCGGTAGTGAACGAGTGCGATGGGGGATGCCTGATGATAAGATCTGTTTCTATGGTCGGCCAGGCATCCCCTCTTGCCGCACGCGCGTGTCCCGGAGCCTTCCAGCCCGAACATCTGGGCTGGGACGTGAAGGGCACGGAGGGTTTTTAGTGGGTAAACCTGGTTGACGGGGATGTCTTGCGCCCATCCATGAATTCATGTCCTGGATGGGGGTGAGGGATTGTCGTCTTCTAGGGAGTCCCACACTCCCCGGAGGATACCGTTTCCCGGGGCAGTGCGTAACGCATTTTCCCTCCGTAAAAAAAAAAAAAAAAAAAAAAAGGGACACATTAAAGTAACGTGTTGTTTTCTACATATAACACACTGTACACGTGTTCGGCACCACTTGGACCAGTGACCAGGTTTGAGGCAACGGTAACAAGCTTTTTGGGTTTTTAGCGCTTCCCTTTTCTGATCCAGCGTATACTTCTGCGCTTTGAAACAATTCTCGCTATCATGCATGCCCCCACAAAAACCACATTTGGCTTTGGCCACATCACAATTTACGAGACCCACAGCAGTAGGAAGGCTAACCTCAGTTGTATCAGCCGTTTTCTTCTTTCTGCCTACATCTTTGGTCTCAACTGAGCGTGTAGCAGTCAAACCAAAACCTTCTGCCGCAAGTTTAACTCTTTGCTCACTCTCTACTTCATTTCGGAGAAAATCCATTAAACCTTTTAAGCGCTTTTCTAAAGTGGTGACATTAGAATCCTTAGTCGTAACCGCATAACTTGACATGCGTTGCCAAGCCCTCAAAATTTCATCCGGTAAGCATGATTCAATTAAAGGAAACAACATAGCATAACACTTATCTGAAGTAATGCCTAGAGTATCGAGTGCACGCAGTTGTGCCTCAAGAGTTTCGTACAGTGCAGACAACTCAACTTTATTTTGACGCATGGCGTTGCTTAGAACCAACTTCAACAATTCTCGCACGTATACCTCTATTTGTAGATCTTCTCTCCCAAACCTAGAGTGCATACTGTCTACAACCTTTGATAGTTGCCAACCATTACAGGAAAACTTTCGACCAGTCGCCTTGCGCGACTGCCATCCAGTGTAGCCTGCGTTAAATACTCAAGCTTGTCGTGCTCATCTATCTCGACATCATCATGCACTTTTTTGAATTGCGCCCAAAACGGCAACCATCCCTTAATGCTACCATCATACTTTTTAAATTCAAGCTTTGGAAGCTTAAATTTACGCCTCCCTGACTCAGTAGGGTTACTGGTTGATAGGTCTGCGCCCTTTGGCTCCAAAGAACGCACTGAAGTTTCACTCTTGTCGTCATCAATCAATTTGCTACATCTGACTTTCAACTGAGTACATTTTAACATGTATTCATCGCTAACATCCATTTCATCTGTTAATTCGGCTTCTGTGGCATGCTCCATAAGCATGCGTTCGTATACTGAATTGTTTACTGCTTTTAAATCATTTTGTTTCTGCTGCAACACTTCCCAAAGACTTTGCACCACAATGATGTCCACCGAAGCACCCGCCAAACGATTTTCCAATTCATTTACCTTGCGGGTCACAGCCGAACGTAACACTGCTCTATGTCTCTTGTCTTTCTCCATTTTGGGAATATCCAAGTATTAGCCCCTCTGTCCTGTCACGGTCGCCACTATGTCGCGAACCGCTGAAAACTACCCGTTTTCCCGGCCTTGCGACGAATTGAAATAGGGCTAATAAACGACGCTAATTATTTTTCAGTAAAACCTTCTTCAAATTTATTTGACACTAACTGTCACAAAATTCTTTTACATACTAGATTTTCCATACAACATAAAATAGTTAAAACTCCACTCCAGTCTTCCACACTCCAAGTGAAGAATGAGTTTTGACACCCAAATAATCAAAAGCAAATAATTAATTCGTTATTATTATTTCCCGACTGATGGAAAGTATTATTCATGATTTTTTTGTGTCTTTTGATTGAATGTAGAGTTTCGAAGCGAATATAAAAATGAAAGTTTTGTTAAGCAGACGGTTAGTTCGAGATGATAGCTGCGTCTATTGATTTTATGAGCGTCCCAACACAAAATTTCATGTGGATTTAGATAAATGGATTACACTGATGACATTAACGTATCAAAATACTGGAATTTTTAGTGAATGTAATTCTCTTTGAATTTCGAATTATATTGACGGTAGATCAAATTCACCCGGATTCTGACAAATTAAATTTTGGAGTTGGTAAGATTAAAACAACGATTTTCAAGTTTGAGATTGATTTTTCTTCTGCAGTGTAATGCCTATTCGTTGTCACGTTTGAGAAGTTCAATTGTCCTAACTTTATGAAGTTATTGTCTGCGTTTGAATTGTGATTTGAAATTCTTTTTCGATAATTTCTTTATTTATGAGTTTTTTTGTTTCTTTCCAAAATTACATTTCCTGGGGAGTAATGTGCCTACCGATGTTTGATCTTTTGGTTATAGAACAATTTTGCAATATAATTTTGAAATTTTCTTACTGGTGTCACTTGGTAAATAGGCAACTAAAATGATCATATGATCTTGAAACGTTATCCATGGTAAATTTTATCAAACATGATGTCATTTTATTTAGTGAAAACACTTATGATGATTTTTCCTGTGTTCCTAAAGAGGCATAGATGACGTTAGGGATTGACAAATTGTCGAGTGCTTTTCAAAACCAAATTACAGTGGATTATACAACATAGTGCAGTTATGAACTTTGAGAAAATTTTATAAAGCGCAAGTTTCCTTTTGGACACAGAATACTTGTCGATTGTAATCTATCTTTGTTGGTTGGAACTCTGATCATGTGAAATGACGACACAATAATTGGAACCATTTGAATGTTTCAATAAATTAAACATGTGGCAGTGGTTTAAAGTTATTGGTTTAAAGTTATTGTATGATAATGTTTATTATTGATTTGATCTCAATTTGGAAGTGTAGGATGATGAAATGAAGAGGAAGTAAATTGATGACATGATAATCTTGTATTCCCTGTCAAAACTTGAATATTATTATATTATTGAATTTATTACCTCCATCTACGCCAAAATGATTTCTAGAATTTCGTATTGGTAAACCGTAAAGCATCCTTGGGGTAGTGATTACGAGGGTTGCTACTTAAGTTTTGAGATATGGCAACACCGATGATGATACGTCAAATCTGACACTGTTATCGTAAAATTTGACATTTTCGTAGTTGACGTTACTCAGAACGTTTTATCATACGAGTTCGATTTGAGTTATCCACAGACGCTTGAAATATTTATCTCCGTTCAAACATGGAATTAAAGCGCGAACATTTCAGAGCGATGATTTTTTACGACTTTCGACGTGGATTAAATCAACAGCAGTGCGCCGCTCAACTCGCGTTTACTTTTGGTGGTGAAGCACCATCTCGAAGCACCGTGTTTCGTTGGTTTTCCGAATTCAATCGTGGTCGCACTTCACTGCAGGACGATTTTCGTGAGGGTCGTCCAAAATCGGCTGTTGTGCCAGAAAACATCGATGCTGTGCGTGAACTGATAATGAAAGACCGTCATGTGACATACCGTGGGATTGAGGCAAACTTGGGCATTAGTTCCACTTGCATACATTCAATTTTGCATGAGCATTTGGCCGTCAAAAAAATTTGTTCTCGTTGGATACCGCATAACTTGACAGTGACTCAAAAAAAGGTTCGCGTCGATTGGTGCAAAGAAATGTTGGAAAAATTTAATCGCGGTGGTTCAAAAGACGTTTATAAGATCGTAACAGGTGACGAATCATGGATCTATGCATATGAACCCGAAACTAAGCAACAATCGGCTGTATGGGTGTTTCAAAATGAACCAAACCCAACAAAAGTCGTTCGCGCGCGGAGCACTTCGAAACAAATGGTTGCCTGTTTTTTCGGAATAACTGGTCATATTGCCACCATCGCTCTAGAAAAACGTAGAACGGTTAATTCCGAATGGTATACCAGCATTTGTTTGCCAGAAGTGATTGGTAAAATTAGGGAAACCAACCGCAGAAGAAGAATCATTCTCCACCAGGACAATGCAAGCTCACACACATCAGCCCAAACAAAGGAGTTTCTAAGTAGTCAAAACATCGAATTGACGGGTCATCCACCAGACAGTCCTTGTTTAGCACCCAATGATTTCTTTTTATTCCCGCTGATCAAAAATAAATTGCGAGGTCACCGTTTTTCTACACCCGAAGAAGCGGTTGATGCTTTCAAATCGCATGTTTCGGAGGTACCTTTATCGGAATGGAGAAAATGCTTCGACAACTGGTTCAAACGAATGCAAAAGTGTATCGATCTCAATGGAGAATATTTTGAAAAACAATAAAGCCATTTCCACTTTTAAAGATTTTTTCATCTCAAAACTTAAGTAGTACCCCTCGTATAAGGACTAATTGCTTTTTTAAAAGAGTGCAAAAATGACAAAACTTTGTTAGTCAATCAATAAATCGTTCTAAAACCAAAGTCTATTTCAACCATTAACCGGCACACACATCACAAAACTAAGTAATAATATTAGTACGTCTCAAAATTTCAGGTGGCGCAAGTGAAATTTGCGGTGCAGTGATAGTAAATGACTGAAATCATTTGTACTATTGATGCCTTTAGATTGAAAATTGCTGAACTTTTTCAGCAGAAATAGTTATTAATTGTAGAGGTTCGTAACGATATTGAATAAAAAAAAAATGGAAATACTTCATCGAATTTGTACCACGTTAATCCAAATAAGAAAAAGCGAAACATGAATTATATGGTTTCTCATACTACGTTAAATACGTTTGTTAGTCTTGGTGTTCACGATTTTATGACCGCACAGGGCAAATTTCCGAAACTTATGCCCAATTTTTGTGTTCTGTTCAGCGTACTTAAATTGCTCTGTTGACGATTTTCTTGCAGAAAAATGCAATGAATAAATGTTACATAAATTTCTCCTTTGTAATGGATTTTGAGAGAATATTAAGCGACTGTCGAAATCACTTTGTGTCTTTGAAGAATACCTAGTATTGGTTTCGTAGCATCAGATCGGATTGAACTTGTTGACTTTCAGTTTGTGTTAAAAAAAAAGTTTAAAGGTTGACAGTTCTCGAATTCTTGGGGGCTATAAAGTTGTTTGTGGAAGTAGTGAAATTATACAACAAAATGAATGTTAAAACGATAAGGTTGAACTGAAACCTAGTTCTAGAATTTGAAATAACAATTAAGAAATTAAACGAAATCAATTCATATAGATGACAATTGTTTGTTAATTTAAAATTGATCGGAACGAAACAGTCATGAATTCAGCGCAGTGTTTGGCGTGTGAGGTGCTAGGTTGTGTTACAGTTGTTTTGAAAACTTGGCTTTGGCTCAAGCACTTCGCATATTTCACTCGTTCGACTATTTCTTCCACTTTTGTTTCGCAATAGTTGTGAATTAGGTGTCATAAACCAGCTAAATTTTACACATTGGTCTTGACCAATTTTATATCAAGTCTGCAGAGTATTTTGGTGAAATTCAGCTCAAGTGACCAAATCGAGATGCCGTTACGAATGAAAGAACAAATGAAGCAAAAAAAAATTAAATTTGGGAGAGGTGCCATTACGATTGTAACAACTCTCAACCGTGTCCGAATACTTTTGCGTACATCACTTACACCACAATAGCAATAATAGCTCCAAACGTTTATCATTCTTTGCATTACTGACAAAGGTTGTAACAATTGTTTCGTTGGTGCGGTAACGAACTCTGTTGCAGTAGATTCCTCGTTATGTTGCTTCTGTAACGGGATCTGTTACAGTAGTGTGATGATTCTTCGTCGCAATCACATAAACAAATCTTCCACAAAACATAGAACAACACCACATCTTCAGTGTTTATCATTCTGTGCCACATCAACGACCCAACGTATTCTGCTGCAGTACGGATGGTTTTGTCACCATACAAAACTTTTCTATTACTGTAGCCCCACACAGTCCGGTGTTAATGCTGCTGCTGCTGCTGTCCTGCCGCCACCGGCCACACACTGGCCGACTGCCGTCTTTATCATCGACCGTCAGTACGACGTTGAATATTCATTTGGATGGATATACAAGTTACCGCAGCTGTGGCGCCATGCTTAAATAGCAGAGCGCTCGATCTGTACTGATGACCAGACAAGCATTCAAGTCAGTTTATATCATTTACTACCCTTTGACTTCGGTCGTGAGGCCGACCAGTTCACAGAAGGAGTAGCAACCCGGCCACACGACTGCTTTCGATACTGGACTGCAACATTTCCTGCAGTCAACGGCATTCGTGAGGCCGAGGGGTATCACTTCTCATATCTACGAACGTAACTCCGCTTATACGTACTGTTTTGTAGCTGAGCTAACAAAGTTAGTTGAGGTTACTGGTATCGATTCGTTGTTGTGATAACGAAGAGTACACACATACTAGAATGTGTTAATTTTTGTGTATTGATGAGGAAAGGAGAAACGTAGAAGCGTATTCTTTTGTCACTGTGGTGACAATCGCAGCTGCGGTTGCGTGTTATGATTAAAAGTATTGCTGGTCACTGCGGTGACCAAAGCAATTGCGGTTGCGTGTAATAGTTCATAGTTGGATGTTGTTACAGTAATCAATTATTATCAAGTGATTTTCACAGTACTCATCATCGGTTGTTACATTTACACCACATATTCCCGGAACTATTTTGGACGCGTTTGTATGGGACGAATTTCCATGCTTATTTCTGAGGATTGATTGACAAACTAAATTATGCATCGAATTCATAAGAATTTCCCTCTCTTCTATCTCATCGATCTTACGTAATTTTGCAGCGATCATAAATGCAAAGTGGTCATATTCGTCAAGTTCCCTATTTACTTTTGGAACAGAAAGAGTTTATAAGCATTCAAGAGCTTCGTCCATTTGTTTTTTGGCATTCATCATTTCAGAGGGTAAATTTCGCGCCGAAAACTGATGATACCCTGTAGAACTACTACGACGTTTCGAGTTCAGTCCTGGCGGAACAGGTGTACTTGTTTCTACAGTGTTTGATTCACTTGATTCCAGTTGATCGGAAATACCCTCATCTAGGTTAAAAATTTGCGTTTCGCAATTCTCTGATGGTGGTATTTACTAGAACAACAAACGTATTTCAAGACGATATAACTCAAGTTTTGAAGGTATTCTCCTAATTATGATGAGTGATAAATGAAAATTACGAGAAGTCTTCTATTGTAAATCAACAAGTTCGATTTGTTTATCGTAAAATCTTTCAATTTTGGAAGTTTGAAGGAAGAAATGTTCAAAAATAATACCTAATAATCAAATGCTCTTCGTACTATTAAATCAATTTGATATTTTGAAGTGAAAAATTTTCAGAACTGAAAACTGAACAAATATGTCATCTTATATCAAATGTTTCAACTGTTGGAAATAATCTAAAAATTTGATAATACGTCAAAGTCGATGGATCAATCAGAGATCATAATTTCCCCAATATCGATCGAAGTCATTCCCGAAGAGACATCCGGTATAATATGGGAGAGAAATACGTACCTCAACTTCAGTATTCAATGTTGTATCTTCTTGGTATACTTTTTTCAAAAAACCATTCATAGTTTCAAACGCGAAACAATTTGTTGAATAAAAGTCACTTCGTCCCGCACCAGATTTCAAAAATTTTTTATATCGGTTTAAATGGAGTCTATAATAACCCATTAAACTTTCTTTTTTCTTCTTCAGTTCCTCTACCGTTGCGGGAAAAGACAATCCGTTTGATATTCGACGCCACGCGTCGCTTGTTGTCCCCCGATGTTTGTGGGACTTTTGACGAGGATCCCACAAACAAGGTTCATTTTGAAATATTTCGAGGAATTCCAAGATTTTTTCATTTGTCCATTCCATATTGGGAATTTTGAATGAAATGACGGTCGGACAAACACAAACGAAATGATTCGATTTTAATTCCGTAGACACACACAGTCCTCTGCTACTGCTGCTGCTCCTGCACCTGCACTGCCGCGACCGACCACACACTGCTCGGCTGCCGTCGTTATCAGCGACCGTCAGTACGACGCGTCAAAATTTAGTTCCCCTGATACCCCTGAGGAGTTATTAATTAAAACGTATAGTTAGTTGAATTTGTGGCGGATGCAGATTTGTGGGTAGACGCAACGTTTTCTATATTGCCCAACACATGTGCAGTACTCTGTGCAACTTAATTTATGGATATGAACAGATAACATACACCGATCGATTTTCATTGACGTTGCGTCTACCTATCATCTGCGATTTAGCTCAAAATATTCCTGTCTCCCATAATAGAAACCGAAATATTGCGGCATCGTTTGAGCGGCTTGATTTTCGTATTGGATTACCATGTCCAAGTCATAACAACGTTGCGGCTTCTGCACCAAGTCTGCACCAGCCATAAGGCAACAAGATGTTTATCGTCATTTAGATTTCAAACGAATTCAAACAAATGAGAAGGATGTCATTTACCCTGCAGCCACACGAATGCAGTTGACTGCAGGAAATGTTGTAGGGACTTATCAAAACCGTCATGTGGCTGGGTTATGTTATCTGGTCGGTCTCACGACCGCAGTCAAAGGGTAATAAATGAGATAAGCTCCTTGACTGCTTGTCTGGTCGACAGTACAGATCGAGCGCTCTGCACAGAAAGACGATATGCCATTTAAGCGTAGCGCCACAGCTGCGGCAACTTTTATGTCCATCCAAGAAAATATTCAACGTCGTACTGACGGTCGCTGATAACGACGGCAGCCGAGCAGTGTGTGGCCGGTCGCGGCAGTGCAGGTGCAGGAGCAGCAGCAGTAGCAGCGGACTGTGTGTGGCTACGGCATTAGATGTGAGTTAGCAATCGTAATGACAATGTCAGAGGCGAACATGGCCATCGTGATTCCGTATGAAGTGGTGTGTGATGAACTTTTTAAAAAAGAATCGAATTTGAACTCGCGGATATCTGCGTTATACCCGGAGATCAGTTGTGATCGTGTTGCCATCATTGTTGCGGAGCTGAAGAGGCGAATGATTCCTCACTTCGAGAGAAACTGAAGAAAGCCAACTTCGACAAAGAACGATTTTTTCGTCGATATTCTGATTGGTTGAAAGGGGACTTTCAGGTAAATTTGTCAAAAATCGTATCAGAAGGCCAGAGTGGATCATCACATAACTATGACGGACCCACTCCTCCACGAGGACGACCTACAAAAAATTTCGAGGACTGCAGTTACAAAGCCAGACGCTATAAAATTCAGAAGCTCAAGGATTCTTTCCATCAAGAACTAATCGATGAAGCCTCTTCGTACAGTACTTGCCGCTGTGAAAATAAGCCAGGCTTTGACGCAGAAAGTGCATTGGCACTAATAGTCCAAACAAGACTCACTGTCGCCGACTATGAAACCATCCGTAAGGCGACGAAGAATATAGGATTCAATATTTTTCCGAGTTATCGTATAATCTTGGAAGCAAAGAAGAAATGCTACCCTGATAATATCATGATCACCGAAACATCAGCAGAGGTGAAACTGCAAAATATGCTTGACCATACGACAAAACGGATCCTCGAAATTCAACCGGAAGAGAATTTGAAAAAAATGGAATCCCAAAGTCTCACCCTTCATTGGAAATGGGGATGTGATGGGGCGTCAGGACAGTCTGAATTCATGCAGAAATTTTCCGACAGTAGTGCACAATCATTGGACTCCCACTTATTTATGACATCCATCCTTCCTCTTCAAATCGTACATCAAATCAGTGAAGTAACCACAGAAATCTGGAAGAATAACAGCCCATCTTCTACCCGGTATTGTCGACCAATTAAGTTCCAGTATAGAAAAGAAACACCTGAACTCATCCTTGAAGAGAAATCTCGCATTGATGATCAAATAGAATTATTGCGAGATACTGTCTGCAATTTTGAAGATTTCTCGCTCACTATTAATCACCGGTTGTATTTCACTATGATTGATGGAAAAACAGCTCAGGTAAATTGTTGTCTTCAATTTGCATATACATACAAAAATTTTAAATGATTATCTGTTAAGTTTAACTGATTCAATCTTCGTTGAAGATTTTCTTGGATGGATATAAAAGTTGCCGCAGCTGTGGCGCTACGCTTAAATGGCATATCGTTTTTCCATGCAGAGCGCTCGATCTGTACTGTCGACCAGACAAGCAGTCAAGGAGCTTATCTCATTTATTACCCTTTGACTGCGGTCGTGAGACCGACCAGATAACATAACCCAGCCACATGACGGTTTTGATAAGTCCCTGCAACATTTCCTGCAGTCAACTGCATTTGTGTGGCTGCAGGGTTAAAAAGGAGGGTGCAGGCATGGAGCCAGACGTCTAGTCAGCGGTCTCATTATCAACGAAATGTTTTGCGATAATCCTTTTTGATGCGGGAAAAAACCGCCTCTCGAGCTATCGCCTAACGTGTAACGTCAATAACTGACCCGGCTGGTGATACAATGTAGGTATTATATTTGGGACATTATACAAATATACCTAAAAGCATGACATGGAATTGAAATTCTATGTATGATACCAAAATATTAGACATATTTAGAGTGAACATATACTACATGTTTGTGTCGGTTGAAACAAATATCTTTTGTCTTTTAAATTTCGTCCAGGGAGTTGTACCGCGAACGAGTTAACATCGATCCAGTGCGACCCATAAGTGCTCTCCCAGTCTTTTGGTGTGAACACTACGAAGCCATTTGCATAATATTATTGAAGAAACAAGTGATCCGCATACTGGTAATCACAGAAATTCTTTACGCATACGACAACTTTGTCGATTTCATCGACTGGCGTGTAAATATCCGTATAGTTCCGTTTATTCGATCTGTATATTCTCTGATAAGATAAGACAGGTAAAATAAAGCACCTGCCTACTCCGCCAAGGAGCAGGCAACCAACGATACAGCATGCTGCATTGTTGGTAATCGAAAACATAAAATTACATTTCATCAAGCCTTTGACTACATGGGCACAAAATGTCGAGCAACAGAGTGAACCAGAACGTATCTACGTACGCATCAGCTATTAAATCAATTCCGACTTCATCTTTTCCTAAAAAGGAACAAGCTATTTTGTTCCACTCTTCAGATTCTTTAAAATTATTCGATTACGTTAAATCAGTAGGAGATATAATTGGTCCTAAGAACATTAGCTTTGCATCAAGGATTTCAAACAACAAAGTCTGTATTTATCTAAGTAAAACAGAGCTGGTCGATCAATTAATAGAGAATCATCCTCAAATTCATGTTAATGGCGAAGAATTTCCAATAAGAAGATTGGTAACCCCAGCTAAAAGACTGCTAATTTCCAACGTCTGTCCATCGATTCCCCACATCGAGGTTGAAAAGTCTCTTTCAGAGTTGGGATTGAAGCTCGTATCACCAATCTCTTCTGAAAGCGGGTATCCAGGGTGACGACTACAATCATATATTGTCATTCAGAAGACAGGTATACATTCTCCCCCCAACCAACGATTATGACTTGCAAACTTCATTGATTATCAATCATGAGGGCAACGGATACAGGATATTTCTGTCTACCGACAAATTAACATGCTTTGCCTGCAAACAGAATGGCCATATTGCTATCGACTGTCCGAACACACAGTCAGACTCTTCGACATCTCCAGGTACACAAACTCCACAGAATCATCTTACAAAAGATAACGAAACTTCAAATCCCTCACAAACCTCAAAAGATCAAGAAATCCTTCTCGCTGCACCAACGACTGCCAATACAGTAAATAATTTCTCACAAGAAAACCCTGTAGAAATTACTAAGACAAACCAACATCTTGAAGGGCAGCAGCTATCTCAAACTCCCTCAAAACAAATGAAAAGACAATTATCGAGCTCCACTAATTCCAGCTCTCAACTCTGTAACCCTGATGGGGAATCCATAACTTTCCAAGATTCACTAGACATGCCACCACCGCCGTCATTCGAAATGCCGAAATCTCAGCAGACCAAACGAAAAAGAATTAAAAAAGATAATGGCCTTGCCAAAATCTCCAAACAATCCTACGAAATAATAGATACGTTATACGTGGCGGATCCTGAATCATTTAATACACCAAAAGACAGTTTATTATTATTTCTCGAAAATACATTCGGAAACAAAACGTACTTCAGGAAGCCCAACAATTTACTCCAAATGTCAAGTCCTTACTTTTGGATATATACAGAATCTATCCATCCTCACTGAACGTTCGCTAAAAATAGACTCACTCGAATAACAAAAAGCTCAAGTCGGAGTTGAATATTAGCAGAGAAGAACTGGAGTGCCTAATCTCTGAACAAGAAGCCTCCAATGACGAAGATTTCTCATATAGTTCGCAGGAACCTCCAAATTCTCAAAATTAATGTCAATTTATCTTCACGTTGATTCAGTGGAATTGCAATGGATTCTATCCAAGACTGGAACGCATTCAACAGCTCATTAATGAAACACATCCGGAAATAATATGCCTCCAAGAAACCAACTTTAAAATCGATAACAATCCGTACTTAAATGGTTTTGTAGGCTACCACCATATTAGAACTACGCACCAACGAGCAAGTGGTGGAGTTTCCATCTTCGCTTCAAATGATATATATTCAACTCAAATACCCCTGAGAACTGAATTGGAAGCAGTAGCCATAAATGCTTGGTGTCCAAATAGAATAACTTTCTGCTCTGTATACATTCCACCAAACAAAGAAGTCTCAGAAACCCAGTTAACAAACATAATTAACCAATTACCGGCTCCCCTATTCTTTCTTGGCGATCTGAATGCTCACAATACACTGTGGGGGTCATTACGTACATATGGACGTGGAAAAATAATTGAATCAGTCCTAAATAATTCTGACCTATGTATACTAAATACTGGAAGCAATACTCATTTCAGCATTTCCTCGGGCAATTCCTCCGCAATAGATCTGAGTTTCTGCGACCCTAATTCTTTCCCTACCATAGCTTGGAGCGTAAAAGAGTCTCTTTATGACAGCAATCACTTTCCAATTGTTATTACAAACAACGTGGAAAAGCACAATCATCACATAACAAGGTGGAAAATCAAAAATGCCGACTGGGAGGGTTACAGAACTCAAGTGGACAAATCATTGCAAAATATTGAAAACTTTTGCGAAATAAATGGAGCGCTTGACGAAATGAATAAATGTATACTAAATTCCGCAATCAATCATATTGGCCAAACCCAAACGAAAAACACCAAAGATCGGTTCCATGGTGGAATGACGAGTGTATGGTAGCTACAAAAGAATGTAAAACGGCGCTCAATCGATACGGTAAAACAAAAATGTTATCGATATGATAGAATTCAAGAAAAAAAGAGCAATAGCAAAGCAAATATTGAAGGCGAGTAGGAAAAACTCCTGGCATGCATATGTTTCGTCCCTAACATCCGACACACCAGCGAAGGAGGTATGGCATAAAATACGACGAATGAAAGGAAACATCTCTTACTCGTCGATAGCGGCTCTTAAATCACAAGAAAGTCTCATCACTGACAGCCAAGAGATAACAGAAGTCTTTGCCGATTACTTTCAATCAAAATGTCGAATATGTGTAATCATGATAATTCTCCAGAACTTAATGATACCAAATATGGGACCCTACCACATTTACAAAAAATGGATTTGGAGTCCTTAAATTCACCTTTTACGATGTCAGAACTGCGCTATGCCCTTTCATCTAGTAAAAATTCCGCTGCAGGTCCAGACAATATCCCTCAGAGTTTCATCAAAAATTTGGCACCCCTTAGCATTAAAAAACTATTGACATATTATAATTATATATGGACTGCAGGGAAGTTTCCAGAACTCTGGCGTAATTCTATAGTTTTCCCAATACGTAAAATGAAGAAGACTACTGATAATGTCAATTCATATAGACCAATAGCACTAACATGTACAATGTGCAAAGTGATGGAAAGGATGGTGAACAAAAGAATATTGTGGCATCTCGACAAATACGATATTATATGCTAGACCCAATCAGGATTTAGGCCTCATAGAAGTACCTTGGACAACCTGGCAATTCTTCACAGCGACGTGATAAATGCCTTCAACAATAATCAGGATGTAATCGCCGCAGCACTTGACATTGATAGCGCGTTTGATAAACTTCCTCATCACACAATACTGTCTAAGTTCATAGAATATCACATGACAGGCAATATTTTCAATTTCGTTCAGAATTTTCTCAGTAACCGCTCATTTAGAGTACGGGTCAATGCAAACATATCTGCTGAACGTCCACAAAAAAACGGGGTACCCCAGGGCTCCGTCATTAGCCCAACGTTATTTATTATGACAATTAACGACCTCTGTGAAGGACTTCATGCACCAATTAAGCACGCACTATATGCAGATGATCTCGTTGTATATTGTCACGGAAAAACCTCCAGTGCTATGTCCAACATCCTTCAGACAGCCATAGCTAACTTAGAGAAAAAAGCAAAATCCTTAGGACTTCGTTTTTCTACTGAAAAATCCAGAATAATTAAATTCAGCAGAAGGGTAACTAGCATGACTGCTCCTAGCGTTTATATAAATGGAACACGCATACCAGTTGTGGAAGAACTGACAATTCTTGGACTCACTTTTGATAAAAGGTCAGCTGGAAATGCCACATCAGAAATCTGAGAAAAAAATGCCTGCAAAATATCAATCTCATTAAAACGCTATCACATCAGGCTTGGGGTTCGTCTGAGGAAGTTCTACTTAGAACATACAGAGCCATCATCCGCTCAAAACTCGATTATGGCAGTCCTTTATACATGTCGGCATCTAAAACCCTCCTAAAACCACTCAACGCAATACAGAACACTTCACTAAGACTGTGTCTTGGCGCATATAGGACCAGTCCAGCGGAAAGTATAAATGTGGAAGCAAACGAACCGCCCCTATGGCTACGACGTAAACTTTATTTTTTAAAGTACTGCAATAGGATATCGGCCAATCCTAAGAACCCCGTGCGTGAACTCATACTCAGCTCTGATAGATACACGAGTATACAAAGGAATCAGAAAACAATGGCACAACTGCTTTGCTCGCTTCCTGCTAATGTAGACTTTTCCAAAACTACTGCTATTACTTTTTCACACAAAGCTCCGTGGACTAGACGACATCCTCAAATAGACATCACACTCTCTCTTTTTTCAAAATACCAAACACCATCTCAGTTCTTAGGGCAAAAATTTTTGGAAAAAATACATTCTTTTCCGAAAGGCACAGTATACTATACTGACGCATCAAAAGGTGAGACAGGTGTGGGTACTTCAGTTACAACTTCCACCGCAACGATCAAACAGTCTAAACTTCCACCAACAGCAAGCTCATACACCGGCGAACTTTACGCCATACTTGAAGCCATTCTTTTTTTAAACCCCTCTGTCAAAGATGCAACAGTGTGCACTGATTCTTTATCTGCCATTCAGTCAGTCGAAAACATATTCTGCCAACATCCTCTAGTCACCTTAATACAAGATGGTATCGACAAAGCACTACAACAGGGAACGAACGTCAGACTCTTGTACGTTCCATCACATGTAGGGATTCTCGGCAACGAAATGGCTGACAAAATGGCCAAAAATAGTCGCCTACTTCTTCCGTGCGAAAATTTGTGTATTCACAGCGACATCAATATCGTAATCACTAACGAAATTCGCAACATTTGGCAGCGTGAATGGAACAGTAATAGATCGAAGTTGCACGAAGTTCTTCGAACAATCACACAAACATCTTTACCACCCATGAGCAGAAAAGAAAAAAGTCTCTTACGCAGATTACGCGTTGGACACACGCGTCTCACTCACGGACATTTACTAACTTCAGATGCCCCAACCTGCTGCCAACACTGTAATATACCGCTGTCGATAAAGCATATCTTCTCAGAATGTGAATACCTTAACCCATGGAGAAAAGCATCTGGACTTCCCGACGATATCCAAGAGCTGTTGGGATCAGAAAAATATATACATCGGATAATACATTTTTTGCACCACGTAAACTTACTTCGGGAGATGTAACGTTTCTCTAGATATCAATTCAGATAGTGTATTTCATGATTTTTTTCTCTTGGTCTTCTAAGACTATTGTAATAAACTGTATCTGTGTCAATGGCCCCAGTAGTCGAGACACGTAAATTTCAATAAAAAAAAAAAAAAAAAAAAAATTTCGTCCAGTAAGTGCCTATATCGTTTCATATTATCCTCAGCAGCAACCTTATTTTATAATTCGGGGTAGCATTTGAAGAAAAACATAATTTGTCTAAAAAATCATGTTTCTGGAAACATTTTCAAGAGAAAGTTAATTCTGGCAAATTTAGGTATTTTCCAATACCACTAGGTAGTTTACTGAACCACTAGTCTTGAAATTTTCGACTATTTTGCATCCCTTCCGATAGCAAATAAAAAAAAATAATATACGCGAATCTGATCAACGTTACGTATAATGCCGTTGTCAATGACATTAACATATTAACGTGTTAAAAATCGTGGCCACACTTACGTTTATTGCTCGCTTCTGTAATTCTGAGTCACGATCAGAGAGAATAGAAATATTTCATAAATTGAGATTTTACTTGACTATCTGCAGCATTTTAGTATGATAATAAAGTGATTCCTGAAGTCAGGATGGATGAGCGGCTAGAAGAAGTAAGAGAGGAAATCTTCTTTTAGAGAACAAGTAAACGGTATGGAGTGGCGCACTGGGACGGGCGCATGTCAGAATGGCCGTTTCAGCCACTTTTCTTTTCAGTTTATACAAGTTATATTAAATCTTTGTTTATGCAATGGGAGATTTGTGAGCTTGCGTTATTTGGTACCCTAAGTGGTCCCAACATGACGAACATTTGTTGATTAAAATATGATTAAAATGAATGGCGTGGGTATTGGGTTCTCGAAATATGTGTGAGTGTTTTTGAGGGAGCAAGGAGTCAGTCTTAGTGGAGAGATCCCCGGGATTGCCAGGCTAATTATTATTTGCGAAGAAAAGGATGAATCTAACAAGATGGATCTGACATACATATCATATTATTTTTAAACAAAGTAAGTACATATTTTGTTTTTTCAAACCCACCCAAAAGTTCCTATTAGTCGTGAACCATCCCGACATTATAACTTGACTACACCCGTGCAAATACGAATTAGCATCATCAACTTTCACTTGTTTTCCCGTCCCGTTTCGCAATACATATCTCCATTGACTCAACGTCGGCGTCGTCCACCGCCGATAACTGAGACCTTGGAGACAGACTAAATGTGCCAATGCGGCAGGCGACGTGAAGTGACAGAGACCGTCATTCGAAAACAAATTTGTCTGCGATTATATCAATTTCTGTCGGTTGGAATCGTACACGTATTGATCGCATTTTTAAAATTCGTTCCTATCTTAAAAATATTTTCTTCACATTCTGTAATCTTTGTTGTTTTGGACTCATTTTGTCGTGGAGATTCTAGTGGTTTCATAGTCTCCTTCATTGCGTCTGCGGAATAAAAGTTCTTTAATTGTTATGAACTGATTTAATAAAAATCATGAATCGTAGATACCATCCGTGATAGCGTTTTTGTTTTTTGTATTTCTTCTTTTTCATATTCCGTAATGGTAATGTGATTTTTCAACTATTGCAATTCCTGACGAATTATATATGAACATTCTCCTATGAATGCCTAATTCATTATGAAGTTGATATAATTCTCTACGAAATTTATTGAAGTTGTGAACAAGCACTTTGATCTATTATTGATTGCCTAAGTGCCTTATTATCAGGGTCTGTATTAAGGGGGGAGCGGCATTTTTGTGCGTTCTTCCTTTGTGATTAAGTAGTAGTCGTTGAGTCGTCGAACAGAAGACATCACCTCCGTTCACATTTTGTGAAAGAAGCACTTCGTGCCAAAGAATATCTACATACTGAACAAGAAGCGTCACTCTAGGTAATTTACGTACAAAGTTATATTGACAGAATTTTATGACCATGAGCGACTTTGGCGAACCTGCGCACTAACAGAATGTTAAACGCACGGATTCAGGAATATATTCGAATTGGTTATCGTTATTTTAAAAGGATGGATACAAATCAGACATGAAGTTTGGATTTCTGATTAACACTATAAGTTTTGAACGAACAAGAATCATTCATCTTACGCAACTTTGGAACATATTTTCGTCGTCCCGTTAAATCCAGTCCTGGCAAGTTTTGAAGGTGTTTTAGCGCCATAGTGAAATCTGATTTCTTATTGGTGCGAAATCAGCTGTTTATGTCAATCCGTTTTATTTGTTGAACCTGCGCACTAAAAATTCGATATGAATTTTGCGTGGGAGTGACGCTTCTTGTTCAGTATGTAGATATTCTTTCATCGTGCTTTTTGTTTTATTGGTTCGTTTGTATACAGTCCATTGTTTATCAATTCTTCGTCCTCGTCCGGCTTTAGTTCGCCACTCTGTTGTTTTATTAGTTCGCATCAAGATGTGTTAAACCAAAAAATTAATGTCGTTATCCGGGTTGTGAAAATTGGCACGCACACCATTTTGGTCCTTCTTTGTCCGGATTAACCCATCGCTGTCGTCCGTACTTCGTCTACCATCTGTTGGTACATCGTCATCTCGTCATCGCCAGGCATCGTTTTATTAGCTGAAGTTTCGAATAGTCAATCGAGGACATTTTCCTGAGATGTAATTATTCGTTCGAGGAAGTTCGTACATGTTGTATGGATGCCCACTTACCACCAGATGATCAGACTTCGCTTTCCTCAGAGACGTTCGTCACTTGGTAAGAACCATTACAGTTCTTGGGATTTGTATTAATGTAATTTGTTTAGTTATCAATTTTGCAGGGAAATGATCGCAGATCATTTTGTTGCAAAGCAGTGTCTCATCAAGCTTGGGGGATCCGGCAAGGTCGTCCAAATTGATGAATCCATGTTTGGTCGTCGCAAGTACAACTGCGCTCGAATTTTGAATGGACATTGAGTGTTGGGGATGATAAAAGATGGCCGGGATGACGTTTTTCTGGCAGTCGTCGCTTCTCGAGATGCTCAGACTCTCATCCCGTTGACTAAGGACTACTGTTTACCAGGTGAGATAAGTTTCATCAATAACAAGACATGAAATATGCATTTTTCAAAGCAAGGAATTGATTATAAAAGAATGAATAATGAATTGTTATATTGTTTTAGGAACGGAGATTCAAACTGATGCTTGGAAAGGTTATCGATGGTGATCACTTGGTGAATCATAGTGATCTCGAGCATCGCTTTGCGTGTAAGTATGAAAAAGAAAAAATTGGTTTTCCATATTTTTTCATAACATTTTGTTTTCTGATATCTTCAACATCTGATATTCAACATCTTGTTGAATCTTAGTGGATTGTTTTCACCGACGTCGATAACCAAATGCACAGTTCGCTAACCATTTGTTTTTAGGTTAGGTTAGGTTAGATTAGTTTTGGGTTAGGTTAGGTTAAGTTAGGTTAGTTTTAATTTAGGATAGTTTTAGGTTTCCCCTCGAGGTATCTCCCCCACGAGGATCAGCACCTTGTCGTGGTGTGGGGGCTCAAGTAATTGCGATGAAGCCTGGAGCTGTGCCGACGGTTCTTACCGTGTCGGAGTGGTCCAGGTGGAGCGATGAAAGCTAAGACTGATCCAATGTGTGTTGTCTGTAAATGTGATAAAATCGAATTATGGCTGAGAGTTCGAGGATTAGTACGTTTACTGCTCAGGGGGTGGAAACCCCAGAGCCGGTAGAGGGTAGTGCTGGCGCAGGCTGCCCTCGACCGTCAGCCGGCGACTGCAGAACCGCCACGGTGGACCAGGCCGGGGGGAAGCATGTGATTACTGGTATGATGACGACTCGGCAAGGATATAAGGACACGGAACAGGATGACGGAAGACTAGGGACAGACGAATCGGAGGGCGAAGGAAACAGAAGCTGGGAACAGTCAGATATGGATAGGATTGGGAAACAGGAGGCAGGTAGGATTATTATCTTGTCTTCATCTGGGGAGGAAGAAGAGAAGCCGGGTAAAAAGAGGAAGAGGAGACGATCAGGACGAGGACATCAGGATGGCTCTCGCATTGCAAAGCTTGAGAAGGAGAATGAAGAGTTGAAATGTAAGGTGCAGGAGTTGGCTCTTTGTGCTAGAGAACTGGTTGCTGTAAGGAAGGAAGTGAAGGAACTCCAGAGGAAAAGCGAGCGATACGAGGAGTGTAAGGTTTTACCAGTCACAGAAAGAGGAACGAAGGCCATGCAAGACCTTAAGAGTATAGCTAGGACGGTGAAATTGCTCCGAGAATGTAAGTATGCGGAAGATAAGGAATTGTTGACAGAAGGTCTGTACCGAGAGATTGAGTCGTGGAATGTTGCGGAACTTATTGGAGAGTTTAATCGTAGTCAGCGGAACGCAGATAGGGTTGTGGAAATGGAAAGAGCGGATTTGGTGAAAATGTATGGGGAGAGATTGAGGACGGGACGAAGGGAAGTGGAATCAAGGGACGGCAGTACACAAACGAGCGAAGAATCGATTACCTCCTAGGTAGAGGTGGCAACATTCGAGGAATGGGAAAGGAGCAAGGGAAAAACCTAGGCTAGGGAAGTTACGGACAGGATAACGATAAAGAGGGGGAGTCCGATAGAGGAACCGGACGAGAAAGTTAAGGTGGTGATGGTGACAACGGAGGATAAGGAAATGGAGAGAGGAATCCATAGATTGTTTAGGGACCGTTTCCCGGAGTTGATGGTAGGGAAGGGGGATTTTGAAGTTTTGGAGCAGAGGACTCGGGTTGGAAAGGTTGAAACGAACAGGAAAATTTTGAAGCTTTGTGTCGGGAAAGGGGAAAAGGATCGGTGGGAGTGTCTGAAGAGGATAGAACACGAGTTGGATGGTACTGAAGCGCTGGTGTTTCATAAATGGAACCATGTTAGCAATAGACATTTTGTTAGGATGTTATCGGTGATCTTTGGTGCATGGAAGAATACGATACAGTTCCATATCCCAATGAGAGACGAAGTTGACCCTATGGGGGATGGTGGTAAGAGGGCGGCTATAATTATTAGCTCGGATACGCGGAGTAATGAGGATTTAGTGAGGGAAATTAGATCGAGGATGGATGGGATGTTGTTGGCAAAGGTCGTAAGCGGGGTCAGAACGGCAAGGGATGGACGATTGCTCGTAGTGGCGGATGGGAGAGACGAAAAAGGATGTAAGGAAGTGTTGGATGGGGTTAAGGGTTAGGATACCGGATTGAATATAGAGACCAGGGGATTCAACGAGGGAGGAACTTTTGTGATCTCGGGATTGGATCTGGCGACTACGGACGAGGAGGTGGCTCAGGAGTTGACAACAGCGTTGGGATATGATGAGGAGGCGTTGAGAGTGGGAAAGCTGAGGGAGCAGAAGGATGGAACAAAATCGGTGGTTGTTAGGACGGATGAAGAGGTTACTGGTTTGTTGGGTGAGAAGAGATACCTGAGGATAGTGAGATAGTGAGGGTAGTGAGTAGGGTGAGGGTGAATCGTTGCGGAAATTGTAGGGAGTTTGGTCACGAGGCGAGAGGATGTAAGGGCCCGAATAGGCGCCAATCCTGTTACAGGTGCGGCCAGGACGGTCATTTCATTAGGGACTGCAAGGAGACCGAGAAGTGTTTGCAGTGTGGACAGGATGGACACAGGGTGGGATCAGGAAGATGTCATCTGTTTAAGAAGGCTCTGGAACAAGCTAGGAAAAAGGAAGGCATGCGTACGTGGGATCGTGGTAAGAGAGTCTCAGGATCTGGTGGGGAAGGGGATCGGTTTGATGGTGGATAGTTGGGAGGTGTTGTGCTAGGGGGTTGCCTTATGATAAGATCTAATCAAGGTCGGCAAGGCAACCCCCGCAATGCACGGTGGATGGCCCTGCCTTCAGGAGACCGAACATCTGGTCGAATGGAGGTGGGGTCACGGAGGGTTTTTAGTGGGTGAACCTGGTTGACGGATGTGCCCTGCGCCCATTCAGGAATGATGTCCTGGATGGGGGTGGGGGATGGTCGTCCTCCAGGGAGTCCCACACTTCCCCGGATGACTCACAATTCCCGGGGAGTGAGTGCGTAATGCATTTTCCCTCCGTCAAAAAAAAAAAAAGTTTCCCCTCGAGGTCAGCACCTTGTAGTAGTGAGGGGGCTTAACTGCAATGATCCCTAGGGCTTGGCTGGTAGATACTATCATGCCCGAGAGGTCTAGGAGGAGCGGACTACTAAGACTGACCAACAACCCATTCCAATTCCTTACCTCATGCCCTGGTTCGCCAGATTTCCTTGGGGTTGCGATTTGAATGTCCCATCCTTACCCTACTCAGGGGTCCTGCTGTGTGAGTGGCAGGATACGGGGATCGTCGAACCCGAGTTACCCTATTGGACTTGGATCATGTAAAGGATTTGGCTTGCGCATGGTTCTTGAATATACCGTGGAGTACGGTCAGGTCTCTGCTCCACGGGGGGCCTGGCTTAACCGCCCGGCCTGCAGAGGAGATAACCTCTATAAAAATCCTGAATCGTAAACTGTTTGTGGCGGCGAGGGGATGCATGGAATTTGTGTGATACCATCGCGAGTCTAACCTACCACGGGCACCTGGCGCACCCGTGGGACATTAAATGCCTTCCCCCTGGTACGGGCGCACTGCCAGGGGGTGAAGTTTTGTTCGATCTAGCTCGTAGGAATTTTATGGATTCTGAAAAAATATTTATATTTGTGACGTCCCAGTTGAAACAACCGATGACAGATCCGCTTTGGTAGGCCAGGCCCAGGGATCGAAAAGAGCTGGCGATGTAACGGTTGTTACTGAAGCACCTACGGATGGAAGCAATCAGAGGAATGTTGCCTTACACCGCTGCGTACATTGATACCATTATGGTGTCTGCTGATGACGATTGCAGGAATCCTAAGAAAAGGAGGAGACGGGGTTCTAGTAGCAGCAGCGATGTAGTTGGGAGTAGTCCGAATGTGATCCTGGTCAAGGAGAACGAGAAGTTGAAAAAGAAAGTTAGAGCTCTTGAGTACAGCGCTAGGGAAATAGTGTTGGTCAGAAGGGACTTGAAGTGGAACGAGGAGTCGACTAGACTCAGATGCTTTCTATTGTCGGATCTTACAATTAGTATGGGAGAACAGATGAAGAGGATTCAGAAGTTGGCACTCCCTCAGATGTGCGAAAGGTCGGGCAGAAAGGATTAACGAACTCCATGAAGTGATCAAATCAGTCAGAATGGAGGATGCGGTCGCAGAGTTAGGTAGGGCAGAATATAATATTAAGAGAATTCAGGAGCTCACAGGGGAACGGGATCAACTGCGGCCTGAATTACTAATGGACTTTAGGGGTTTTGGAGCTACTGACATTGAGGAATGCGGAACACAGTCAGGATACGGGGATCGCCGAACCTCTCTGCTCCGCGGGGGGTCTGGGATAATCACCAGGCTTGCAGAGGAGATAGCCTCCATAAAAACCCTGAATCCTAAACTGTTGGTGGGCAGCGAGGGGATGCATGGCAGTTGGGTGGTACTGTCGCAAGTTTAACCTTATCACGGGGACCTGGCGCGCCCGTGGGGCATTAAATGCCTTCTCCTTGATACGGGCGCACTGCCTGGGTGTGACTTCTTTTCGACCCATCCCGTGGAAGTATATGGATCTTTCGAATTTTCGGACTAGAGATGAGGGGAGGAGAAATACAGATCGTGGCGCGGGCGGTTCTTCTGAAGCCGAACTCGAACAGCAAAGGGAACCGGTTGAGACTCTTTATCTTGCCGATTTGGACGTAAATAATACTGACTTGGGGTACTTTTCACGACACCTGTAATGCTACGCATACTAGAAATGAGATGTTATATATAAGGATGGGTTTAGAAAACTGACCGTGGTACAAATCAATAACAGTCAGTATTCGAGTGAAAAAAGTCACTTCTTTTTTGTATATCGGTTGTGACACTTCGGTACATACTATCAAAATGAATGACGAACAACTTACAGAACTAGTGAGAAAATATCCTGTACTCTATAATCTGTCTTATCCCACGTACATCGATGCAGACTTCAAAAATAAAGTGGTAAGTACAGATATTTTGTTTACATTGAACTTTTGTATTTCGCAACATTTTTTAATCATATTAGTTTTTTTTTAAAAATGGATTTGATGAATCTATAAATGTAAATTATTAAATCAAGCAGTAATGTTTCGAATGGACCTGCTAATAATTATAAAATAGATAGATATTGAAAATTCCAATATAGAGTCATAGTTTCCAACTTCAATGATAAATGAAATAGTAAAGTAATAAACAAGACAATACACATTAAACCCATTTCGATATAAAAAAATGGGAAGATTTATTTTTGATGGACATTAAGAAGCAAATGATTTCTTCGATTAAATATTAAATTATTCAATATATTCTGATTCATTCTGAATTTTTTAAACAACTCGTCAACGTTCCTTCAACGATACACTTTCAAGTTCAATTTGACAATGAATATGGACGCTATTGAGAATGTTACATTCTTTTCATGTTTTGTTCGACAATTTGGGGGTAAAAAATTGTTGACAGAAATCATAATAAGTGCGATGCTTCTCACGAAATAATTCAATTTTGATATGAAAATTTTTTGAAGACAAAATTATGAAAAAATACGATTTGAATTGCATTTCAAACCAATTGAATGCAATCAATGGGCCTTTCCCATGCGGTGGGGATTTAAAATTTGACGGTTGTACACAAAAATAGATTTTTTCCATCGCACAAAAATGTCCGAATCATTAATATTGGTGATATAGTTATTGAGAAATCTTAATTCAAAGTTTCAATATCGAATTTTTTCATTGGTCAGTTGCATGTCACGTCAGCATGAAAGTATCCAATCAAATTTGTCTGAAGCTGGCAACATTGCTTAAGACTCAATGTAACTTAGGTTTTAAGGTTATCTACGCATAGAACTTTAAAACTTCTAAGTATCTATGTCATTGTTCCTAAGTGACGGAATAGTAGATGGTTTGAATCTCATTCCCATGTTGCCGGTTATACATAAAATTTAAAATTCAGATTTCCCGCCTTTCAAATCGATTTTATTTATTTTATAAAAAAGTAAGAGGATTTAGGAAAATTTTTTTTGGGAATCTGTTAATTTTGACTTACTTCATTTAATTATGCAATAAAAAAAAATCATGGGAAAGGCCCATTGTGTTTTTTAGAGAATCTATCGACGAATTTTCAGGTGAAAATTTTTCCTTCGGAGAAATCATTTTTCTCAATTCGAATTTATATTTTACTGTAAAATTGGGCTGCACGAAATTGGAAGTAAAATTAAACAGACCATTTCACTGTTTTCATTCTACCAATCTGTTTGTTTAGAGTTGTTCATACTCCCAATAAATAATACGTATATACATGTCTGATGTTATTTAATTATTTTCCACTTCTTTTACATTTGATGATGAAATTGGCAATGAAGATAATTATTGTGGTATTATTTTCAGTCCGATCTTTCAAGAATAGATGGACAAATATACGGGACATGTTCAGGAAGTCTTTGAAAAGAAATAAAACCGAGAGTGGTCAAAAGGCAACACCAAAGAGAGAATATAAATATTCGAAGCAGTTAAAATTTTTGATCGCATTTTTTAATGAACGGATAACAAGCAGCAACATTCCAAGGAACGATCTCGAACAACGCACGGAGGATGAGTTCAGCTGTAACCAAATCGAGGATGACATTCAAAATGAGGAAAGTGAGGAGTTGACGTTTGTTCCAGTGTCAGTCCAAAAAAACGGAAACAATCAGCTCCATCAACCGCAGCTGCTACGCTGATGCAATATCTAATTAAAGAAAAGGAAGAAAAGAGCCTTCTTCCAAAACGCTCACCAGATACAGTGGATGCATTGTTGGCCGGAATAACCAGTCTTGAAAAATTTGTCCCCCCGAAGCTGGCACAATGCTAAAGCAGAAATATTTGCTACCTTACAAAAATTTGAATTACAGGAGCTGGACGAGGAAAGGTATACAGCACCTTGTTCTACAAATGAATGAACCATTGTTTACATTCTTTTAGATAATGAATTGTTGAGAGCCAATAAAAAATATGAATATTTCATAAAAATTCAATAGAAGTTATTAGGTACGTCTATAACTAGTTTGGGTTAAACTCACCTGTGACAGATAGAAAGATGACACGAATTGCATTTCCATATAAACAATATTCAATAAAACATTTATATTTCCAAATTCGAACAGGGTTCTTAAAAAGAATGAGACAGTTTTTGCAAATTTACGACAAATGTCACTTCAGTTATGAATTGTTTTCCTTCACAAAATCTATATAAAAAATCAACGAACACAGGACGAAAATCATTTGAAACATTCAGCTTCTGGTATTAAGAACTAACATAACAGATACACACTTTTATGTTAAACCCTAGATTCAGTTTACAACCAAGGAAGACGTCCTTGCTCCGAATCAAAATAATCGGGAACAATTCCCTTACCCTAAACTCATCTAATGAAGTCATTACTCCTTGCATTTATAAATTCGTTAAAGGACTATCCAAGGTTCTTAACCTGGTTGTTTTAATACCGTAAGTATAAGTATTTGTATCATATTTTTTTATGAAATTGTGCAACAAGCAAGTAAAGAATTAGGTTATCGACGTTTTCAGGGATAGCCTGAATGCGTCTATTATAAATTCGAAATTTCTGTGTGAGGATACCAAATGTGTTTTCTGATGTTCTCCTGCAGCGACTCAAACGATAATTGAAATTTCTCTTCATCTCATTTAAAGTTTCTTTCGGATAGGGTCGCATTAAATACTCTTTGAGCGGAAATGCTTCACCAGCCACTATAACATGTGGAGTTTCTATATTTGTATTCAATATTGCACATTTTTCTGGAATATTTAGTGCTTTTTCTTCGAGATATTTGCCTTAGTTGAAATTCGAAAAAATGCTGTCATTTTCCATATTCGTACCATATGCCCCTATATCAACGGCAATGAAATTACAAAAGGCGAGAGCCAGTAAAACAATCGAAAATGTTTTTTTGTAATTAAAATACAACGATCCAGAATTCGCTGACGCTTGGATGACAACGTGTTTACCATCCATAGCACCAATTTCCGTATTTGGTAAAAATCATTAGTGATATTTTTCCACATTTCCTCGGTAGGAACTATAAGCAGCTCTGTCATGAGATTTTCGTTGATAATCTTACATGTTTCTCGTACTTTTTTCTGAACAGTGCTATGACCCATACGATAACTGTAGATACCGTTCTCAGCGAATCACCGGTGCCTAAATATCTGTAAAGAAGTATCAAAAAATATCATCATACAGAAAATCCAACCATTCACGTTGTTTTAACATGGTTAGCGAAACATTTAATAAAAAAATAACGTACTGGAAAAATACATTTTCCGCAATCAATATAAGTAAAAAATTAGATGAAAAGAGTTTTTTGTTTGATATTTCGAGACACTCACATCGGTTCAACAAAAAAGCATTCATGAATAATTTTTTACGGATAATTATTATGTGACATTCTCTCTCAATATATAATGTATATAGAACCAGCGGAATTTATGAGAAGGCAATTTTCAATCTATGTTATTATACATATAATAACATACCTCAAGCAAACTGCAAGTGTTTCCTTTGGGGAAATGGCTTTTCTCCACTTTGTGTCCTGCTTTTTCAATAAAATATTAAATGTATTTTCCGACATTCTAAAGTATTCATGAAACTTCCATTCATCATCGACCAATTCTTTGTAAAGAGTTGCTGCGTTTCCCTCTTTTTCCACGCCTGATGGACCCATTTTCGTTTGCTTTTCTTCTTTATCAAGAAGAATAGCAATCATACTCAATTGTTTACGCGAAAAAGACATAGCGAATACACGGAGATAGTACAACAAGGATTGAGCGATAAATTTTATCAGAAGCCAGAACGATTTCGAAAACACATGGCCACTTTCAAGTACCTGGTTTCAAGAGGCCCTTCGAGTAGGGAAAATATCATAACGGATCGATTTGCCCGACGGCAAAATCTTTATATCGAAACCATTTCTAGAAACACGTATCGATCACGGAACTGAAAAGTGTGGCTTAATTGTCCAATCTAGAACGCGGTATCCGGTTTATCTCATGCGAATTCGTACAATTAGGGTCCTACTGTAACACTCGATTTCATTGGCCATATATTTTTCATACCGGGCGCCTTGTATATCATTTCTCAAAGAGTCCAACTCCAAAAACAAAACGGAAAACACCAAAAATTGGCCGCTCGCGTTTGATGAAAAAAAACCACCGAACAAAATAACATATTTTCCTAGATTCAAGGCAATGGAGCATCCACCAAGTGCCAACTAGATTTTTGTATATCGCAAAAGTGAATTTTTTCAAATACAGATTTTTTTCTCAACTTGAAGGAATAAAAAAACCGATGTTGCATTTGACAATCATTTATAGGAATCGAATACAATATTAGTTTAAAAAAGTATGCTTCAATTAAAAACTTCTGAAAATTTCTGAATTTTGTATGCAGTTCCACCGGTTTCTTAAAATCTAGCAAAATTGTTGAAAATCTGAACTAAACATATTATCCAAAAAGCATTTATTCTTCCAAATCAGTTTATAAATTTCATATAAGTTTACTCCACATTTGACACTCCAACAAGTATTCAAAAATTATCAATTTCCTTCAATGATTCCTGCACATAATTACTGCTACCAGAAGCTAGTTGAGGATAACTGATCAACCAAAAATGTTAAGTGCTTTATTTAAAAATCTATCACAGCATGTAACGGTTTATAATTTTTTTCATATTATCGTTAATCTCCTCTAACGTTAGTTGAGCTTGCAAAGCCAATACATCATCTTTATCATATCGGTAATAATCCTTCACATTTCTATAAACTTGAACCAAATCACTTTGCATTGTTTCAAGCATGTCGATTCCCATTCCTGCGAAAAATTGTCTGATTAAAAGCATAGCCGCCCGTCGTGGTTCCAGACTTTTATCCGTTCTAATAACACAATCAACGCAATACAGAATCTGGAATGTCAAACAAAAAATCAAGGAAATTAATTTTTCTATTTGATTGAATACCTCACTAGATATTGTTCCCATTTTATATCCGAGAATAGCACAAATTTCACCAATATTAGCCAAAGCCGAAGCTCGAACCAAATGATCATCATCCTTTGTACCTAATAAAAATGAGTTCAATAGTAACGTTTTGTGTAAAGGAACTAATTCATTTAGTTGTTTGGTGACTTGTACTAAAATTTCTCCAATTTTTAGTCGTAGCTCACTGCCTAATTCTTCCTTGGGTGCTTCGACATACTCATCACATAAAGTTTCCAAAACCTGTTGGGTGAACTCTGTACCTATATTGATCATAGCAGCAACTCCTTTAATAGCGGACAAGTAAATATATGTATCGGTGTTAGTGAGGTTCTCCTAAAAGCCTAATGATTAAATTCCGTGAATTACGAACTTCAATTATTTACTTTGAATATATTCAGGATATATTGTTTCTTCTCCACAGCCTTTTCATTTTTGTTAATAACTAATTTTTCTAACGTTATCAAACCGTGTCCTTTAGTTGCGATACAGGGATCAAAACATTCTTCAATGGCATCAAGCACGATATCCCTTTTTTCTTTCTTGTTTTCCGAACAATTCAATGTCTTACATATCATCGATTTTAATTCTCCATCATTACAGTCTTCATATATTTTCTCCAAACTTAACCTGAGAGTCGAATTTTCCATACACTTCTTCTTATGATCGACAAAGTGTTCCAGTATCATCACGATCATAAAAACGAGTTGATACATTTCATCATCCGCACTGTTATAAGAACGAGTACTCAGAGCTTTTGTTAAAACAACGTTGAAATATAAAATCATTTGATCGTAGATTTTGTCAGTAAAATTGGAAATTTTTGTTACTTCTTTTGACAATATTGTGAGCATTTCATATACTGCCAACTTCCTTTCGAAGGTTGATAAATACCCTTCATCTTCCTCTTCAAGTAACGACGTGCTAGCAAAATATTTATCACTATTCGTCAAACAGTGTAACAAGAAAGTAAAATAAGTCAGGGTAATATCCGGTGCGGATTTAGAAATTGAAAAAATAACGTGTGCTCTTTTAACAACATCAAATCGTCCTTTTTCTGTAACACATGTCACGACCAACTTATCTCCGTTAACAAATAAATGAAAATCATTTCTCAGCCTTTGGAAAAGTAAAATTTCAAACATATCACGATCGCAACTTTTCAAACAGAACTGAAGAATTTCACGAAGATCATTTTGAAGAGTGCCAGGGTTATCGTATATAAGATGATATATTTCAAATAAAACAGGAATAAAAGGTACCAATATTAAATATGGTACACCTGAACATTTTCGATCTAAGAAGATATAGTGAATCAATATAATTGCATTATTTAATTTGTCACCATCAATTGAATTCACTTCTTTCTCTGAAAAATCCATAAGTGGCTCGAAAACCTTCTCCAATAAATGCAAACCTTTATTTTCATCTAAACTCATCATAGACTTGACAATGGAAGCGTAAAGTTGCCTAACAGCGCCGACATGCTTTTTTGAATCAACTAACAACAAGTCAGTAATCTGAGGATATATATGAGTCTCAAAATGAGGCAAACAAAAACTTTCAGTTACTATCTTCTCTACAATTTGAATTGCTTTCCATGAAAAAGTCTCATCATGCAAAACGCCATCCAGTAATGTAATCAGAATGTTGACTAAACCAGAATCGCGTTTAAGATAATTATTCAAAATTGTTGATATTCCATTTTTGAACCATTTGGGCGATTTTTCTAAGAAAAGTGCCATAATTTCTCTCAAAAAGAGTGTTGGTGTGACTGAATCTTCCATTTTCTGGAAACATTCAATTAAATTCATTCTATTTTTTAGCACTTCATCATAAAACGTTTGGGTCATCACAAATCCTTCATTCTGAATATTTGATTCTAGTTGAGGTTTTTTCAACGGGCAATACAATAATTGCAAGAAACCAACTAGTAAATCTGAAATTATGTGACTGAATGTATAGAATCTCAAAAGTGCGTTAAAAGAAAATTTGTAAAAAAAGCAAACTGTAGCTCTCAATATATAGTACTGGTTCACTACATCATTTGAGGGCGCTGGAGAAGCTTGATAATGTGATAAGCTAGGATGTAAGTTTCTTAGAATCCCCAATTGCGTTAAAACTTTAGTTGCATTTTTAACATGTACTGTTTGTTGTACGCTCATTAAGTCTCGTTCTCGTAATGCTTTTTCTAAACGTTGCAAACAATAAAAAGCTGTAACCATTAATCGCCATTCCGTTGTTTCGGAAGTTACATCGACAAATTCGGGAACTTCATTGCTCACTTTTTTATGAATCTCGAAATATGTTAAACCGAGCTCGTGAAAGACACTGTCCAGTTTCATTTCTGAAAGGAATCGTTTCTAGTTTTTTTGGGGTAACGCAAAATGTTATATTTACCTGGACACTTAATTACATCCTGGGTGATTTTCTTTAACAAAGAAACATATTCTGGTACGTGCAAACCAACTATTTCCATTCTTTCTTGATTCATGTATAAAAACTTTGTGTACCTCAAAGGTAGGCTATCTGTTCATCTGTTCTATACCTTGGGCCACAGAACAACTAAAAGCCATGGGCAGCGAGTAGAGAATGATAAAGGAGCAATCCTTAAGAGTCGATTTAGACCAGTTTTCTATTTTTATTTGTAAGCAATAGATGGCGAAGCTATTAAGATTCCGTATTCTCGGCGCTACAGTTGTATATATTGTCGCGCTCTAGAGTAAAGAAACAAGAAACATTCTGATCTCTCTGTTTAGCTCGAGCGAAAAGGCACGTTTCGCAAATGATACAGGCGCGGACGCGAAATTTTATTCTACATTGTTGATAAATATAATCTGAATATCTAAGAAAAGATTCCTCTATCGTCGACTGTAAATTAGCGCCATCTAACCTTGGGGTAATATAAGCTGCGTGGGATAGTGCACAAATTTAGTATTGCGTTTTCCTCTTCGTCTATATTCTCTATTCGCTGACAGGAGTATCTTAACCTGGATATTGTTTAAAAAGTTTAGTATTTGACAAATCGTTAACATTATTCCAATTTCTTCCTTGGAAACAGCAAACAACTTATTTTATTTATAAGTCGCATCGATTTCTACGAAAATCAATAAATTCCCGAAGATAACTCGCCGTCAATCGATCACAAACCATGACCCCGTTGTTGTTAGTATTTAAAAACCTCTGAAGGAAATATTAGCTGCTCGAAAAATGGCGTCGCGCTCGCTTACCGACGTTTTTCTCTTAATGCGAAGCAATGCTATACGTAATAGAAATATATTTCCTGATCAGGATGAATCTGAAAAAATGCATTTGGTGTCATTGAACGATGTCGAAGAAGGTTTGTACACAACAAACGCTCATATGCCACCACCATGGATAGACCGTTTAGAGCGCTCCCAGGCGATTGTACCCATCATCAAAACGAAAATTGCCGATTTGAGAGTCCTACATGCTAAACATCTTCATAAACCCACCTTCGATGATAGTTCAACAGATGAAGAGGCTATCGATAATTGCACCCAAGAAATTTCACGATTATTCAACGAAGGCCACAAACTGATTCAAATAATTCGAAGTCATTCAGGTGAAGGAACGCCTAAAGAACAAAAACTAACGTTAAACGTCTATTGTAGTTTAGCAGCTTTATTTCAAGACATATCTCAAACTTTCAAATCCACCCAAAACAGTTACCTCAAAGAATTACAGTCTAGAGAAGATCGATCCAAGGTGTTCTTCAAAAATCAAGTTGTAGATGACTATTTATATGGAGAAGAAACTGAAGATATTGATAATAATTTCATAGGAACTAATCAACCAACACAAATGCAACTTTTATACCTTGAGGAAGAAAATACTCGATTTGCAATGGATAGAGAACGAGAAGTCAGCAGCATAGTAAAGAGTATTCTGGAAGTTAATAAAATATTTAAAGAACTGAGCATTATGGTAGTGGATCAAGGTACAATATTGGATCGAATTGATTATAATATCGAAAGGACACAAATCGATGTTTGCGAAGGTTTCAAACAGTTGAAGAAAGCAGACGCGTATCAAAGGAAAAACAGGAAACTATGTACGATCGTTGTTTTGGCACTGACGTCAGTTTTATTGTTTTTTATATTGGTGCTAGTAAAGTTTTGATTGTTATAGTATGTTTTTAATGTATTAAAATTAATATATTTAACTTATAAATATAAATGGACAACTATGGTTTTATATTTTAATTTCAATAAAACCTTAGTTGTATAAATAAGGTTGAGACGATCGATGTTATATAATTTAAAATTCAGTTTTTTTATAAGATGATCCCTTTGGGCTGACGGGGGAACGCGCGCCTGTTACCTAATCCCCTTTCTTAAGGCTTACCGCGTGTGGTATTCGATGCATCCCCATCCCGAGCGCGCTTTTCCACTCGTTCGCCGTCTTTGTGATTAGTTGCATCGCTTCATTCTCCCTCAAGTTTCCCGACATGTCCGCGGATATTATCAGAGAGAGTGTTCAAGGTAGGTACGATAATACCGATAAAAACTTTTTTCTGCCTGTTCTATTTTTTCGCGAGAGTTTCAGACTGAATTGAAAAATTTTGCGTAGGTATAAAACTTGTTTCACCATACGAAATTTTGTTAAAAGTTTATGAGGGTATATTTATTATTTATTATATATTATATATTATATTTATTATTAAAGACGCTTTCACTATACCTAATCGCCAGAAGAAAAATGTTTCATAGGGGAAAGTTATTCACATATAGCTAATCTAAAATGTGTCATTGTGAAGAGGACAGTTAAAGTTATTCAGAAGTTGTTTAAATGTTATTCTCTTGAATTTTGCAAAATTTTGGGTACGTTCGTAAATGCTTAAAATGTTGTTCTACTTTCTATTGTTCTGAAACTACAGTTTAAAAATAAAAAAAAGTTGAATTTACGTTTCGTATAAAAAATTTTACTCATAGGTGGAATCGGACAATAAAAATAAAAATGGAAATTTTATTGCTCCTCTGAAATTTTTAAAGACATCTTCAGTTTATTCGAACACATTTTGGTTTATCCAAGTAGTACAATCTAAAATGAAACTATTGTGTCCTATTTTTGTAACGTTTCCGTAGATTTTTTTCACCTCATTACCACAATTCTTGAATAAAGAATGAAGTTATCAAATTCTAGATTTTCTAAAACTTTTCAGATTGAACCGATTGAAATGCTGTAATAGAATATTTAAAGGCGTTTCAATCATATGTGTTTTACGTCTTCTGAATTTGAGATTAGCTTTACGAAGATGCATCTGCATCTACACAATCCTAGATTGTTAATTACATTCAAATATATAGCTGAAGTGGTACGTACAGTGTGGAAAAGCGAAATAGAATAAATTCATGATATCCCTTACTGTAAATTTTTATGAAAAACCCCGAAACACGACGAGTTTAAATTGAAATTTGACACTCTGCAACATGAAATCGCAATCCCTACCTTCAACCTCCTTCGAATGACAGATGCAACCCCCAATTTTTTAAATGGGAAGTGTATGATTTGGAAGGTCTCTTCATTCGTTATTCAAAAGTGTTATCGGTTTCCAGTTTAAGGCAGAAAGAAACTTGAAAAAAAAATCTTATGATCATCGAAATTCAACAATAAACACAAATGTAATGCAAATAACAAAAGAAAAATAAAACTTAGTTGAGTAGATGTTCAAAATGCTCCCCACGAGCTTTTTGGCAACATCCTAATCTCAAATAAAATGGTCTTCTAATATATCAGGCATGATAGACCTAATCGCAAGTGTTATCCGTTGTCTCAAGTCATCTAGATCCAGAGGTTTGGTTTTGTAGACAACATCCTTCACATATCGTCATAAAAAGAAATCGAGTGGGATAAGATCAGGTGATCGCGCTGGCCATTCAATTACTCGCCTCCGTATCCACCGATTTGGAAATGTACGAGGGATATTCGGAAACTAAGGTCCGAATCGTCGTAGCTAATCGAATGTCGCGCGAACATTGAAATGCGCATGCGTACCAACTCCCGGCATACCTTGCTCGTCAAACGACGCCATTTGCATTGGTATTGTTGCAGTGTGCTAAGTACAGTGCTACTTCAAAATGTTTAAAACCATCGATCAGCACGCCGGCTGTGAAATAATACGGTCAGTGATTCGGTTTTTGACAGCAAAAAACGTTTCAGCAGCGGAAATTCATAGACAGACAAGCGACGTGTATAGCCCAAATGCTGCATGACAATGCCAGACCCCATTTTACCAATAACACACAAAATCTGATCAGATCTTTTCGATGGGAACAGATTGACCACCCACCGTACAATCCAGACTAGGCTCCGAGTGATTTTCACTTGTTTCGCTACCTAAAAGAGTTTCTCGGCGGCAAGCGCTTCGACACAACTGACGAGGTGAAAGAAGAAGTTCAAGACTGGTTATCCTCACAGGCGGCAGACTTCTACGACTTAGGCATACAGAAGCTCGTAGAACGTTATGACAAATGTTTAAACAAATATGGAAACTTTGTAGAAAAATAGAGACACATGTAAGGAATTTACAATATGAAGTGTTTTGAAAAAATCTGTAATGTTTTATTTTTCATAAGTAAACGGACCTTAGTTTCCGAATATCCCTCGTAGAATCGAGGTACTGCCGGACATTGTACTGGTCATGTACTGATGCTCCATCGTGCTGAAACCATATTGTATCCGCTGGAAATTGATTGTTTCCGGGATTAGGATGTACATTTGCCAAAGTTGGAATGACTTCGTTTTGAAGAAGAGCTAAAAAATTTTTTCCATTCAAATTGCCCTCAATGAAAAAAGGGCCGATGACATGGTTTCCAACAATCCCTGCCCAAACATTAATTTTTTGAGGGTTTTGGGTGCGTTCTTCTCTCAGCCAGTGAGGATTTTCCGTTGACCAGTATCGACAATTTTGGCGGTTATCACGTCCGTTAAGTGAAAAAGTGCACTCATCAGAAAACATGACGTCTTCTAATAGGATAGTATTGTTATCCAACATGTTCAACATTTGCTCACAAAAATACGTTCTTCCATGAGTTCTTGAGTAAGCACCATTTTGTAGGGGTGCATTTTGTGTTCTTTTAATATGCTCAGAACCGACGAATGGCTAACATTTAATGTTGCGGCTACTTGTCTACTCGACGTATGTGGGTTTTCCTTAAACTGAAGCGTAACATCTACTTTGATATCCACATCTAGTACATTATTAGCTGCTGCTTTTTTCATTAGCCTTACATCTCCAAACTCGCGAAACTGCTTCTCTATTTTGCTTATTGTCCCTTGGGATATGGGCGGCATATCCGGAAATTTCTCATGCAATAGGCGAACTACTTCCAATTTCGTTCGGGTATTATCGCTGTAACCAATCATTTGAAGAATTATGATTTTATGCATTTCTGTTAATCTCATCATTTTTCTGAATGGAAGCTAGCGATATTCACTCAAAAATCATAACACTGTCAAAGAACAGCAACTTGGAAAGGCGTTTTAAACAAACTACGGACTACGGGCACCACGGGAACTGTTTAATGTATCTTTTCTGTTTGATATCTGAAAAGTATGCTGATATGGCTTTTTCTTACCGTGTTAGTATCAAGACCTGAATGGCAGATAAGATGTAGGTGATTGTAATAAGTTTTATAGCGGACTATTTGACATCTGTCAAATCGATTACCGAAATATTTCTTTTTATCAGATTATTTAATTTATATTTTTAATTTGGGGAGTAAACCCAACAAATCCTAGAGGAAAGCAATGGAAAACTACCTCTAGTATGTTTCCCAAGAAAATCCTATGGATCGTCTCATGGTAAAAGATATCCGGAGTATAAATGTTCCCCCTGTCGGATCTCCGGGGGGGAACACTGTAAGCGTGCCCAACGGAAGTAACAAATACCACCAAAAAGATTGGCTCTTCGCAAAAGTTTGTCGATAGCGACATGGAACGTACAGCGCCTTGTTACTCATCATGGCAAACTGGACATCATACAGCGAGAAGTGACTAATATCGATATAGTAGGATTATGTGAAACGCACTGGACCGGTCAAGGACATTTTACATCCAGGAATGGCAACACCATATATTTTTCTGGCCATCCAACAGACTCAATACAAGGAGTAGCAATAATAATCCCAAGACGAATACAAGATTGCGTGATAGGCTACAGTCCTGTCAACTCCAGAATAATGACCATGAGAATTAGTGCTAAACCATGCAATCTAAATATAGTACAAGTCTACGCCCCGACATCAACTAGCTCTGAAGAAGAAATCACACAATTCTACATTAATTTAGAAAGAAGTATATGTCAGATACCCAGTAAAGAAATAACACTTATTCAAGGGGATTTTAAGGCAAAGATCGAACAAACCCAAGAAGACTCACATATCAAACACCTCATCGGAAGTTACGGACTGGGTGAAAGGAACGAATCTGGTCAAAAACTGGTGGATTTGTGCTTGGAAAATAACATGACTATCACTAACAGCCTATTCCCTCACCATCCGAGACGTCGATACACGTGGACATCCCCAAACGGTCAATATAAAAATCAAATAGATTATATATTAGTGCATGCTAGATGGAGATCAAGCATAAATAATGTAAAAACCTTACCCAGGACATGAGTGCGGAAGTGACCACAAACTCCTTTTAGCAAAAATAAAAACACATATATGTAGGATCCGCTTTTCAAGGAATCATCAATTAAATTAGAACGCTTATATTCAGAAAATTACAACTTCGAACAACTTATTCCTTACTTTTCACGTATCGAGGACAGAATGGCGCGCTCAAGCGACCCGGCCCTTTATTTTACTACTCTATGCAAATTTCTTATTCTAGATTTGTACAACTATAACTAAAGCCAGACACGCACACATCTCCAACTTACAGTCCATTATACACGACAATCAATTTCGAAATCCCACATATATCTGCTCCCAGAATAAAAAAGAAAACTCCATCGTTAAAACTCGAGAACATGCACCAATTTGAGCAAGAATCAGAAGTGAATCTAGACTCACTCCCAAGCAGAAACACAAATCTGACCAACGCGGACGAAATGTGGCAAAGTTTTAAAACAACTTTGAGTAACTCTAAAGAACAATTCAACGCACAAACAAATTAAAAAATAAACAATGGATGACCGACGAAACTTGGAACACAGTACAAAGAAGAAAGAATATTTGAAAAACAGGTATAAATTCTGAAGAACAGCGAACTGAGTATAAAAAATTAAACAGAGAAATACAACATCTGACAAGAAGAGACAAGAACCAACATTTACAGAATATTTGTCTCGACAAAGAAAAATTCTCCAAGAATAAGGAAGCACGTGAACTTTTTAAATGTATAAAAGAGATCACAAGAGACTTCAGACCCAAAACGTAGGCGATAGAGAATGAGAATGGAATATGTAGTGGTAACTGAAATAGAAAAAGTTATCATCCAAGTAAGGTCAGAGACTTAGAAAGTATTTAGAATGGCAAATACCACAAGAACAGGCTGGTTTTGTGAGGGGAAAGGGTACGAGAGACCAGATCATGAATGTGCGGCAAATCATTGAAAAAACAAGAGAATATGGCAAAATTGCATACTTATGTTTCCTGGACTACAGTAAGGCCTTTGATTGTGTAAACTGGATGCGACTATGGGATGTCCTGTCGCAGATGGGGACTCCACGACATCTGGTTTACCTACTAAAGGAATTATATAACAAAAACAGAACACTAATAAAAGTGGATGGAAGATCCTCTGAACCTTTCAACGTGGAACGTGGTGTACGACAGGGATGTATTCTGTCATCCTTGTTGTTTAACGTATATGGAGAATACATCATAAGGAAAGCCTTGGACGGCTGGGAAGAAGGAGTTATCGTAGGCGGCAGAAGGATAGATAATCTCCGCTACGCTGATGACACAACACTCATCGCCAAAGACGAGCAGGAAATGTCGAGTCTTATTGAGCGAGTAGAGAGAGTGAGCTTAGAGTTTGGTCTACAACTGAACCGGCAGAAAACGAAACTTATGCTAATGAATCGCACGCAAAGCAAGGAATAAATGCCTAGTATCCAAGACATGGAGAATGTAGAAGAAATATTCTATCTAGGTGCCCACATCAGCAGAAATGGCGGATCAAGTCAAGAAATCAGAAAAAGGATAGCCCTCTCCAAAACGGCTATGGCCAAACTCAACAAAATTTGGAAAGATCGGCATATAACAATCACAACAAAATGCCAATTACTAAACACCCTCGTTTTTCCAATTGCGCTATATGCAGCAGAATCATGGACGTTAAAAGCCACAGACATCGCCAAGTTGGATGCGTTTGAGATGTGGGTCTGGAGAAGACTACTGAGGATTCCCTGGACAGCCCGTAGAACCAACGCATCCATACTCGAAGAACTTAACATCCAAGTCAGATTGTCAACTAAAATCAAACAACTGATTCTAAAGTATTTTGGACATGTCAGCAGGAGGAAGGATGATAATCTCGAAAAACTCATGGTCCAAGGAAAAGTAGAGGGAACACGGCCCAGAGGACGTGCTCCAAAACGATGGCTGGACCAGATTGAGCAGTTTACAGGTAAATCCTTCCAAGACAACATTAGAAGTACGGCAGATAGAGAGGAATGGAGGAGAACTGCTGGAAATACAACATGAGACAAACATAAGATCACGACGCTTCAAACATGAAGCTAAAGAGACAGATAGCGGACTTCGATAATCATACGATTGTATTTTTTTTTCAAGTTTATTTTTGCAATAAACTGGAAACCGATAACACTTTTGAATAACGAATGAAAAGACCTCCTAAATGATATATCACAAGACCGCACTTCCCATTTAAAAAATTGGGGGTTGCACCTGTCATTCGAAGGGCGTTGAAGGGAGGGATTGCAATTTTACGTTTCAGAGTGTCAAATTTCAATTTAAACTCGACGTGTTTCGGGGTTTTTCATAGATATTTACAGTAAGGGATATAATGAATTTATTCCATTTCGCATTGCACCTTGTACTTACGAACGCGGGTAGCGATGGGCCTACTCGGGTTTTCGCTAACTCGAGCTACCACGAGTTGAAAATTGTCTAATTTGAGTTCAACCCCAGTTACCGGAATCGGGTTAGGTTCACGATTATGCGTAGGCGTTAGAATAGCTTGAACCCGAGTCGACAAACCTTGTTTAAACTTGACTCGGGTTGGAGAATCGAGTTGACACATCTCTATGCGTTTGAGTTTTTTCCCTTTCAATTGCTGTATAAGTATGCAAACAGTGCAAACCGTAGAATCGAATAAGGGTAACATATTTGTCCATGTGTTCAAATTAAAACCTTTCCGGCAGTTAATTTAATTATATACTCATTGATTCAATTAATTTCTATATAATTCCTAAGTTGTAAAAACTTCTTTATAACAAGCGAAATTATAAAAATATCAAAGTGCATTCAGTTGCAGCCGTTCATTCATTAATTCAACTCAACCTGAAAGTAATTTGGAAACAGCGACAATTCATTTTTGCGAACTCTTCAGGAACATTTTCGGTAATACTTCTGAGATTGTTGAACACAAATCAGAAAAAAAGGCATTAAGAAATGAAAACATCTAATGATGATAAACTTATCAAAAATCAAATTAGTTTGAATGGCTAAAGAATTGAGTTTGTATCAATGTTTTGACAAAAAAAGACGATAGCCTTTAGGCTTCGTGCCGACATGCGATTATTTAATCGCGAAACTGTTTTTTATAAGAGAGAACGCCCACATCGAACGTAGGAATTGTCTCTTATAAAAAACGCGACTAAATAATCGCATGTCGGCGCGAGGTCTTAAGGGGTCTACTGACAGCCAACACAACCAGCAACTCCTTCAAAATTGTTCGGTTAATGAGTTTCTTACTTAGGTCAACTTTTTATCCCCAACTCTCAACCGTCCTGTCTGTCGGACAATTTCTCGGGCGACGCGGCTGTGCTGCCATATATTTATAGTAGGTTTTACTCGGTTCTTATTGTATGTATTCGCCAATTGAAAATGGAAAGCTAGAGAAGCGAAAATGAGAAGGTTCTCAATTGGACTGTATTTTTTTACTTTTTTTTTGTTTGTTACCAAAGAACTTTCGACTGGTCGAACCGATTTCAATGATTTTGTTCTGAGAATAGCATCATTGAGAAAACTATGGAAATCTTGAATTTTCATTAACTTTATCCGCGACAAATGGACGAATGACTCAGTATCAGGCCAACCAATTTCGATGATTGTTTCTTTACTTAACAGGATATATTTTAAGGTTAATTATGGAATCCATGATCAGCGTATATTTGAGTTGGCTACCGTTGAGTCGTTATGGCCAAGTAATTATCGTCCTTGACTACGATGGTCAATTGAACTTATTAACGGCTTACACTGAGAGTCGATCTGTAGCAGCAAGTTGGGGAAGGCCCGATCATTATGTACACCCCGGATCATTTTATGCACCTAGATACATCTATTTTTCCCCGATTACTATATGTGTCCGCTCTCATCGTTTTGGACTGTATTTGTTTAAAATGTTTTTAAACTCAGAACTTTTTAGGGGGTAAACCGAATCCGATAGTTTCTTTTATTATTCATGCGTTTGTCCTTGTCTTCGCTTGTTTCATTCATGCCCGTATTCATAGTCCCCACTTGAGGGCGAGTGTGAGTGTGAGGGTGCCCTTAAGTAAAAGAACGCGTTTCATAGACCTTACTCAGCGAGGTGAGTGTAGCTTGACACGCCCCCAACTTAAGGGAACGTGGAATGTCCCATAAGATGAGAAAACGATACATCTTATCATCGAAAAGCTCTTCTTCTTCATGTCTTGTCACTTTAATTTCTTTTTATTTATTGGTTATATTTCTGTTTGTGAAAATCGATACTGTTTGTTGACGAAAATGGGGGAACAAATTCCTTTCAAAATATTCATCAAAATGAATATTTTGAAAGCGATGATGAAAAGGAGGAAAGTGTCGTTAATGTTAGACCTAAAAAATATATAAGAGACATGGAAAATCCGTTAGAAGTTGTCGAAGACGTTGAGCTTAAGCGACGTTACCGATTTCATAAACAATGTGTTGAAAATGTTTTGTTACCAATATATATAATAAATTGGGAATTTCCGACTTTAAAAATTTCAGGAATTTCACAATATTGTCACTGCGCATAATCGATCATTGAAAACAAAACAACCTTCTTATTTAAAGTGTACTTCTTTCACTTTGACGATGTTGCCAAATGTTCCTCTATTCAACAGTATCACTCAGGTAAGGAAAGGGTGAGTTTGTTCTATGAATTGCGCTCTAAGGGTGAGTGCTGAGAAACCCTAACCGGAGTCATACTTATCCCCTCATCATTCAGGGTCGACTATGAACACGGGCATTAGACGGCGTTGTCTCTTATGAGCAACACGTTTAGTAGGTCTACCATATTAAGACAAATTAGTTCACTAAAAATCAGAAAAGAAATAAAACTTTTAACAACAAAAAACTGACTTCATAAAAAAAACGGTTATGAAACAAATTGATATGCACAAAAATTCACGGATAATTGTGTATCCTTCTGCAACTTGATAATCAGCTTGCTTTTTCTACTCATCAATATGTAGATACGATTTATGTATTTACCTCCCAAGAAAGTAGGTAAATATTAAAGCTATTCAAATTTAATTCAATACATACATACGAATACAAATAATGATCAAAATATTCTTTGAAATATTGCTTAAATTAAATTAAAAGTCGAACAAATGATGAATATAATATAATGACCTTATAGCTATTGTTATTTTTGGGGTCGGTGTCACGGAGTATCACGTTTTGTTACATTTTGTATCAGCATTGCATACAATGCATAAAGTCGTATACTTTGCCGTCGTTACGCGATCGAGGTAGTATGTGTGTATGTGTGTGTGTGTGTGTGTGTGTGTGTGTGTGTGTGTGTGTGTGTGTGTGTGTGTGTATAGCGATGGGCCAACTCGGGTTTTCGCTAACTCGAGTTAACCCGAGGTGAAAATTGTCTAACTCAAGTTCAACCCGAATTACCTCAATCGAGTTAGGTTCACGATTCTGCGTTGTCGTTCGGGTTAGAATAGTCTCAACCCTAGTCGACAAACCTTGTTTAAACTCGATTCGATTTAGAATAATTGCAACTCAGGTTGACTCGGATTGGAGAATCGAGTTGACACATCTCTATATTTTACCTGAAGAATATATTCTTAGGTATATTCGTACCGAATCATGAACTCCTAGCTCTGAAAATATGGTCGCAAAAAATTCCCGAAAATCTTGCAGTTTTTCGTCGTTCTACGTAGCGCCGTCTAGCCTGTAGCGTGAACAGAAAATTCTGCCGCACACATATACATAAAGATGTTTTAACTCGATTCTCCAACCCGAGTCAACTCAGTTTATAATACATTTCAATCCAACTCGAATTACAATTATTCTAACTCGAGTTCAGATTAAACGAGGTTGACCGACTCGGGTCGAAACGAAGTCGGATTGCGACGAAGTCGCGAAAGCACCTTGTACTTACGAACGCGGGTAGCGATGGACCTACTCGGGTTTTCGCTAACTCGAGTTACCACGAGTTGAAAATTGTCTAATTTGAGTTCAACCCCAGTTACCGGAATCGAGTTAGGTTCACGATTATACGTTGGCGTTCGGGTTAGAAGTCGACAAACCTTGTTTAAACTCGACTCGATTTAGAATAATTGCAACTCGGGTTGGAGAATCGAGTTGCCACATCTCTATGCGTTTGATTTTTTTTCCATTCAATTGCTATTGAATAGGGCTACAATCGCCTCGCTTACTATTTCTGTCCAAAAAGAACCGTTTCCATCTTTCGCAAACGTTTCATCGTAATTTCATTTCTCTGTCACTGTTTTTAGCTATAGCCTACCGTTTTCAAGAAAATCGATGAGATACGTAAAAATAATCGACTCGGTTGATTTAATTTGGACATTCTTATGCACGTATTTCTGACCTCGAACGAAACGCTACCGTCCGAATCAGTCACCATGCGTCATCGTCGTTTCAAAAAGAGTAAAGAATTTCGGATAGTAAACTCTTTGAGCGACCGGAGGTGCTACCGCGCGCCGCGGCGTTTCTATACCTTTATCTCTTTCTCTACGTTATATTGACTGTTCGTTTGCTCGACGGAAAAATCGATTTAATTACCAATTCTTGTCGGAATCAATTCGATATTGAGATAAACATGTCTGTTTTTCGGATGACGTGTGCTTCGTTCCGTAATTTTACGTATAGTAGGAATATCAGCTCCTATCCCATAAGTTTGAGCACAATTACAACAAACGGAACTTCTTTATTTTTATTATAATTCCAATTTGCCAATTTTTTTGGTCACGAAATCATGATCGAAATTTGTAATACATAGTTGTAACCTTGAATACGCATATGATCTCTTACACTGACCATTTGCAGGCGTAAACCTCCTATTGTGGTATTAGCAGAGCCAAATTACTCTCTTTCTTTCATACTCACCACACTTTACAACCGTTTTTCCTCGCATTGGTTCGAGCAAAGCCAAAATGGCGGAAAAAATGAAAACTAAAAATAGATTCAAAATTTTCGATTACTACTATAAAAGAGGCCAACCAAGTCGCGTGCGTACCGAACGATCTGGTTGAAGTTGGTCTGCTGGATTAAATATTATTGGTACGTATATTGTGGTGTTTCCTTAACTGGCAGCTGCTCCAAAAATAACAATGAGTATGTGTGTGCATTAATGATTTTCTATTCAGGCTACAGACTGAACGGCGCTCAGTAAAACGTCGAAATTTTCGGAAAAGGTGGACGTCAATGGTCTCCAGGCCTGATTTCTTATTCGATCGCAATCGGAAAACTAATTCTCCAGATACATATAATCGAAAAACTGCTATATTTTCGAGAATTTTTTGCTACCTTATTTTCACAGCTATTAATTCGAAATTGATCTACAGAAGTATTCTTCTGATTGAATGAGTAGAGCAAAAGGCGACTCTGCAAAAATTTTGATATTTGAGACTGGCGCACGCAGAAAAGTTTTTTATTCTTGGGCGAATTGTTGACAAATACACTCGATGTTCTTCTTCAACAGCTAAAAGACATTAGCGTTTTTTACTTTTTATATTCATCAACGCTGAAAATCCGTGATCGCAGAGGTGTGAAGTAAAAAAAGGCAAAAGACCAGTTAGTGCTTTTTTACTTAGCTCTAGGTATTCCGCTGAAACATACAACCAGAATTTGGTCAAATTCAGTTTTTGTAGTTTTAATAATAAAGTAATAAAGTCAACACAAAACTGTTCTTTCTCCCCCAATGCAAAACCGACCAAACTGTTAAATGAAATATTAAACGGGTCCCTTACCCAGTCAAAATTCTTTACCTAGATATTGGGAAAATATTTACATACATTTTTGTCCAACAAATCTAATGAATCAAATGAATCACTTATCAGAGATCTCATTGTTGAATCTACATTTCTGGATGCTGTATGAGGGAACATGTACCCTGGTGAATATGATTTTTCCATAGAGTTAACTTTTCTGTGAAACCCTTCATTTTATCGGAGGACGTCATAATATTCTCATTTCGTCCTTGCATACTTGTATTCAATTTTTTATGATTTCAAAATAAATCTGTCACATTAGGCCAATATGGTGCACCATGCATCGTCACTGAATAAGTCAACAAACTCGGATGTTTCCAAAGTGAGGAATATCGATACGTCCTCTCGATAGCCACTTTACCTCAAAGTGTAGAGGTAAAATGCAGCGGGCTGAATCCACGTCGTGTCAAATTTTTTTGAATATTCTAGACTTCAGTGGACGGCTTTTAATGACATTTATGATCTTCACTACATATTCCAATACAGTTCTTACGCCATGCGGCAGAGTTTTTGATATTAATGCTTCCCTATGAATGAAAAGTGGGTCAGCACAATATTTGGGTTTATCTTCTTCGCCAAGGCAACAAACCCTTTTACAGAATCTGTCATTGAAGGTGCTCCAATACAATCGATCCATGATAAATCAAACGACTTCAAGTACGCATCTAAAACATTGAAGATGTCTTCAATTGTTGTTATTTCGGGCAGTTCTTTGCAACAAAGAAAGTTTTCAGTAGTATCATCTTCAACGATCATGCGTATAAATGCCAACAGATGTGACTTTCCACTTATGTCAATTGATTCATCAACTTGTAAGGCGAATGTGCGAACAATTTGTAATTTTTCTATTACTTGTACTTCTGACATGTTTTCTGTACGCCTGCTTATAGTATTATCAGACATAGGAATTTTTAAAACCTCCTTTTCAGCTTCAACTCCAAATGAGGTCTTCACATCTGACTACAATCTGGTAATACCAAATTTTCAGCGTATGTGGTTCAATTTTTTTTTTGCTACAAGTTCCGCCACGTGGTAGATTGACTCTTGACACCTGTCATTGTTTTGGTGAGACTTGTGGATTTTGGGCTTGTGATTTCAACAAACGTTGAAAGTATTGTAGGTCATCCAAGAGATAAGAATGTTTTGTAGAAAGGTGCTTTAATTTGCTACGAATCATTGCTTCATTGGATAATTTTTGTCCGCAAACGAGACAACAAGGTTTTGGTTCATCTTTGTCTCCTAACCACGTAAATCCCAATTTTAAACAGTCTTCACGATATTGACGTTTAACGTTCACTACTTTCTGTTTTTTTTCGACGGGTTGACTACATGATTGTTGATCATTAGCCGATATACAGGTTGCGAATTTATCCATGTTAAATGTCTCCTCAGAAGTCAAACTTAGAATAAAATCTAGAAAAGCAAGAAAATGGAACTTACACCGTGTATGTAGTAAGAGCGATATAATACAGCGAGAGCTAACAACTGACACACATATGACAAGAGCACCGTGAGAAAGAACGGATGACTCAAAAAGACAATTGTCACGTCGAGTCACCCGCACCGCTATCCCTACCGCTCCATACCTTAAACAACCTGACAACACGAATCAGACTCGCAATATTTTCTCATTAAAACAGCTGTTATTCAGGATTTCAGTGCAGCATCTTCGCTGAAACCGTTGCACACCTAAAAATATACGCGGCACACTAGTTGAAAACCTCTGTCCTAGGCAGTAAGCGCATTTTACCGCTCGATCTTGAGTTTGATGCACGTCGGCAGGTGTTTCTTTGGTGATTTTTGCTGCGTCAGATGCAGCAAACTGACTGTGCATTTAGTTTGACAAAGCCTGAAACGCTGCTATCAAGCACATTGGTCCAGGATAACCCGATCTTGACTTCAAGTCAGATTTTATCCGGATAACGTTTTTGATCTCCAAATCTTGCGATCCTCGATAGCGCCATCGCGAAACAACGTATTACCACTTTAATTTAAGGAAGAACGTATTTGTATAGATGTGGGATTTGATGTAGGGGGTTAAATGGATATGCAATCTTGAATGTTTTGTGCTTTTCAGGAAATAGAGGTTGATGAGCTGTATTCAATCTCATCGCTTCCTTTCAATTTGTCATCTGAGACAATCGATGGAGGATGTTTCGGCTTTTTCACGGTAGCTGAATTCAGTACGTCATCATGAGCAACTTGCCGAGCAGGAGATTCTTCACCGTCATTAGGTTGAACTTCTTCTTCATTGTGTGGTTTTTGTGCTTTTGACCTTAAGAGAGCAGTTTTATCCATCACCTCATATACTGTGAACCAACTAGTAAACGACCTGAACTCCTGAAAAACATATCTAGTCTATTACCTCCGCTCAAATCAAGCTCGTTCTACCCCCGGTGGCGGAATCAACCACTTGAACAACATCAGGAACCGTAATATTTTTCGTTGATTTTAACCGAAAGTTAATGTACACTCTTTTTTCCATATTAACGATGATGTGATTCGTTCTGCACCGTAATTTGAATTCTCGTATTACATATTCGAGTTCCTTCTGAATTTAATCAGCAGTCCGTGCGAAACCACCATTGATGTATCATCAGCAAACATAATTACCGCGCAATATTTTATATATTCAGACATTTCCTCAAAATATATGAGAAACAATAATGATCCAAGCAACGTTGCTTGCGTTGCTAGCGGTAACGAAACCGGCACCGAGGTCCATCAACGATGATCTATCGGTTTGTTGTCGGGCAACAGCAACGATAGTAGCATCGGTGCGAATAGTATTACCGAAAAACCTTGATCTACTGATGAAGAATCGTGTGCATCGAAATACGAATATGAGGATTCGATGAGTTTTCACAAACAAGCATGTGATTTAATAAAGTTGATGGCAATTTAGTAGCTATATGTAGAGAGCATTGTTTGATGCTCTAAATGACATTGATAAAAGTTACCAAAGAAAAAGATAGAGATGATATGCATCTCCATTTCGAAACTTCTTTAGAATATTCATAACGGTGCTCAACGATGCCAGAATTTTCCAAAACCCCCATGCCTACATGTTAATTTCATATCCACCGATCTTACGTTTTCGACTTTCACACGCATTTTTCGATTTTCAAGATATGATCCCAAAACAAACAAAATTTTGCCCCTTATACCATAGCACTACTCTATCAAAAAGTAGCAATTTGCACTAGAGAATGCTTTCGACAGGTCGAAGATCAGCACGGCAACATATTCTCCGTTATCCAATATAGTTTGTTATCTCTGCATTTTTTGCAATAAGATTTTATTTTCTTTCATCTATTCCATCTACGTTTACTTATTATTTTGTCACATGTTACAAAATGCTTTTAAAATATCCGTAGCGGAGAATCATAACATCGCCTTCCAAAGTTTACACCTTCACAAGTCCAATTATTCCGAAATTCGGGCTGAAAAACCAGTTAATAGCACTTTATTGTTTTCATTTCAAGTTACATCGAAGTAAACGTAATTTCACAGACACACGAGGGCACTGTGACATAGAGGCGTCTCTTACCCATGGAGCGACCGGGTGCAAATATCACCCTAGAGCCCAGGGACCCGATGTTTGAGGTCGCTCGAAAAATTCCGCATGGAATATTCCAGTTAGACCCATAGACATAGAAAATATAGACAGCGGATCTAATGATGCATCGTGTCCCCTGCTTAGGAAGAGGAATAAGACCGAGTGGATCGTCGTTCTCTCTCTAATCGGCGGAGCTACGTGCCTCTACCGACTCCCCACCCGCGCGAACACTGCACACGTTTCAAACGTATTAAAAGTATTTTCAGGCGACCACGTCAGAAAGTGGTATATATCGCCACGCCTACCGGTCGAAGAAAGTTGACAATTAGATGCAACTGTGCGGGAATGTCATTCCCGCACGAGTAAAAACAGTTTGATCCGTGCGGGAAAGTGATGACATCGAAATGAAACCACGCCAAGTAGATAGAAGTGAATGAAAAGTTTAGTTCGTATATCCCATTGAATATTTATAAGGCTAACGAGTTACCGAAACATATCGTATTATTAACGAAGAGCTTAACTTGATTCGATTCGCGCTTAAAACATGCAAAGTGAAAAATATCCCTCCAGAAATATTAAACTCGTGGGAATTATTGCGGACAAATCTGAAAGGAAGGTACGAAATAACATAAACAAATAAAGTTATCTATTATTTTCTCTACAACGCCATCTAGAAGCAGTAGATTGAATTATTCAGTTCTGTTTGGGTCGAAACGTTCATTGTGTGTTCTGAAAGTAATTATCGTATAATGCTATTTTTGTGGTCGCCTGAAAAATGTCGTTCATTACTCGTGGAAAGTCAGATTTCATTGCTCGTGTCTAGCCTCACTCGGCTCCGCTTCGCTTCGCCTCGTTCGTCAAACTGACATTCGCATGAAATCATCGACTTTCCGCACTCGTTATGAAATATACTATTTCAGGCGACCACGTAAGAAAGTGGTATATATCGCTACGCCTACCTATCGTAGAAAGTTGACAATTACATGCAACTGTGCGGGAATGTCTCTACCGCATGGGTAAAATCAGTTTGATGCGTGCGGGAAAGTGATGACATCGAAATGAAACCAAGCCAAGTCGATAGAAGTAAATGAAAAGTTTAGTTCGTTAAGTATTGATAACGCTTATGAGTTACCAGAACATAGATCTCCAACGTCACACGTACCTAACTGTCAAGCGGGATTTAAAAAATTCTCGTTTGTCTGCTACATCTTCGCCAATATAAGGAGACACTAGGACATCTTGTACTAAATTTTTCAATAATCAAAATATTGCAACAAATTGCGGATCACTGATCGAATGCATCAACTCAACTACAAAAGGATTTTCGCTGCTGCCGAATCTGCAGCTACATCAACTACTTCCCCAATCACTACCATTGCAACTTCGTCTGCACTTGCCATTTTTCTCACACTTCAGTCAATAAAACAACTTCAATCGATAAATTCACTCCACGAGGTCTACTTTAAGGTTAGGATGTTGTCACAGAACTTGTAACTATCGATATGTCACTTCCGTGTGGAATATAATTTCCGCGTGCGGAATATAATTTCCACGAGCGAATCTCCGCTCGATGTTTTGTTTTTGATAATTTTGACATGTGATATTCAAGAACAGAAATTTTGCGCAGATCTATGATAAAATGAGATGAAACGAAAATAAATAACAATCTTCCGAATGACCAAAATATTGAAATAGGTTATAGTATTTCATACAATAAGAGCCACGTGACCAAAATACCTTTCAATTATTGGTGACTTTTATTGATCAAGTTACGACGTCCCTCACATCGTTCGTAAATTGAAGTTCATCAGTGTGATATTCAAACACAGGGGACCTGGTCTAATGAATCCCAATACTTTTTAAAAGTACTGAGCCATTTTGTGCCTATCAAAGCAGGAGTCCTTTCCTTTTGTACCCTGCACAACAGGTAAAATATAAACAGGGGACTTTACTTATTGTGCAGGGTACGACAGGTGACGACCCCTGTTTTGATAGGTTAATTAATCATAGATTTACATACCATGAACAGAATCGGAGAAATACGAATTATCGCAGAGTAACATTACTCATAATCTAGCAAGTTTTCTAGTATTGAGTCAATTCAACGCCTTCTAAAAAATGAATAATATTCCTGTCCACTGCACTAATATTGTACTGACTATAGTCGTAGATAAATAATATTGTTTGATCGAAAGCGAATGAAAACTAATGAAATGAGAACTGGGGCAAATTTTCAGACAATCAGCGTTTTTCTTTTCCATCGAACAACTTCGTAGTCCGTCGACAACTCCAACTTAATTTATCACGGGTGTGTTTAAACGTTCCTAATTTCAATAGGTGCCAGCCGTATTACGAAAATCGACGTCGCAGATTTATAGCCGCAAACAGCGACAATTAAATTGGATCTTTCGCACGTACTCTCCCGTTGCGAAATATTTATTGAGTTTTTTGCAGCGATCTCACTCCTCACTGATTCATTCGGCCTTAAGAGCCTAATTGTTATTAACTATTATAGTGAATGAATTTTTCCGTTCTTCAGACTAAGGCACTGTGCCGTTATTACACGCAGAAGCAATTTGCTAATTGTTTGCGGCCGTCGAAAATATCGTTACGACAAATTGTGTTATCGACTTTAGATGACGTTGATGGGCGACCCGAAGTTTTTTTTTCATTATGTTACTTAGTCGACCGTAAAATTATGAAACTCATGAATATCGTTTCGCAGATGCATCGCCGTACAAAAAACCGACGCTGACCAATGTCGACGATTCATCCATAATTTCCTTGAGCTCTGAGGACGTTTCACAAAACCCCCAAAGGTATTGTTGCGCGAAATCGGCGAATCCGGCGGCGGGAAAAGGAAGAAAACTGCATCTTCTGCAAATGTTAATATTGCCGTTTATACCGATTCTGGCGCTGATTGTCCAGACGTCAGTTGTTCTCAACAATGTCGTCATTTACAGGCAGGAAGTTTTCGACGTGGAAAGTCAAGTGAGTGATATTCAAAGAATTCGTTATATTTTTTATGTATATTACGTCGTATAAATGCAGACGGTTTTCGAGTTTTCTTCGGATATAATCTGAGAGTTCTTATTCAAATATACTTACATAACTCGTTCAACGCCTAGAAGAGCTTTCCGGCTATTCATTATGTAGTTCCAGTTCCATGACATGTTTATAGGTGAAAATACGGAGGATGTTTCCCTACATATTGAGTAGTTGAGATTTTCTCTATCAATTCTGTCTATTATAGTATTAATGGTAATAGCAATAGTAATGTTTATTTATCCAGAAAGATAGTATTAAACCATATTGGACAAGTCAGTAAAATAAAAAAAAGCAAAAATAAATGAAATAAATAATTATGCATATTACAATATTGTTTTATCGTGCAAATATTCATAGACACTATAATAAGCTCTATCTAGCAACAGTTTTGTAACAAATTTACAGAACTTAGTGTGCTCAAAGGCCCTAACGAAGTTGGGCAAGTGATTGAACCGTTTGATACTCTGGTAGAAGGGCGAGCAGTCAAATTTTGCTGATCTATGGCTAGGGACGAGCAGGGCAGTCTCATTTCTAGTGGAATACTTGCGATGGTCAGACGATTTAGTGAATTTATGCTCATTATTCTTAGTATACAAGAGACATCGATATATATACAGGATGTCTCACATTACCTTACTCATTAGACGTTTTCACAAAAACTAATGGCTCAATCTTTACGAAATTTTGTACATCGGGTTCTGAGAATGTGATCTACAGTTCTAAAATATTTTCAAGATGGTAATACTTCCGGTTATACCGGAAGTTGATATCAACTTCGTTATTTTAAATGTAACATTCTGTACTTTTCTACTTATTCAGACGGCTCGTTAAATTTGCGGAATGTTTTAACCGAAAAATTTTTCGCTATCTCCTTTTTTAACCAAATTATTTGCATTCTTTCTGGAATTTTCAGTGAGAACATAATGTAAACTATCCTTGAATATTTAAGGTACGTTCGCTTAAATTACATTTTTTCGGACACTATTGTGAATAAGACAATGGGGCTTCAGAGGGAAAAAAATTAGATAATATCTTGGTACAGGCTGTTCCAGAACTTGGGTCGCAGTCGCATATTTCAAAAGATCAAAATTTCAATTTTTTCAAATGGCAACACCAACTTTTTTTTAAATATGATTAAAATACTCAGAAAGATAAATGGTTTTACTATACAACTATAAATTTTTAGTTCTGGACATTTTCTGGGAAATCATCAAAAACCGCATTTGTAGATCTTTTCGCGCATTGAAATGGATATGTTATGAAAGCTAATTTTATAATAGTTTTTAAGTTTATACACACGATGGTTTGCTCGTCTTAGCTTGTCGATATAGAAGTGTTTCTTCCTTGAAAACCAGATCCATCCGAAAAATAAACTGATTATTTTCATCAGAAATCAATCATTCGAGAGATTTTGATTTTCTTGTGCCGCAATATAATGATCCTAACCTGTGAGGATATAATATGGAAATTAACATAGATAACATCCAGAACAAATACATCTGCCACTGAAAAAAGAATTATCAATTTATATAATTCACCTGTGACTATGAATTAAAATCTTCATTCGAAATTTGCATTGATAAAATGAGTTATCCCAATGATGTCTTCTTGGATTTATTTATTTTGTACGGTGAAAATGAAAGAGTGATCGAGAAAACTTGTCGGCTATTCAACAGAAAATACACCAATTTACCAAAAATTGAAGGGACATAAAAATATGGTTTTTGGAGATTTCCCAGAAAATGGCCAGAATTAGATGCATAGTATATACATAGTATAGTGAAAATATCATTATTTTTCCGAATATTTTATTCCTATTTAAAAAAAAATTGGTGTTTCCATTTGAAAAAGTGAACTTGTCACCTTTTAAAATACGCTACTTCGACCCAAGTTTTGGAGCAGCCTGTACCAAGTTACTGTCTAATTTTCTTCCCTCTGAAGCCCCATTATCTTATTCATAATAGTGTGAGGCAAAAAGTTAATTTAAGCGAACGTACCTTCAATATTTAAGGATAGTTTACATTATGTTTTCACTAAAAATTCCAAAAAGAATGCAAATAATTTGGTAAAAAAAGGAGATAACGAAAAATTGGGATGAAACATTCCGCAAATTTAACGAGCCGTCCGACTAAGTAGAAAAATACAGCATGTTGCGTTTAAAATAACGAAGTTGATATCATCTTCCGGTATAACCGCAAGTACTACCATATCGAGAATATTTTAGAATTGAAGATCACGTTCTCAAAACCCGATGTACAAAATTTCCTAGAGATGGTGCCATTTGTTTTCTAGAAACGTCTAATGATTAAGGTAATGTGAGACAGCCTGTATAGAGACGGAACAGTAAATAGTCTTTCTCTGATAAATATCGGTTTACAAGTATCCCGGAGATTCAAGTCAAAAACAAGTCTCAACACACGTTTCTGATTTATAAATACCCGATTAGAGTCTAATGAGTTACCCCATAACACAACATTATAACAAATATGACTGTAAAATAATCTGTAGTATACAGTCTTAATAGCTCCTCTGGGCAATGAGCCCTCAATTCTACTGGTTGCGTAATATGCTTTATTCAATTTTCCACAGAGCTGTTGAATATGTTCACACCACCTGAGCCGACTGAGGTGGAATTTTACAGTATACTTTGATTCAATTACTCCATTGGGGCAGTTAAATTTCAAAATAGTATTCACGTCTTTAGGGTTAAAATAGACACATTCAGTTTTATGTACGTTCATCACCAGAGCGTTTTTGCCACATCACTCATAAAAAATCTGCACCAGTACCGCACATCTACGAGAAAATTCCTCAGGATCACGGTCCAACACACCAAAAGACGTATCATCCGCAAAAATGACGACCCTCTCCGAAACGACGTTCGAAGTTAAATCATTTAGAGGAGAGACAGGGGGGGCCTCAGCACCGAACCCTGCGGCACATCCGAACTGACAGCGTATCTATCCAACCAGCGATCATCTAATTTAATCACCATTTCGCGGTCTGTAATATAGGGCCTTCGCCAGTCCAGAACTACTCCTCTAAAATCAAAACCAAATAGTTTATCCATTAGGAACAGATGCCTGAGACAGTCGAAAGCACACGTTAGGTCAACAAAATCTCCGAAACACAATTACTCCCGTCCAGCCGATTGCAGTATCGCATTAAGATCCTTGCAAACTGATACTGCAGACTCTATTTCATGAAATCCTGTCATCAGGTCATTAACACAGAAATCTCCCAATAATTTAGGAAGTTTTTGATGCCTCCGGATACTGATTCTTGAAAATCAAATGCTTATTACGTCAAACATCTCAATGCAGATATAACTATTCGGTGTTGTCGAAATCGATTTAAAATAGGAAATATACCATTTTGCAAGGCAGGACCTGTGAGCTGAAAGCGCGTAGTGATAATGGGCCTTTAAAATTTGGAATGGGGATTTAAAATTTGACGGTTGTACACAAATATAGATTTTTTTCAACAAACGAAAATGTCCTAATCATTAATATTGGTGATATAGTTATTGAAAAATCTTAATTTAAAGTTTTAAAATTGAATTTTTTCATTGGTCAGTTTCATAGTTCGTCACGACGAAAGTATCCAATCAAATTTGACTGAAGCTGGCAATATTGGTTAAGAGTCAATGTAACTTAGGTTATAAGGTTATCTAGGCATAAAACTTTAAAACTTCTAAGTATCTATGTCATTGTTCCTAAGCGACGGAATAGTAGATGGTTTGAATCTCATTCCCATGTTGCCGGTTATATATAAAATTTAAAATTCAGATTTCCCGCCTTTCAAATCGATTTTATTTTTTTTATAAAAAACTAAGAGGATTTAGATAAAAATTTATTGGGAATCTGTTAATTTTGACTTACTTCATTTAATTATGCAATAAAAAAATCGTGGGAAAGGCTCTTCACGAAGGTTTCCCTTCTGCGTTAAGCGTCTTAATGCAGGGCTGGTTCGGAAAACGAGATCTACCTGAGACATGCTTATTTTTCTCATTCAAAATAAGGGGTTGTACCTGGCATTCAAAGGCAGGTGAAAATGTGAAGCTAGATATGAACGGTTTTTCTTTGGTTTTTACCATCTATCTGGAATCGATAAACCGGTTTCAAAACAAATCCCATTTATATTTATGATGTAGTGTAACGTCTATCAGATTCTCTCAAACGTCGACGCTTCCATTTTCCGGTCGGAATACGCAATCTGTCCAATTCCCTTTGCTTAACAAAATTTCGATTACTCTTTTATGGAATACATCAACCAAGCAGCATGGGTATTTAATAAAGGAAACAAATTATCGGATCGTCTGGCCGAATTAATTCATTTTCGTGTCGGTAATAAAGGAAAGTGCACGGTGAAAAACGGTAGTCGGAACATCGGACGTGTTTGAATTATTACGACGACTCGAATTACAATAATGAAATATTGGAGAGGAACGTTCGGACAAGCCTTTGTTTATATCGATGTGAATGGAACCTATTCGGGAAAAGTTTCCACGCTACCGATGTCACTGAATGTCACTATGATGATCGATGAAGTTAGGGTAAAATGGAATGTGATGAATGAATCTTACTTTTGTCATCCTATTTTGTCATCGTATTGTTTGTAAACAATTTTGCATAGAGAAGAATGACCTACTCGGTTGATGATGTTATCCAGGTAGGTAACTTTTTCAAGTTTGATAAGTTTATAATGAACCAATTATAATGACATATTATCGACGTGATTTTATACTATCGGGCTTCGACGGCACCCTGTGCTGTGACCACTATATAGGAACGAATTACTATAATTTTTTAATCAAAAAGGGGATTAAAATTTGAAGAAAAAAAATCAAAAGCATATTTTTATTGTGATTTCAGTTTTTATATTTCAGATTTCCCTGAAACTCGTAATCGCAATATCTTCTGAGCATATGGATTTCGGAGTTCTTTGAGATCGACAAAATGCTGACAGAAACTTGAAAGATTAAAAGCACCGTTTCAGGAAGTTGAAGCTTTGTCTAAATCGTCAGAAACAATGATCATAATTTGAATTCAATATACTCAGTTGTTTCTAAGGATTGATCTTTGATATATAACAAATATTCGTGATATCTGAAGATAAAGATGAATAAAATCTTGACAAATGATTTTTCACTGTAATAATGTTCGATTGACAAAGAATGGAGGAATTTGCGATTTGTGGGTAGAGGTCTCTGGTTTCAATTAACCGAGAAGAAGTTTCGCCCTTTTGGTAGCTAAATTCTCTCTTCCCAAATTGAGTAGGATATTTAAACATAGTTACAATATAAACAAAAAGACGAGAATACGAAAACGAACTAAGGTACGCTAGTAATGTTTCAAGCCGTCTTGGTGGTAAGATCCGAAAGCATGGCACGAAACATGGAACTGTCTAGCGAATTATCGAAGTTTAAAAAAGAAATATTAATTGAAATTATTTTAACTAAAAAGGTGCCAGCTGGTGTTACAACAAGTCGTGAACTGAAGGAGCATTTAGAAAAGAATAATAGTGACGAATTTCATATTCAGTGAGTGAAATCAGTAAACAAACATCACATAACCTAAACATTGACCAAGTAAGTAGTTTACAACACAAACTTGAATTGGTGGAAGTAGAATTGAAATACAATAAAAATACTGTAACTACACTGGAAGGATGTATTAGGGACAAGAATCTAGTAATTGAACTGCTTAGAAATAATGAAGGAAATTCCGTAATGAAAGAAGTACCACGCTCGGAAAAATGCGACGTTGCCGTTGTTAAAAATAAATCTGAAACGGCAAAGAATTCATCAACGAATGCAATTCAAAGGGAGAATGGAGGAGTTTTCTACAAAGCAGGCGCCAAGGAGTCTATGACAAACTCCACTACGCCATTACAAATCAAGCAAAATGTCACCCAGAATCAAAGGAAAAGTAACCCCACTAAAAGTAGACCTAGAAGCGTTATTGAGGGAAACAGTCAGATTGAAGGGAATGAATCCTTCTTGGGAGCGGGGAAGAGGGGATGGTTGTATGTTGGCAGGGCGGCCACTACCTCAAGTGTAGAAGGTCTTGAAAGCTACCTCACACGAAAGCTTCCAGACGAAACATTTGATGTGGAACTAATCAGTAAAAATGAAAACAACCTGGGCAGAAATAAGTCATATCGTGTGGGCTGCAGATATGAGATCCTGGATGAGCTCCTTAACCCAGATTTCTGGCCGGTAAATATTCAGGTGAGACCATATAGATTTTTTCGTGCCTCAAAGTATAGGACAGAAACAGAATCCTAAAAGTACAATATTAAAGACCTTCAAAATGATGAACTACAATGTGCAATGCTTAAGGAATAAGACGGAACAAATAAGCATTCAGCTTATGCAAATGGACATTGACTTTTTGTGTTTGACGGAAACATGGTTGAGGAGTGAAGAACTGTCATAAATTGGAATGAAGAACTATAGGATAATTAGTAGCTTTTGTAGAACAGGGTATCGCGGTGGGGGAGTATTGCTAGCGGTAAGGGAGAACTGGTCAGCTGTGGACCATTTTATTGAGAAAGAAGCGGAATTCGCAGGAATGTTTATCACCAATGTAGATCGGGTAGTCATTAGTAGCTATAGACCACCTGATGGCAACTTTGAGGTGTATGTGAATACCTTGACGGAGGTTTTAAACTGCGTTACTGAACAATTCAAGAGTAAAACGATCATGATCTCTGGAGACTTCAACGTTGACTTCGGCTCCGACTGCAAAGAGAAGAGAATATTGGTTGATTTATTTCATAGCTATGGACTAGAGATGGTATTCACTGTGCCATCTAGAATGGGAAAAAAGTCGAGTAAATGTATCGATAATGTATTTATTTCCTACGGTACAATGATAGCAAGCACTTTAACACAAGAACTATATCTTTCGGACCATCTGGCGCAGTTTCTCCATTTTTCTACTGCTGTGCCGTCTAGAACAGAAAGCAAGGTAAAACGCTATAGAGAAATTAACGAAGAAAATACTTACCTCGTGAAGCAGGATCTAGCAGATACTGATTGGTTATTCTTCCTCGGGGAAAAGAATGCGGAACAAGCATACTCTTATTTCCATGACCATCTAATCAATATACTAGATCGAAGAATGCCTATAAAAGAAAAAACAATTACAAATAAGCTAAATAAGAAGTCTATATGGCAGACACCTGAAGTAATAGACTTGAAAAAGAGACTGAATGCTGTGCACACGATAATGGTGGCAAGAAAAAACGATGATACTACAAAAGCTTACAAGGACTTGAAGGCCAAATATGTAAATACCATACAGAATACCGTCAAAAAGAGTAATGAGGCATTTATAAAACATGCAGATAACAAACGGAAGGCCACTTGGGAACTGATAAGGAATGAGAGCAATAGGGATAAAAAGTTTGATGAGGAAAACAATCTAACTGCAGATGAGCTAAATGTATTCTTTGCTAATGCTGGCAGGAATACTCTTGGCGATAGGGTGAGATCGGTAGATGTCTGCAGAGGTACGGATTTTGGTACCGAGAATGATGAAGGCCGCGGAAAGTCCTGTTGCTTTTTCGATTGTTCGGAAACTGAATTGAAGAAAATCTTTGGGAAAATCAAATCTAAGAAAACGTACGATATCTACTTCATGAACACTAGACTCCTGAAAGAACTTAGAAATGAACTGACACAGCCACTGCAATTAATTCTGAACAAGTGTTTTAAAGAAGGTTACTTCCCTAGGCAGTTGAAGGAGGCGAAAATTGTGCCTGTATATAAGAAGAAAGGTGACATAAACAACTGCTCTAGTTACAGACCGATTGCAATATTGTCGTGTCTATCGAAAATTTTTGAGAATGCAATAGCGAACAGGTTGACAGGATGGATGAGAAAGAAAAAACCATTTAGCAAAAATCAGTATGCTTAAACGCGGGGCAGAAATACAACAATGGCAGTAACGAAAATCTTAAAGCATATTGTGGAGGCCATAAATAGCAATCAGAAAATAGAGCTATTAAGCTTTGACCTTAGCAAGGCTTTTGACATGGTTCCTCACTGTAAATTGCTAGCTTTATGCTTTATGATTATGGCTTCAGAGACAGTGTGCTGAAAATTTTTGAAACATATTTACAAAACCGACTTCAGAGTATTTTTTGGAATAACAAAACTTCGGAAAAGCGGTTTATCAATCAAGGGATACCCCAAGGATCCATTCTAGGACCGATTTTATTCATAGTCTATTTGTTTGTCAATACAGTGATGACACTTCGGTACTGGTGAAAGAAACGGCTAATAGAGATATACAGAGCACAAGAAGGGAAGTAGAAAAAGAGGTCGAAAGGTGGTTTAGCTCCAACCAGCTGAAACTGAATGAAGGCAAAACTGAAGTACTACAGTTCGGTGGTAAAGCTGAGAATTCAGTGATGGGATTTTTGGGCGTGTTTTTGGATAATAGACTGAATTGGCTTGCCCACATTGAATATGTGTCTCGGAAGCTCTCAAAAACACTGTACTTATTGAGAAGGCTGAAAAATATAGGAACTCAACAGTTGGTAAAGACTGCATACTTCGCGAACTTCCAGTCCATCCTCAGCTACGGTGTGCTTCTGTGGGGAATGTCCTCAGGCACGGATAGAGTACTGAAACTACAAAAGAAGGAATCAGAATAATGTATGGTCTAAAAACAACACGAATCGTGCAGAGATAAATTTAGAGATTCTGGAATACTCAACTTCCCGTCCCTTTACATCAAGGAATGTCTCATGAATGTTTATAGGAACAAAGAATTCCTAAAAAAATGGAGATTATCATGGTTTCTCCACGCGAGGTAGAAATGATTTATATATTCCCTTGCATAGAATGGCATGCACCCAAAAATTCTGGGACTATTGGGGTGTTAAGATGTATAACAAACTACCTATGAATATTAAGTGCCTAGATGAAAGAGCATTCCGGAAAAGGTTGAACAGTATCCTCTGCAGTGGCTGTTTTTATTCTGTGGAAGAGTTTTTAAATTGTGATATGCCTAGTCTGTGATAAAAATATTGTTTTGCTCACCTATTTGTTGTATAGTTTCGACTAACCATGTAATGTCTTGATGGTTAATAAATATTATGTTATGTTATGTTATGTTATGTTAAGACAGAATGCTGATACGGTGCAGAGGCTTCAAGTCGTCTGGATGGAAATACGAGAATCGGGTCCACAGACAGAGGGTCTCCAGAAATTACCAATGCGATTCTTTGCCTTCTGATGTGGAGAAAATGAAAATCGAAAAACAACCACCCAATTACAGATAGTTTCGAGAGAGTAGGACACATCTGTCTGGTGATCTAATTAGCCACGTAGCTGTCTGTGGATTGTTCGAAAATGGGAATGTTGAATTACCAAATAGTCAAGACATTTAGCCCTAGTATCACGTGCTAGATAGAAAATCATAATCTTGGCGCCTCAACAAGTACACTACTCTCGTGTCAATTCCTACAAGCAGATATATGAATATCTTGAATCCGAAGAGATCGGCGTTCATCGTCAAATAAATGATACGATTCGCAAATATTAATTGAGGCAAAGTAGAATAATCCGTCAGGGTTTTGCTAAACTTTTACACAAAATCAAATAACATACCCCACTCTTAAACAAAACGAAAATGAAGTGAATGTGATAACTGATGAATCAGTGATTACACATCATAGAGGAAAGAATAACAAACCCTGCGACGTTCAGCCCACGTATTCTTCGGGAAGTCAGATGTTTGTTTTAATTTTAAAGCGCGACAATATAAAACTTCCATTCTCCTAGAATGATTTCTAGTGATATCGGCGTCATATTATTGCCCTTACACCGAAGTCTCCATCATGTGTGTATCGGACCGTCAAATATGACTTATAATAAGACAGGGTCTTCAAGAAGGATCCTGATATTATGCATCACTGTCACCAAGGTACAGCGCCTGTAAGTGAGCCAAATACCGCTCTGAGCTTACTCCTTCTCAGTCTTACTAATTTATTAGTTAGTAAGTGGCCAGGTTTTTCATCATGAACCCTGCTTTGTCGCTGGACAGTGATAGCGTTTCAGTCGCCGGTGTGCAGTGCTAGGAGCCATTTTCCGATGACATCTTTCAAAGACGATTTACGCCCGAACTTAATATTCAATCCCAATCCATTTTTGGCCATCTGCGATAGGAAATTCAATCCAGATTGGGTTCATAATGTATCCGTATTCTATCCACGGATAGAATGAATAATCTTTGAGAGAAATCTATCGATGGATGGTAGATTGTGAAGTAAAGATAGCTTCCGGCTTTGTAAATGATAGTGTGCCTGTATTAATGAACGATCGGTTGACACTGACGTTTCGTTGGATTGGCGTATTCAATCGAAAAGCCTATCTCGCGAAATCTTCGGTTTGTCGTCAATCGATCTTTGCGTTTGAGTTGAACTTTTTTCATTTTCGTACCTTCGGTATTTAAAGACAAAATGACTAGTGTCGGTTCATCCAGTGATAGTGACCTAGATATAATAGATCTGCTCTCGGACCTAGATGCGAGTGAAGACGAATTACAACAACGTCATACTCCACGTGTTTTGAAGAGAGTGAATTACTTGGAGACTCTGAATGATTGGGACTTCACATTTAGGTTTCGCTTAAATAAGGCGACAGTGAATAATTTACTTATTGAAGTCTTTCCTCTATTACGTATTCGATCCAAAAGGTAGGAGGTCTCTATGTTTAAACAAAAAATGCATTAAAAAAATATGGTTTTCTTGGTTTGATTATAATTATTTTCTTCGCAGAAACAACGGAGTGTCACCATTGCACCGGTTGCTCCTCACGTTGCGATTTTTCGCTCTTGGCACAATGCTAATTTCAGTTGCAGATTTTGTTGGAGTGTCAAAGGCAACAGCAGGCAGAGTGGTGAAAGATGTGTCATCGGCCATTGCTACTTTGTATGATAAATACATTTATATACACCAAAACGGTGCGCAAAAATTTTATAGAATAGCTGGATTTCCCAGAGTACTTGGGGCAATTGACGGAACGCATATACGCATACAATCTCCATGTAAGTAATAATTACCTTTGTTTTTACGCGAAATCTTAGAATATATTCACTGTGAATTAGGCCATTTAATTGGTGAAGAATTCAGAAACCGGAAGAATTACTTTTCATTGAATGTCCAAGGAGTTTGTGATGCTGAATTAAAATTCATGAATATTGTAGCTCGTTGGCCAGGTTCGACACACGATGCAACAATATTCAATAATTCCGAATTGCGAGGTAAATATTAATATTTGAACATATATGTCATCATGTTTTCACAGAAATGTATTTGTAAGTAAACTTCAATAGATAAATATACTTATTTACAGCACAATGTGATGCAGGACAATATGGCAATAAGTGGTTACTTGGAGATAGTGCCTATCCAAATAGGTCATATTTATTGACCCCTGTACTTAATCCTGCCACCATACCGGAACAAAAATATAATGAATCCCACATTCAGACTAGAAATACAATTGAACGGTTTGCTAAGAAAAATATTGTTATGGGTAAAATAAGCCATTATATGTTTTCATTCTGCAGCACATGTGGAGTATGGAAACGTGGATTCCCAGTAGTGGGTTTGCCAATTCCTTTGGGATTAGAGACAACCCAAGCGGTAATAATAGCCACTGCAGTTCTGCATAATATATGCAGGAATGCAAAAATGACAGAAATACCGTCGGAGGTCACCTCTACTCTGAAACATTAAAAAAACCAACAAAAGCAAGAATAATATAAACATTATCTTATGTTTGAGGTTTCTTTATTTCGCGTGAATTGTTCCTATGATAAGCTCTTACGCCGGATATTAATATTCAATCCCAATTCAAAATTGAAAACTATCGAAGGATAGAAGCAATCTCGAGATCGGTTTGCAATCCGCGTCTCAATAACAAAATTTATGAAAAAGATAGATTGTGAAGTAAAGATTGCCAGCAATCTTTCCTCGGCTACTGTTCTTTCTCGAGAAAATATGCGCACAAGCATGAACTTGGCTGTCGCCAAATATTTCGATAATAAAAGGGAAAAGAAGCAGTTGGAAATATCTAATATGAAGATAAAGAATGAAAATTTCAAGTTGCAAAATGAAAAGCTCAGATTAGAGCTTGAAAGAATGAAAAAATAAAAACGATTCTGTTTTCTTATTGACGATAATTTGCCTCATTTTCCCGCATATTTCAAATCTTTACTTCGAACCTACCTTTTTGTTTAATTCTAACGTAAATTCAAAAATAATTATCAATGAGCAATATCAGTATATTTTCTAGTTGATCAAAGGTAAAAAATATTATGGAGTATTAAAATAATTCAAAATAACTATGCTCCGTTCATTATTATTATTATTATCTTCAACTTGTTCAGCGATGTCTTCATTTTCTGGCGTTGCCACTTCCGGTGGTATTTCTACCATTTTTCCATTCCTGCATATATTATGCAGAACTGCAGTGGCTATTATTACCGCTTGGTTTATCTCAAATACCATACTCCAAATGTGCTGCAGAATGAAAACATAAAATGACTTATTTTACCTATAACAATAATTTTCTTAAAAACCGTTCAATTGTATTTCTAGTTTGAATGTGTGCTTCATTTTATTTTTGTTCCGGTGTGGTGGCAGGATTAATTACGGGGGTCAATAAATATGACCTATTTGGATAGGCACTACCTCCAAGTAACCACTTGTTGCCATATTGTCCTGCATCACAATGTGCTGTAAATACGTATATTTACCTATTGGGGTTTACTTACAGCAAAATTTCTGTGAAAACATGATCACGTATATGTTGAAATATCAATATCTACCTCGCAATTCGGAATTATTGAATATTGTTGCATCGTGTGTCGAACCTGGCCAGCGAGCAACAATATTCATGAATTTCAATTCAGCATCACAAACTCCTTGGACATTCAATGAAAAGTAATTCTTCCTGTTTCTAATTCTTCACCAATTGAATGGCCTAATTCACAGTGAATATATTCTAAGATTTCGCGTAAAAACAAAGGTAATTATTACTTACATGGAGATTGTATGCGTATATGCGTTCCGTCAATTGCCCCAAGTACTCTGGGAAATCCAGCTATTCTATAAAATTTTTGCGCACCGTTTTGGTGCATATAAATGTATTTATCATACAAAGTAGCAATAGCCGAGGACACTTCTTTTACCACTCTGCCTGCTGTTGCCTTTGACACTCCAACAAAATCTGCAACTGAAATTAGCATTGTGCCAAGAGCGAAACATCGCAACGTGAGGAGCAACTGGTGCAATGGTGACACTCCGTTGTTTCTGCGAAGAAAATAATTATAATCAAACCAAGAAAACCATATTTTTCTTAATGCATTTTTTGTTTAAACATAGAGACCTCCTTCCTTTTGGATCGAATACGTAATAGAGGAAAGACTTCAATAAGTAAATTATTCACTGTCGCCTTATTTAAGCGAAACCTAAATGTGAAGTCCCAATCATTCAGAGTCTCCAAGTAATTCACTCTCTTCAAAACACGTGGAGTATGACGTTGTTGTAATTCGTCTTCACTCGCATCTAGGTCCGAGAGCAGATCTATTATTTCTAGGTCACTATCACTGGATGAACCGACACTAGTCATTTTGCCTTTAAAGACCGAAGGTACGAAAATGAAAAAAGTTCAACTCAAACGCAAAGATCGATTGACGACAAACCGAAGATTTCGCGAGATAGGCTTTTGGATTGAATACGCCAATCCATCGAAAGGTCAGTGTCAACCGATCGTTTATTAATACAGGCACACTATCATTTACAAAGCCGGAAGCTATCTTTACTTCACAATCTACCATCCATCGATAGATTTCTCTCAAAGATTATTCATTCTATCCGTGGATAGAATATGGATACATTACGAACCCAATCTGGATTGAATATCCTATCGCGGATGGCCAAAAATGGATTAGGATTGAATATTAAGTTCGGGTGTAAGATATCAAGTAAAAACAAAGGTAATTCTTATTTACATGGAGATTGTATGTGTATATGCGTTCCATCAATTGCCCAAGTACTCTGGGAAATCCAGCAATTCTATAGAATTTTTGTGCACCGTTGTGGTGCATATAACGCCGGAAATTAATATTCAATCCCAATCCAAAATTGAAAACTATCGAAGGACAGAAGCAATCTCGAGATCGGTTTCCTATCCGCGTCTCAATAACAAAATTTATAAAAAAGATAGATTGTGAAGTAAAGATTGCCAGCAATCTTTCCTCGGCTACTCTTCTTTTTCGGGAAGATATGCGCACAAGCATGAATTTTTTAATTAATGTTTTCTAAAAAACAATGTCACTTTCTTCAGGAACAGGAGTCATGTAATTTGTGCATAAGAAATTATCATATCAGGTAGGAGACATTGAATATAGCTTAGGATTAGGAGTGTGGAGTATTAATTTTGTAAATTGTGTTGCCTACGTGTTCATGCGACGAATGTTCATATAAGCAAGGTTTCTTCATTCTTGCAACGTTTTGTATATATTAAGCCCGATTTCGAGTTGGCGAGTAACGTCAAACAGTAGCACACGACAATCGAAAAACGACATTATCGGGAAAAATTCTCCAAGAGGATTGCAAGTTTGATTCGTAGTTTTTCTCCTCAGTTACGATAAAAGAATGGAAAACATGAAGGTAAGTTTCACAAGTACAGCTTGACTGCAATTCAATAATTTTAACGAAGGTTAAAGGGAAGCCATTATCAAGAGATGAAACAAAGGCTTTGCTTGAGTTGATAGAGAGAAGCTCAGTTATTCTATCAAAAGTTACGAATGCGACTAACAATAAAATAGGATAAAGTAGGAATTTAACAGCAACTATAGTAATTTTAATAGGACTCCGCAACAGTTGCGTCTTCGATGGGAAAATTTAAAAAAAAATGCGCGGAAGCGGAGCACACAAATCAGACAAAATAATTTAAAGGCCATCATTTATATCTATAATCAAGTCGACAAATAATGAACTACTACTCCTCTACATATTTTTGTAGATAGGTAGTGGTAAATCGGAGTATATTCCTCCTGATGAGATCTTGGACCGAGTATCTTCACTATTAGGTAACACTAGCACAGGGTTTACGGTGGAGATAGAGAAGCAAAAGTGAGTATTTCAGGGGAAGAAATTGTTAAAAGGAGCGGTGAGAGAATTGCTGAAGGAAATAGTGAAGGTATTGCTGAAGGGAGCAGTGGTGGGCTCAATGAAGCAATTTGTGGAGATGTAACACAGCCAATCATTGAAGTTATCAAAGTATCACAAGGAACAACTGTCGCATCAAGGGGCTTCAAAAATGTGATGCTCAAATCTCGTAAGACCAATGTAATACAATAATATTTAACATCATTTTTTCATTTTTTTTATAGGTAAAAAAAATCACCTGATGCAAAAAGTATTCGAGATTTGGCTATCGCCAAATATTTTGATACGTAGAGGGAAAAGATGCAGTTGGAAATATTTAATATGAAACTAGAGAAGAAAATTGCAAGTTGGAAAATGAAAAGCTCAGATTAGAGCTTGAAAGAATGGAAAAATAAAAATGATTCTGTTTTCTTATTGACGAAAATTTGCTTTTCCCCTTTTTCCCACATATTTCAATGCGCAATGATATGGCACCTTAAATATTTCAAATCTTTATTTCCAAACCTACCTTTTTGTTCAATTCTAACGTTTATGCAAAATTCACTAATAATTATTAATGAGAAATATCAGTATATTTTCTACTGGATCAAAGATAAGAAATACTATGGAGTATTAAAATAATTTAAAATAACTATGCTCCGTTCATTATTATTATTATTATTATCTTCAAATTGTTCAGCGATGTCTTCATTTTCTGGCGTTGCCACCTCCGATGTTATTTCTGCCATTTTTGCATTCCTGCATATATTATGCAGAACTGCAGTGGCTATTACTACCGCTTGGGTTGTCTCTAATCCCAAACGAATTGGCAAAGCCACTACTGGGAATCTACGTTTCCATATTCCAAATGTGCTGCAGAATGAAAACATAAAAAGGCTTATCTTACCCATAACAATATTTTTCTCAGCAAACCGTTCAATTGTATTTCTAGTTACAATGTGGGCTTCATTATATTTTTGTTCCGGTATGGTGGCAGGATTAAGTACAGGGGTCAATAAATATGACCTATTTGGATAGGCACTATCTCCAAGTAACCACTTATTGCCATATTGTCCTGCATCACAATGTGCTGTAAATAAGTATATTTACATTTATATATTATATATTATATATTATATTTATATATTGTGACGAGAAAATTTGAGGAAAACTACTTATGAGCAGTGTATTTTGATTTCCTCTCTCGTCACACTCTTCGCCGGCTTTTTGGTTTGCTCTCCCGTTAATAGCCTGACGCGGAAACCGAAAAGGTGGAAAAACTACGGAACGAAATTATCAATCATTGAAAGATTGACCCTGAATCAAACGTTATATTGTTTCATACAACACTCACCCTAAAGTGGTCGTTCGTGTGAGGTACAGAGAAAATAAACATGAAAAGAAACCATACGAGTGATACCACCAAAGGAACAGCGCAACCCAGCTTCTCCGTTCACACTGTCGTATTTGGCGTAAAGCATCCTTTTTGTTCGCGCTATTGACTCGCTAAGTTGAGGTTTCCTTGATTCTACTAGTAGTGACAACTCTTTCCTAAGATGACCAATTTGGGTTTTAATTCTCATTTTCCATACAGGTTCTTGCTTTATTTTTGTGCGAATTTTCATGTTGTTGGTTGTATCAGGAAGAATCTGTGATTGGATTATAGCGAAAATTGCATAAATAAGTTTGTTTAGATTTGTAACACTAAGATATTTCTGATGATTATTTTTCATGATTCGCTCTGCGGCTTTGTTCCCTCGAGCAATTAATTTATGCAATGTGGTAGGAGGATGTAATTTCTTTAATGGTGTTCTTGTTGTTCCAACTTCCAATAGGTTGTCTTCTTCAATTTTCTTTTCAATTTCTAGAATCAGATTTTGTAGGTGAATTTCTTCCTCTTCATCAATTTTCTTCACGTCGAGTTGTGTGGTTACGTGAGAAGTGTCAATTTGGGGCCACTTGTGAACATGTTTGGCTGCATAGGTTTTTTGCTTTTTTTATCAATCATGTCAACAGTAGTCTCTTGTGAACTTTCACTTGAGGGGTGGATTTCTTCTGAAATTGCTAGCTTTATTTCACTGATTTCTTTTTCAGATAGTTTACATTTGTCAAGTATAAACCTCCTCTGGGTAGCCATCTTGTTTGCGTTGAGACTATGTTTGGAAGAGGGGTTTCGTTGTGTCTATAGCTCGAAAGCTTGTTTAATATTTTTCGTTCCCCATTTGTTGAGAGTATAAAAATGACACCATAGAATTTCTTTGTATTCTTCCTTGGTCCATCTAATTCTACATTGAGATCTTCGACTATGTATAATTTTTGCGTTCGATGAGATGTTTCGGTTAATTTCTGAAGATGTTTCACTTCTAGAATGGATTGGAGTTTCTATAACGTTTCTATCTCTCCTTATAGGATTGAAATTCGTAGAATCTTCTTCCAGTTTAAGAAGCTCAAAGTGTCCCCTTTCTACGCTCCCAATGAGAAGAGGATTAATGTCATTTTGGTGAGTGGTCCGGTTGATTGTTGTTGGCTTTTGTTGGGGAACAAAGATACGATTTTTTGGCGTGTTGACTACTGCATATATTTTAAAGTTCATTCGGTATAATTCCGCCATTGCTGAAATTTCGACACTTGTACCATAAGTTTTGTCTTGTCGCATGTTATAACAGTAGCTACGTTGATTCTGGAGTTCCGGTTCATTTAATACCAGAAAACTTGCAAGCTCGTTCCAATTACGTCTAACGTATCCTACCGCAGTCATTCTTATTTCCATATGCCTATCTTGATTGCCAAAGAGGTGTTGGCTGACAGATCGAAAAAGGTAGTTTCCATCTCCTTTGATATTATGTACCGTAAATGCTGCCACATTGCTTTTAACGTGCAAAAAGCACTGATGATTCCGCTTAATAACGACCGAAGGCTCCTTAGGCCTACTGCCGGACGCAGGTGAACGCGATGGTGTTGGATCTCTGTTTACGTCATTTTCTTTCAAGCCTTCTCTTTTTCTCTTCATCACATCACTGGTACCAAATTTTGTTCCACGATAGGTATTTTATTTCCTCGCTACCCTCTTATCCCGAAAGATAAGCGAGCATCCTCCGTTCGCAGGAGGCCGCGTGCGGTAGCAGATCTGGCTAACTGCTACGACTTTTTGTGACGCTCAAAGCGTTATTCCCTCAAGAACAGGATCGACGTTGAGAAATTGTTGATTTTCATCAATTATTATTATTATTATTATTATTATTATAAGTAAAGCGCGCTTGATTCATATTTTTTCTTGTCGTTGCCAGAGCTGGACCGGACACCGATAAATTGTATTCGAATACTGGGTAACGGGTAATTCCAATAATCTTAGGAAGAGTACAAACTGCCAAGTACTTCCTTACCTCAATTGACAAGTTCCTAGTTCCTGATCTAAATCTTGGGTTTCCGTTCCGATTGAGAATTCGCGGAAAGATTTGAAAAAGTTAGAGCCATTGTGTGTTACTATAGCAACGATTTGTGTCAATTTTATATTGAAACTCAAATTAATGTTTTCAAGCATTTCAGTAATTTTTACTTATGAGTACCAGAAAATCGTTTCAAGGTAAGGGTACTGATTTTTTCTTCAAGTTCTCATCAATCCTGTGCAGTGTTATAACTATAAAACTTCTTGTTTTAGTCGATCAACAGCAAATAAAATTCGGCTTTTGAGTCTCATTTTTTCAATATCTCTCTGTAGTTGACATATTGATTGGACAACTTGTCTCAGTGTATGGTTTTAAGATTTTTCACGAAATTTGTTGTGCTCTCTAATGAACCCTTGATAGTTTTTTCAGAAGGGAGACAGGGCCGGATCTACAATTTTTAGCACGGGCGGCAAAGTACTCATATGCCGCCCCCTCCCCTTAGAGAAAAAGTCGAGTTGATTGAGGCGGGTAATTATACAGGGTGTTTCAATGAAAAAGGTTTATCTCATTCTATAACTATCACCGGAATTGAATCAGATACGTTCAATAATGTCTGGATGGGGACACATTTTGAAATACACTTGAGTCATAGAAAAGCAACCCCTAACGAGGGGGCGCCTCAACCGCAAGATTTTGAATAGGTGATAGGGGTCGAATGATACATCATTTTGAAGATCTTGTAACTCTCTTTTCAATAATGTATATTTTGATTTCCTGAAATCAAAATTGTTTGAATAAAACGAATTTTCTTCATGGTGTACTCATTTTGAAATCGAGCGAAAAAATTCAAAGCCATCCAAATCAAATGTTCGAATTATCCTCCATTCTCTCCCATACAATGAAACAAACGCGATCGAAACATTATGCGTACTTTTTTCTTTCGCTGGAAAACCTTGTGAACCGTATATTATTCCTATTGTTGAACTTCATCTGAATTTATTAAGGACAACTTCGGTACCTTTTTCTTGCCAGGTCTTCAGCAATACTGCTTAAGTGAGTGAGAATGGTTTCTTCAATTCAAAAACGAGTAGAACTAATCGAGTTGTATTACTCGAATGAGAAGAATGCAAGAAATAATGCAAGAATTTTCAAAGAAAATAATCCGGGACATTCTGTTGCTTGTGGAAAAGTTTCGAGAAACTGCTTCAGTTCAGAGTAAAAAGCACCGACCAGAAAGGGTAGTTAACAATGAAGCTACTGGAATTGCTGTTCTGGGAGAAGTAGCTTTAATGCTAATCACTCAGTCCCTGAGAAAAATATATGCAGTTTCTGGAGTGAGCAAATCATCAGTTTCAAGGACTCTTCACAAATTCAAGTTTCTTCATTACAAAAATTTATTTTGTTCAGGAATTGGACGATGATGATCCAGACAGACGTCTTCAATTCTGTGAACAAATGACAGATCGTCTGAATCTGAACCCACAACTTCTTGATAGCATTTGTTTTTCGGATGAGTGTACATTCTCGTTCAATGGTCATGTGAACCGTCACAACTTCCGGTACTGGAATGACGTTAACCCCTATTTCATGAGGAAAGGACATTCTCAACGGCCAGAAAAACTGAATGTTTGGACTAGAATTCTTGGAGATCATATTATCGGTCCACTTCTCCTTCCGCAAATCTTGAATGGTAAAGTTTATCTGGAATTTCTTCGAAATTCAATATACCCAAGAATTTTGGAAATAATCCAAAATGATGAGAATCTGATTGAAGAAGAAGTATTCTTTAAACAAGATGGAGCACCTGCTCATTATTCAGCACCAGTTCGATTCTCCTTAAACGAATATGTTCCAGACCGTTGAATTGGCCACAAAAGTCCAATAGAAAGGTCTGCACGGTCTCCGGATTTGACACCTCTTGATTTTTTCCTATAGTGATCCTTGAAATATAAAGTGTCTCAAACTGAGCGAAATAGCTTAGACGACTTGCAGTAGAGAGGTATCGCAAGTGTAATCAGTTGACACCAGAAATCTTTCGACGTGTTCGCAGAATGATTGAATCGCGTTTGTTTTATTGTATGGAACTGAATGGAGAACAATTCGAACATTTGATTTGAACGGCTTTGAATTTCATTTCATCCGTTTTATTCCAACATTTTCCATTTAAGGAAATCAAAATTGACATTATTGAGAAGAGAATTCTGAGATCTTCAAAATGATCTGTCATTCGATCTCTATTCGCTATTCTAATTCATGGGGCTAAAGCTGCCCCCCACCCCCCGTGAAGGGTTGTTTTTCAGACTCAAGATTATCTCAAAATGTGTCCCCCTCCAAACAGTATTGAATTCCGGTGATAGTGATAGAATGAGAAATATCAAGGTTGGCTCCTTTTCATTGAAGCACACTGTATATATCTAACAATAGATTCATGGCAGAAAATCTCTTCTTAATGAAGCCAGAATTATAATAGTGGACATAATGAGTGATAATATTCTTCTTTCGCAAAAACAATTCGGGATTCACATCAAAACATCGTCCCAGAATATAGGAAGCATTGTTCCTGTGAACCATACCATACATTCGCTTTATCGAAATGAAATCAATCGCTATGAGGACGTACCGACGCGAAGCTGTGTTAAATAAAAACATTTGACCAAAGCATGGAACAAAAATTCAAAGGAATATTATTCAAGGGAAGGAATTGTAAATCATCATTAGTGAAGTGAAGAAAGAATCGATAGTTATATTTATTTTGATGTCAGAGTGAGACGTTGTCAACTTCAACAACTGGTCCATTGCCGCCCCCTATATCTTAGCGCCCGGGGCAAATGCCCCCGCATCCCCCCGTCAGGGAGACGAAACTGGCACATAGCTTCAACATTTTTAAATTAAACAAAAATTTTCCATCTAGCATGGAGTCTTTTCGCACCTTTCATGAGATTCATTATTTTGGTCGGTGAAGATGTAATACACTTTAGGTAACGTTTCCTCCATCTTTGTACAAAACATTGGAATGAAAGCTGTGTGTTAATTTCGACGTCGATGGTTTGCAATTGTTTGAAGTAAACAGGGATTTCGTTTGGCTTTATCTTTTTAAGGAATATAATCTATCTCACTGTCTGGAGAACTTTAATATGAATCTAGATATTCATCTCTCGAATGGACGGAAAATTCGATGGTGGTATAAATATAAAAAGAATGAGAAATTTTCACTGATTTTTACAAGAAACAATACTGCAAGTATGTTTACAAAACTTTATCTGTTGGAATGAAAATTAGATGACGAACCGATTTGTGAATGTCGCAAACTTGGATGTTAGGTTTGTACAAACAATTTAATATCAGGTAAGATATCATGCATCAACTATTAAATTTATCAATTATTTGAAGAATGTTCTTATAGTTTTGAAAGCATATAAGAAACAGAGTTTCTCGGATGAAAGGATATGTTTTTTACTAAAAAATAGGGATTTGCGAATATCGTCCGAACCGAATTATACTTGATATATTGATAAATAAATATAAATCAATAAATTATAATAAACACTGCTCTAAAAATTATTCACTGCGTTTCCGGCTGTTTGAATCTTTTTCATCGTCGAGAAGGACGATCGGAAATCCAACGTCGTCTAACCACCGGCAATCTAGCATTACAACAACCAGCCCAACGCCGGTATCTGGTAAGCCTGAGTTCAACGTCGGCAGAGAAAGTCTTAGAGCTCTTTCACATTACACGTTTTTTCGACGTGATGATGGAATCAACGAGATGACAAATCTGCCGGACGGCTATTCACACATTAGACGGTGGATTAGCCAGACGTAGTTGAACAGTTGTATCGAGTCCGTATCTATTTCTTGACCCATTTTAAAGTACCTACCTCTCGTATCTCCACAAAATAACTGGACCATTGTTGTAAAAAGGTACTCTGTTTCGTGTATTTACTTCTGCTGGTAAGAAAACACAGAACAATTACTATCTTTTGTACCTTCAAATAATAGATTCGATCTTCTCAAAATATTCATTATAGTAGACGCTTTTTCAAAATTCTGTGTACTTTACCCCCAATCATAGGTGACTACAGAAGAATCCGTTAAAAGTTTCTCCAACTTTGTAAGCGTTTTTGGAACACCAACAAATCTGATTCATGATGCTGGGACGAATTTCACGGCAAAACATTTCAAGACATTTACAGAATATTTTGGCAGTGAAGTGCACGTAACGACCCCTGGTGTTCACCGCTCCAATGGTCAGATAGAACGCTACATGCGACCCATCACAAACTTGCTAAGAATCTGATCAAAAAGTTCATCAGATTGGCCGAACAAATTATGGAAAGTTCAACTTGTACTAAATATCACCAAACAAAAAACAACTGGGTGTTCACCTTTTAAAATAGTATTTGGGCAAGAGGGGCGGACCCCTCACATACGAACAATTTTGAAAGATTTACCTACACTAGAAGAGACTATAAAAATTGTTCCCGATTATTCCACTATTTCGGACCGCATCAAGACAAATGCGGCAAAGCAATTAACTTCTTCTAATAAAAGAAGGCGGAATAATAAGGTATTCGAAATTGGACAGGAAGTTTTGTTGAGCCGTGTTAGATTTGTGGGCATTCTAGAGATTTTTAAAATGAATTATTATCCAATTGAATTTATTGATGAGTGTTGATTTATGATTTTGAGTGACCATCGTAAGTACGTGCATGAGCAGTACTTCCATCGTGTCAAATTGTCATTTATTTTGTTTGTTGTTAGATTTTGAGTGACCCATCGTAAGTACGTGCATGAGCAGTACTTCCATCGTGTCACAGGAAAATTGTCATTTATTTTGTTTGTTGTTGGATTTCGAGTGACCCATCGTAAGTACGTGCACGAGCAGTACTTCCATCGTGTCACAGGAAAAGTGTCATTTATTTTGTTTGTTGTTGGATTTTGAGTGACCCATCATAAGTACGTGCATGAGCAGTACTTCCATCGTGTCACAGGAAAATTGTCATTTATTTTGTTTGTTGTTGGATTTTGAGTGGCCCACCGTAAGTACGTGCATGGGCGGTACTTCCATCGTGTCACAGGAAAATTGTCATTTATTTTGTTTGTTGTTGGATTTTGAGTGACCCATCGTAAGTACGTGCTTGTGCAGTAGTTCCATCATGTCACATGTGCATTGTGAGATAAAATGATTTCGAAGAAATTTTGATTTAAATAATCTTTATAAGAACTCAAACAATGTGATTAAGGCTGGGCGCATACGTACGGGTTTCTGAATATGAATTGCAGATCGATTACCCGTTAATAACGACACCGAACACATTCAAAAATTTTCGTTTCGAATCATTTCATTGTCGCGCATGGAGGGTTTATATGATATTTTGAAATACCAATTTATCGGACTCGTATTTATTGTGTTGGTAAGTATTATGATACGGCACATCGAAAACAAAGTCTTGTCTTTTTTTTTATTATTTTGCGATAACAAATACGCAATGGCAATTAGTTCTTCGTCATTCATCCCGATACGAAGCTCCGCTGTACGCTACTGAACTGCTTGAAGCCTATATTCATAATATAAACAACCGAACGTGTGCGAGTTAATTCGGTAATCGATCCGAAATTCATATTCAGAAACCCGTACGACGGTAAACGTCTCGGGCAGACACTTGACTTGAACCAAGTGAGGTGTGAAAGAAAATCTAATAATATGAAACTATTACCAAATGAGTTGAAATGCCTAAGATGAGAATGATGGCAAAACAAGAATGTCCACTGAACGCCAAATTTGAAGTGCTAAAACAACACTTTTTAAGCTTTGACTCCAAGATTTCTGCAATTATCTAAGATTAGGTCACTAAGAGTTACCTTAGACCTTAGAAAGGTGGCGTTAAGAAAGCTCAATATGTATATTAATGTCTCAACTTTAGATTAGCAAATGTGGTTGACACTTACTTGAATGAAAAGTGAATAACATGCTCATCATATTTTCATATTTCCTTTCCTAAAAATGATGATTCCACATTGGACAAGATTCTGGTTGTCGTCATATCATACATTTGGCAGTTTGATGGCTAATTCAAATTTTTATCGGCTGGTTTAAAAATCATCATTCTCAAGAATGAGATAGTGGGAATAATGTTTGCTTTCGTGCCAGCTTCATGTAGAGCAACATTATAGCCAATTGATTTCTTCTTTTTGTATACATACAAAAATTCACTATTCCTGACAAAGATGGGCTCGTTACTCCAGCTTCTTTATTTTGATTGCAATCTCGGGATATTTTGTCTACCAGATTTATTTGATCTTTTTGGATTGTATTGATAAATTTCGTTTCACTGATGAAATGAGAAATGACAATTCTTCTTACAGGTTACAATAGCGACGGAACTAGGCAAGGTGGTCACGCGTATGCAGTTAGAACGTTCAGAAGTTGCTTTTTACGTGTATACAAATGGAGGAACCAACCGTTCCCACTTACAGAGACGGTTTGATTTGACTAATGCTGCGCTGTATAACATGAGCACGTGGCCAAATGTGTTTCTGCCGCTCGAAAATGGAAAAATTGTCAGCTTGGATCGCTTTACCTTTCAGGAAAATTTACAGAATTTCCGACTGAAAATTAATTTCGAAGACATCACTATGCAGGAAGTCCTTCTTTGGTACACGTCGGTGAACGGCGCTTTACTCGATCATCTCACGAATCAAATAAAAGAAACTGATAACAGCGGCGTATGGAGGTAAGAGCAATAATCAAAACGAGAAATAGGTGCTCAAAACGAATTATAAGTAGCTCAATGTAAGATTATTTAAAGTCAATTCCATTTAATATTAAGTTTTCTTCTTAATCTTTTGGGATGTAACAATGACACCCAGTTTAGTTAATTATCATTCAGATGTTCTTTTCAGATATCTGTTAGCATTCAAGAACCTTTTACGAAGTATCGAAAGCATCGGAATAGCCGCCGTTTACGGTGTGAATTACTTCGGCAGAGGTAATCTAAGGGGGTCGAATTACATAAGTTACATAAAACACGATGCCGTTTCTCGAGATCTCTTGAACGCCTCCCTTAATTTTGTCCCCGAGATGAAGGCCGAATATAAACGACTGATGGGTTTGATGCCGAACTACGGAAAAATAAAAGAGAAGTATTATTAACATAGATTGAAGGAAAATAGCGGAATTGATCGAGTTTTTCTTGCGTAGAAACGATATTATCTTGGCGAATAAAAACCATACCGGAAATCTACAGGAAGCCATCGATTATTTCGACACGATAGCTCTGTATACTGACGAGTTAAGGAAACTGCAGCGCTTCCTCAGGGTTTTCATCACGTAAACGACACTAATTTGTAAGCGTTGGATGTGTTTGAGATGATTGTTTCAGTAACCAAGTGAGCCAGACGCTCGACGAGGCTGCCAACAGTGAAATTGTCGGGATAGGAATATTAATTGTGGTACTTGTTGTTTCTCCTATAATAATATGGTTGGTACGGAACGCCGTCAAAACTATACAGGTTACTTCTTATTATATTTAAAAAGCTTTATAAATGCATGGATGATAGAAGAGCATTTTGTGAATGAAGGAAAGAGATGAATTTTTTTTAGTTAATGTTGTCTCAGTCAACGTATAGAATAATTGGTTGACTGATGCGTACTGACGAATGCTTTCCTCATAATTATAATTAAACTAAGCATTCAATGAATTTCCCTAAGGTTTATGAATATATTTCTTGCTCCATACTCAAAACTTTGTAAAATTTTGTAGCCATTGAGAAAACTCGAAAATTTCTCTTCATTTGTTTCATTCCTTCATTTTTTATATATATTCATTTATTCCAAATATTTCAAAGATACAGATATTCACTGCATTTAGCTTCAGCATCAAACCAATTCTCAAAAATTATCGAAGTTCTGTTGAGTAACAGAAATTCTCAATTGTACAAGAAAATGTCTTGAAAGTTTCCAACTAGTTGGAGTCTGATATGAATTCTCTAGAGAAAGTAAATTTTTTCATTGAACATTGTACACAAGTATTCAAATTGATCAAGACTTGCAACAATTTCTATAGTCGAAGCACCAGAGGTGAGATGATGCCGCTGCCGCATTTTGAATCGATTTTTATGGATTTTTGGACGATTAACACAATTTAAATGAAAAATATTCTACTTCAAGAGAAAGTGCCTGGACAAAGAGACCTAAGTAAGAAATTATTGATCCATTATCTTGATTTTGTGAAGTGCAAAATTCACACAAATAATAGAAATAAAAATTGGTGTTATTGGGGCTATAGAGGAAAACAGAGTGATATTTAATTTTGTATTCTATGAGATTAATTGAATCATTGCAAATTGCAAAAATTCGGAAAATTCGTCCTTTTCTAAACAGTCGATCTATAAGGAGTCACAAAACGTGAAACATTGATAATATGTGGCTTAAATCATAGAGAAGTCGTCGAATTACTTTGTGAACAACATCGTGTGAAGTTTTGAACACCACTATTAAATCTGCGATGAGTAGGAATATATGATATTTAATTCGGTTCGGACGAGGAATACCATTATAGTCTAAGGACTTGTGTCACAATATCCAAGTGAAGTCATAGGCTACTTTTAATTTAATCGAGTATTAATCTGCCGATGTCAATATTTAATGAGATATACGAAGTAAACTTTTCATTTACTTCTATCTACTTGGCATGGTTTCATTTCGATGTAACGATTTTCCCGCACGGATCAAACTGGTTTTACCCGTGCGGGAAAGACATTCCCGCACAGTTGCATGTAATTAACTTTTTACGATAGGTAGGCTTGGAGATATAAGTGGTATATATGTATACCACTTTCCTACGTGGTCGCCTGAAATATTTGCTAACGAGTGCGGAAGGTCGATGATTTCATGCTATTGACAGTTTGACGGACGAGGTGAACCGAACCGGAGCAGAGTGAGTAAGAGAGATGAAATCTGAGGTTCCACGAGTAATAAACGTCAATGGAATTAAATAAAGAATTATTTAATGATAATTGAAATTTTCTTCCATGTAAAACTAAATAGTTCAGGTCTGCATTCTTCAGACTACTGCGTTCTATGCTCCGCGTTATCTAACCTCACTTCAAAGAATAAGATAAATGACATTCGTTGATAAAACTTTTACCTAGTATCAAAACTTCGAGAGTAATATTTATTTTCATTCACGAAATTGATAATGAAATTATTATTAATGAAATAGTTAAAAATAAATAAAGGCTTAACAAATCGTTGTCCCGTTTCATGAAGAGTGTTTGTTTTTTCTTGTGCAGATGCCTCAATGTACTAATTTGAACATAGATCTATGATTGTAATAACGAATTGAGCCACTTTCGTTGTATTGTTAATGAAGTAGATCTGATAATAGTTTTTCTTAATTTTTGTAAGACATCGGCGTACCCAGTATTTCATAATACGTATTTAAATCAAATTTCTTATTAATCTACTTGACGTAGATTCTGTGTCGACGTGAACCACTTTCCCACACGGATAAAACCGGCTGTGCGTGAAAAACATTCCCGAACAGTTGCAAACAGTTGGTAATTTTCTACAATAGGTACCTAAGCGTTGCGATATACGTATCACTTTCGTACGTGGTCGCCTGAAATAGTCTATTTCATAACGAAAGCGGAAAATCGATGATTTCATGCGAGTGTCAGTTTGACGATCGAGGCGAATCGAAGCGGAGCCTAGTGAGGCTAGGCAAGAGCGATGAAATTTGACTATCCACAAGTAATGAACAACAGTTTTCAGGCGATCACACAAACGGAATCAAATCAAGACTCATTCACTGACACCAAGTAATTGGGAATTTCTTTCATGTGAAACTGAATAGTTCAGTCTGCATTTTTTAGATGGCAACTACACGAAATTATAAACTACTACATTCTATGTTCTGCGTTATCTAACCTCACTTCAAAGAATAATATATAAGGGTGCGTTGTAGAAACTCGGGTTAACCCGGCGATTACCTGAACAGTGGATTAAGTTGAACCCAGTTTTAACTGACAATGCGTTGTATCAACTGTGGTTAGGAAGTGGTTGGCTAAGCCTTGATTTTACTAGGTTGGCAACAATCAAAAACAGAGAGTAGATCTTTTAAATCATAAATTCAATGTTTATTGAGGTTAAGAAAACATTCAAGTACTCAAATGTGTTTGTATAACCGAAAACAAAGCTTCACGAACATCTAAAAATGATATATTGCAAACATATGTGAAAACGTAGACAAGTAACAAAAAATTTGGTTGGAATGAAATGTTGCTATTTCAAAACGGGAGGTGATGAATATTCCCAAATTGAATTCAACGAGACTGATATGACAATCTAGAAAATGGCCTAGGCGAACAAGCAACAAACATGTCTTTTCGCTTTGATAGCAACACAATTTATATTAACGCAATTGATATAGTAGACCTCGTAGGAATCTACCCGCAAATGACATCAGGACCGGGATGGAGGATTGAACAAAGAAGAAGGAAAGCGAACAACAAAAGAAACAATACTTCGCTGCAGACAAACATCTTAAAAATGCAGCAAATGCGTGAGCAGCATGAAATGGGTATTGAAATAAAAAAAGGGGAACATGAGTAGAAGATGCGACACAATGAGGAAGAGCATCGATTAAAATTAGGAATATTAATATTTAAATATAATAATAATACTTCAATATAAATATAACAGAATAAATCAGAATGAATTTATTACAAATGACTTTGATAATGTGTTAATTAAATTATTGCGCACAATATTATTTATTGAAACAACCAACAAGTTTCGTACTGTAGAATGTCAATAATGTCAATTTGAATTTTCGCTCAACAGTGTCAACGGTTAACCCACAAATATTCAGCGGTTAGGACAACAGTGGTAATCATGGATGCTACAATCAAATGGATGCTAATTTCAAAATTAACAGTGGTTTAACTTTAACAAAAGTTGAACTAAGGTTGATACAACGCAAACTAAATGATATTTGTTGAAAAAACTTTAGGGTGTCATTAGAACTTTGAGTATTAAAGAATGATATTTATTTTCATTCACGAAATTGATATTATTAACCAAATGGTTAAAAATAAACAAAGGATGAATAAATCCTTGTTGCGTACAAATGCCTCAACATACTGATTTGTTCAGAGATATATGGTTTCATTAATGACGAATTGAAGCGCTTTGGTTATGTTGTTATTGAAGTAGATCTAATGATAGTTTTTCTTTAAGTAAGTTATTCGCCTATTTAATATTTCATATAAAACTAAATTTCTTATCATACGATGTTCATCTACTAGCTACTCTGTCGACGAGAACACTTCTCTGAACGGATAAAACCGATGCGGGAAAGACATTCCCTTGCGAATGTATGCGATTTGTAACTTTCTAGGTAAGCAGAGCGATATGTACCACTTTCGTACGTGGTCGCCGGAAAATTAAATTTCGGAATCATAAATCGTGAATGTAATTGACTTTTAAACTGAAGTATTTTCAGAACTCACATTTTTATTAATCTTCGAACGCTCAAACTTGTAAGTTGTTCTTAATTTGTCTAGAAGCGTTAAAGTCGTTCTACGTTTCAAATCTTTCAAACTTTCGAATTATCAATCGAATAGGAGCTTTTGACTGTTGTGAATTTCCTCCACACCTCCAAACTGCTTTCCAAATACTCGGAATTAGTACTTTTCTTCTAAACACTACCCATCCCCACTTCCTCCCATCTCCACTACCTCGAATGTTTTCTATATAATATATCCTTAAACATTTTTGAACTGTATCCAAACTTTTACCGAGGAATTTGAAAATGATTTCAACTTCATTCTCCAACATTTGGAGATTCAAAAGTTCCAATTGTTAATACTGTTAACATTCAAATTTCTCCCTGGCATTGAAGAGAAACGACCGCGTTTTGGTTTATTACAAAATTCCCCAATATTTCATGGGAATAGGGAATTCGATTAAAAGGTCATTAAAAAGGGACTATTACATCTTCTCGAAAAATGAAATTTTGCGAATTATTTTTTCTATTGGAGAGTAAGAAATTTTTGTTAGAAGTCGTGTGAATGGAAAATTGTTTTCAAGTAAATATTGTTCCTTCATACTTCCGTAAATTTGGAGAATGAGTCCTGAAAAGAATTTTCGTTTTCGAAATTTCTGCAAAAATTTGAACATTCATTCTAAGCTGAATTAAACAAAATTTCATTCATCTTCTGAAAAGTTTCCTTTACTTTTCAGGATATGAGGATAATATGATAATAGTATTATGACTTTAGGAGATCCTTCGTAGAAATTCGATAAATTTAGGTATAATTTATAATGGAATATTTTAAAGTTATTTTTAAACAGTAAGATGTGATCTGTATCTAAGCAACATTATTAACATCATCAAATTGTCAAACCACACTCAAAAGTTGTATTGAAAAAATTTTTTTAATTAAACAAATACAAGTATTTAATCGTATAACGATCGAAACGTCCAAATGTTCTTTTATTGTTGCCTGCAATTTTGGAAAAAGAAATAATACAATTTCGTAATCAGTCGAAAGGCCGATAACTGTGTGTAATATAAGAAATTGTAGGTTACATCGATGAATTAAACTTTACACGCTTTAGATGTTGGACGAATGGTTTATCTGTTGGAATCGTTGTCGATAGTTGCTTACAATATGCTAGCCTGCATTTTGTTTCTTGCCACTTTAGAACGCTGTATCATATTTCTAGTCAATATGTTTACCAATCGTTTTCTGACCTCATCTTGGTGGTCTGCTTCAAATACTTCTAGCTTATGATTGTACCTTATCCAGTTTATCTCTTCTCAATACAAAGGGTGTTTCAACTAGGATGTAACAAACCGATATGGCTTTTACGGCATTAGAATATAAGCTTAAATTTCTATTTGATTTCTTCATTACGTTTGAGAGTAGTTGTCAAAGTGTACGAATCGTGTCTCCGAAATGTCGCTGATTTTGTGATAAATTTGAAAAATAATATTTCGTATCACATTGCAATCAGACTTGCAGATGAGAACTTGTTGTAATATCCGACAGCGAGTCACTTGTGCCATTTCTCATATCATATATTAAAACGATAAAAAATTACAAATCGCCGCTGAATTCCTTTTAATGGAAGATGCTTCTCTACAGCTATCGTACACTTTCTCTTAGCACAAACAAAGTAATTGTATTCTTCAATTGTCGCCTCCTCAAGTAAGTTAATTAATTGCAACACAATCAGAAGTGTTTGCAACTAAACAGCTATTATCATTGATCCAGTCGATAAAATTCCTTTGAAATAATACGCAAGGGGCATAGGATCTAAAGTCGGATCAAAATCCGTGAACATTATATCCAAAATTTCGAATATTTGAATTTGAGTCTCCGCATCACTCACGCAATGGTGAATAGGCACAAACAAATTTATTGTTGGCAATCGACTGTGGAATATTCGACCTTTTATTCCCACAAATAAACGAAGAATAATATCAAATCTACATATGTTTATAAAACACACTGAAATAGAAGAGGCGCTCTTGCAGTATAACATAGTTCCGACTTCCAATATACTTTTTTCTCCAGCCAACATGGGAGAGTGAATTTTTCCACTCGTACAGTTTTCAGAGACAAATATATATTAGACTAGAAGTTTGAGCAGAAAGTGCCACCCACAGTTCAAATAATAAGAGATAGTACGTTATTTACCATTATTCAAAGTGCACAATTCCCATCTATGAGAAATACTTCGCAAAAGATTTTAAATCTGCGAGTTTTTAATTTCAGATACACTTTCTCTGAAACTTTGGTTCAGTTGTTCTAATTCATTGTTCCTCTTCTCGGATAAAGGAATCTTTTACGTATCCCCTCAAAAAAAAAAAAAATTCTAAATCAGGGGAGAGGGGCCATTCTTTCGGTGCGGTATTGTCAATCCGCTTTGCACCGAAATTCAAATATCGTAATTCGGAAACGGTTCTTGGGTTGTGTGGTACCGTCACGTTGGAAATAGATGATATTTCGTTGAACTAATGGCGAGTTATGGCGAAAATTTTTGGATAATTTTGTCTTTGCTTATTTGGAAATAAAGGGGAGGGCGAAGATTATCTTCCAAGATCACATATGCCAGTATGCACACCACCTCAGTTCAAGATTCGGCACACATATACCTACAAATGTATTTTTTGGGTCAAATGAGAGAAAAATGCGACACGAAACTTTTTTATTCCAAAGACAATATTTATTGAAATTTTTTCCCAAAACATTAATCATTGTATGAAAAATTACGATATGAAAGTAGGGACCACATTCCAAATAATTATTCTAGAAACTTCTTCACTAAATTGAAACCCAATGTGGAATCTTATAAAATTACTAATTCAGTTTATTAAATTAATTGTAAAGAATGCGATTCAATATATATTGGTAACACAAAACAATATATCAATAAACGAATATATCAACTTATATATTCTATAAGAAATCTGCTCTAACGTCACATGCTATTGAAAAGTTACATCAATTTGATTTCGACAATTATAAAATTTTTAATATTCAAAAAAAAACGATCAAAAACGCAACATCATTGAAATGTGTAAAATCCAACAGGATACCAATGCTATAAATTAAAGAACAGATTTGAACATTTTGAATGTTTTCCAAATTCTCATTTGAAACTAATATATTATGTATATTGTTGCACCTCACCAAATTATAAAACCTGTTAATTTATTTCATTGTTCATATCAATTTTTGATAATTAAGATCTTATCAAACTTCCTACTAGTTACTATCATGTCATAATGTACTTAGTTACTGTCAAATAATGTTTTTGAAATTTATCTGATGATGGCAAATGCCGAAACGCACAGCATACCCCTTAAACAGTCAACCCTCCCAACATTTTATTATAGTCTTATTGTCTTTCACTATGATTGTCTTCGTCGATGAAGGTACCACAAATCTCCTTCTTGGAGCAAAACCAAATCAAAACACAAAGATGCCAAAGACATTTTCTAATATAACTCAACTTCTAAAACCGCCATCGCTTTCCGTCTCTCTTCACATAATTTATCTAATACGGCTACAAGCATCTTCCCCACTATTTCTCTGTAAAATGAACCGTTTCTGAGGAAAAATTGTTAGAAACCTTCTGAAAACACCGTTTTTTCGACAATGACCTCTTTCGGTCTTTCGACAGACGTTACATCGTAATTTCATGAACAACTACTGAACGACCGAAAAGTTAAAAGCATTTCGGATAGCAAACTCGTCGAAACCAGAGGCGCTTCCGCCGGTTGTTCTATTCTTTTCGATCTCTTTCACTATATTGCATTGAACTGTTTGTTTGCTCCTTGTAAAAATCGATTCGATTACCAACTCTTGTTCGATATTGAGATAAACACATCTATTTTCAGATGACGTGCGCTACGTTCATGGTTTTTAGCCCTACCGTTTTCGGCAAAAAGGGTGAGATACGCTTAAATAATCGATTAATTAATGATTTTTAAACTGAAAATATGAAATAGATAATTTACTCGATATCGAAAATTCATTAACAGAAGAAGATTCTCATCAGCCTTGTTGAGAATTTCTATGTAATCTCAGAACAAAAAAATCAGGAAATAGGGTCGATTTTAATAATGAACTCTTATTGAAAATAGATTGGAATCCTATTTTTGATGGAAATCAAAACAACGATAATATTGATGATTCTTATGACTTATTGATGAATTTAACTTGTGAGCATGTGCCAAAATGAAAATTTTCTAAACGGTTTTCTCCCTATTCCTTGACTCATCAGTAGTTATTGTCAAGCGTAAAAACGTATTCATAAAAATTGGAAGGAATACCGCCTTCAAGAAGACTTTGATACTTTTAGAAATCAGAGGCGATTTTCTAAGCATTTGATCGAAACGTGTGAATCTGAATACCTAGATTTCCTTAAATAATGATTATTATTATTATTATTAGTGGCAACTACTGCAACCGACATTCTGAATCTTTTTATTACTTCGGCAGGTGTCTGAAATTTCCACAAGCGGATTGCAGAATTTTGAAAGTATCTCTAACATATCTAGTAGTAACTATCTGGGCTCTATTTATTTTGAACAAGAAAAGATATCACGGTGTCAGAATACCGTTGTTCCAATTACCGTGACTTTTTTCCAGAAAAAGGGCAAATTTCGAGCATACTTCCTCTCGTTAAAAGTGGTCATCCAGATATCAACTCAAACTATCGACCAATAAGCATTATCCCTGTTATTCTTTATTTATTTGACACTTACTTCGCTATATAGGAAATAATATTCGTCATCAGCAATATGGTTTCACTAGTGAAAAAATATCGAGACGAACCTTTGTGAACTAAATTCAAGAGATTAATAAGTGTAAAACTCAGGTTGCGTGTAAGACTGGGGCTGAGGTCGTTGTGTGGAGAGATCTTCCACATTGGTTGAGCTCCTATATCTTCTAAAGATCGCAATTCGTTCTTCCTTCCTGCAGATGACTCGACGGTATTTAGAAGAATTAATGATCCTGAAAATTGTAACATGATAGTTTTTATGAATATTGTTCAGCTAATTCCCTCTTCCTCAACTTCGATAAATGCTTCATTCTATCGTATAAAAGCAACGGAAGAATTCTACCTCTTCGTATTCGGTGAAGGGCCATCCACTGCAGTGAATTTCTCCCATTCCTTGATACAATGCTAGATTCGAAATTCACATTTCACCAACATGTCGAATCAATATTGATTAAATCTTGGACTATATCTTCCGATACGGATCATAGTTCAAAAATAAATAAGAGCACCTGTCTAAGATTACATCGTTCATGCATCTTTAGCAGATTTAACTTTGTCTCTGTAATATGTAATCCGCGCTATATTTGTACAAATAGGTTGGTGAGAATTTACAATATATTTCTTCTCATTCTGAATCATGATTATTCTCAAATTCGCAAAATCTTTGGAGTCATCATTCTAGCTTATCGCCGTTTAATATCAGACATAATTTTTTTCATAGTTTTCTCCCCATTGCATAAAATAGAAATCAATGTCGAATGCAGAATGTGACTTCCGTTTAGAAGAAATATGTGTCAAGGAATGTGGGACTCTCTAAATTAAATTGAGCAACCAATGAGTTCTTACGTGTATGGGATGCTGACTTACTTTACCCTAGTTAAGCGCATCCGTATGGTTACGCTAGGCCAATTACCTAATTTTGCTGCATATTACTTTCACTCATCATTAAATGTGAGATTAATCTTGTTACTTAGTTCAGTCAAGATCTCATATTGCCAATATTATTATTATATTTCATCACAATTTTAAATCTTAATTTTTTATGAACAATGTTTGTATTTTCTTTTTATTAAACATGACGAGAAGTCTTGGGGAATCCGCAGAAAAATAATAAGCGTACTCATGCAGTGAATTATATTGGAGAACGACATTTTACAATCAACAGGTAACTCGTTTCGTATACAATTAATAATATACCTAACCATGTACTCCACGACGCGAAAGAAGGAGGAATTTGTATTCTCAACAATCTCCTTTAAATTGAACCTTCTCGATTTGCAGCGATAATTCCCAAACCATCATAGCAAAATTTGTGCATTGTATACGGCAATCCCTTCAGTGGGTATATATTCGAAATTGATAGGAAAATCCAACAAATCTTGGCAGATGAAATGGTGGTGGTGGTGGATGAATATCGATATGTTTCGATCCCGAATGAAAAACAGGGATGAAGGCTAATTTACCAGTCCCTTGGTTGTCATTATACAATTTACCCTTCGATAAAACTTCGAAACCCAATTCGTTCAGGAAACCAATCAAATGGATAGCCTCCTTAGCAGCGTCAGTTAGCCCCATATATTCTGCTTCGTTTGACGACAGTGCCATTGTACGTGGTTTTCTCGATTCCCAGGATATAAAGCCTCCTGCCAAAATGAACGTCAATCCTGTATACGACCTACGGTCAGCAAGACAGCTTCATGATATAGGCATTGACATACTCCGTTATAAAGTAACCCCAATGCCAATGTGTCACGAATATACCTCAGAATACGCTTTCCAGCCTCCCAATGTGACTCGTTCCGATTCGCGCGAAATTGACTCAACGCGTTAACGGCATTCTAACTAATATTCTGGGGAAATTGCATCAGTGCTGAACGTTTATTTATCACTCAAAAACTGACCTTAAGATTAATGTTGAGAAGCCCCTATGGTAGGATCATGTTGGGCAACTTAACTGTAACGGGTCTCTTCATCTATAGGTCGTTGATCTTCCTTACAAAATACGACTATTCTCGGAGTATAGGAACGTTAATAGCACTAGAAGGGGAGTACCTTATCTTTTCACAGGATTTTTCCTTACAATGAGCCAAAAAGGCATACTGTACACCTGCATGAAGCTCTGTGGCGCTCTGCCTTGCAGTTTCTGGGAAATTGACCTCTTGAGTATTTATTAAAAAAGAATTCGTAGATTGGTATTAGATGGTGAGCCTTATAACATGGACGAATTCAATCCCGAGATGAACATGGCGGCTGATCTGTTTCACTTTCATCATTTGTATTTGATGAATTTACGAAATAAAACCTATTATTATTATTATCATTGTCATGTCTGGTCGGGTCCCCACAGATAAATACATGAGAGCTCCAATTAACTCTCGAAAATGAGATGGAGAACTATTTTGAACCACATCATTATCACCGCAGGTGAATTTCGAATCAACAGCGAGACGAATACTCACCAGCTTGCATGTCTCCATACCAAACCTTTTTAGCAAGCTGCGTGCGTGGCCGGCTTGAGACAGATGATATCCCATAGAATTTCGAGAAATTTCGATGTCCAAACAGAATTTCGCATCTCTCAGATCTTTGATTGAAACCCGCTAGTTCTTCCCCAATGCGACCAATGAGGTTCTCTATTCTAGAACATATCACAATATCATTGACTTACACTAAGACGAAAGTATTTTTCTCTTCGTTTGTAGAAACGCAAGGATCAGCATTCGTCGGGAAAAGACCGATATCGCGAAGTGCTCCGTCAAGTTTCGAATGCCATTGACGTCCTGATTGACGAAGATCATAAATTGCCTTCTTCACCTCGAATACATCTCTTTCTTTGTGTAGCTGCTGCAACATAATCATTGCTTTCGAAACCAGAGTTTTTGTCATCTTCCTCTTGGACAATTCGAATTAGCATCTCGTGCTACAATTCCGGTGGTTCCATGAAAATTTTGGTGTCAATACCGTCATTGAGATATGCGGTGGTGATGTCGAACTTGGAGTTTTGAGAGAACTCAACCTTTTTTTTGCTCCTCAAGACAGTGCGACATCCTACGATTTTCGCATTTCTTGGGCGTTTAACCATTTTCCAGTTATCGTTATTCACTAGATATTTCAACTCGAACAATATGGTATCCTTCTATTCTTTCCCATCTGGACCGAGATGGCTCCAGATAGAGGAGTTTCTGATGTCATAACTTGGACTGTTTCCAAGTCGATGTCTATGTTAGCATCTTCTCTCTTCGTTTATCGGTACCAATTTGTAAACTTTACTCCGCTTCTATCAATAGAAGGTCTTTCAGGGCCATGCTTCACCATCTACTTGTCATCTACTATCTATGTACTAACGAGAGGATTTTGATCCCCAATGTCGTTGATTAAAGTATGAGAATGTGCTCCAACAGCATCGTGAGAACAAAGAACTTGATGTTTCAATTTCCACCCATTTTCTCCCCGAGCTTTAATTCGTAATAAAATCCTCGTAGTTCATTTTAATTGGAAACTCCTTTATGAATTTTACATCCCAAATTATTCGGATTTTTCAATGGCAAGTACAGCTACTTATTCGAATATCGTATCGCTCTGCAATATTGAACCGAAATTAGTACACAATTTGAATATTTAAAAATTGCCATCGTGCCATCGTGCTCCGGAAAACACGGTAAGAAGTTGGTCCCGGCTTTATATCTCATATGTAATCATGACGACATGTTAGGCGATCTAAGAACGGCTTGCACTTAAATCTAGGTCTGGAGGTTAAAAAATAAAAGAACATAAATTCTTTCATTAATTTCATTGTTTCAATTAAAATTTGGATTCTCTTCCCTATGTAATGGACAAAATTCGTAGGCATGTTGGAGCATCTGAATATTTTCCATGCTTTTTTCCTCTTTACTAGAATGTCATTTAAGACCTTGTAATTTTCATTAAAATCGAGATAACAGTAGCTTCTGTTCATTGTACCTAGCCATGAGTATCTCAAACAGACCTCACGCTACACTCGAGGTCTTCGCCGGCCTACGATCAACTAGGGGGGAGGAGCCCCCCTTACGGATCCTTCGGCCGCCTTTTTTCTTTCGTTCGGGACAACGACGACGATGGTGACTGAATCGGAGGCAATGTGTAAGTAAAATGCACCGAATCGAGTACTTATCGATTTTCTAGAAAACGGTAAGGCATAGCTGAGAACGATGGGAGAAGCAATTGTTTTGTTTATGAAATTACGATGTAACGTTTGGTGAAAGATCGAAAGCGAGTTATTAGCATCCGCGTTTTCACCCATCGAACAAACGGTGCTTTCAGAAATTTTTTTTAGAAACGGTTCATTTTAGACATGAATAGTAAGAGAAGCGATTATAGTTCTATTTGCTAGCAATTGAATGATTTAAAGCGTTCGTGATTTTAGAAGTTGAGTTATATTAGAAAATTTTTAACAAACGTTTGGCATTTTCATATTTTGATTTGGTTTTGCTCTAAAAAGGCAATTTGTTGCACTTTCCTCGCAAAGGTAATTACATATAGTGAAAGAAAATGAAATTCTCTTAGTGAAAATTCGGAAGCGTGTGAGATGCTATACGTAAAATATTCGGCGAAATCGCAACTTTTGAGATTTAGAAATTTTTTCTCCAAAATATATGAATGACGCGTTTTAGATGTTCCTACAAAAAAGATCCCAATTAGGATGTTCTTAGATATGAAGAAGTTTTGAGCTATCTAGAATAGTTTTTTCATATAATCTCAACATTGTTGCCGAGTTGTCCTTCCTTCGTTCATTCTATCTGAACGATGCATTTTTAGGTATATTTGTGTCGAATCTCGAACTCCTAACTCTGAAAATAAGGTGACAAAATTTTCCGAAAATCTTGCTATACAGCTTTATCTCAGCTCACTTCGTGATCTGGGCAAACTTATACAACAATCAATTTTAGGTAAGTCATTTTTCTTGTACCAAAACTCGCTGTCCGTCCAAAATAATCTTTTTAAGTGAAATCATTGACCTGTTTAGCTTAGTCTCCATAGAATCATATTGCGTGGGATATATAGTTCTATTGAAGTAATTGTGATGATGTAGTGCAAAACAAAACACACAATAGTCGTTTTTGATAGTTTTACATGTTTATAGACAGTAATTAGACATAACTTTTCATACAGAACAAAAGTAGAGGCATTCAACGAAGCTGAATGTCAAGTTGTTCTAGTTTCTTTTAAACTGGGAGATTAAGATGGGAAGTTTCTTACATCCAAAAAAGCTCATATATTTTGTAAGCGAGTTGGAATTATCTTCCTCACAAAAGTTCGACTGTTATTAGCACGACATCCAGTGAGGGCTGAGTACTTTGTAGTCATTGGAGCAGAAGGGAGCCTAGTGAAAAATGTTTTCTTTTGGTGATGGTTTTTTTCTTCTTTTTCGACACATCCTGGTTACGCTTTTCTCTCTCATAGAAAACCTGATTACGCCAGTGATCAAGTCAAAATAAAGTTTTCCGATTTAGTGTAGACTAACTAATGTTTCTTTCATTTCAGTTGTATGCAGCCAACTTGGCTATGAAAGCTAAAGAGTTGAAGAGCGAAAAAAAGAAGAGTGATTCCCTTTTGTTTCAAATGTTACCACCGAGTGTCGCTACTCAACTGAAGCAAACCAGACAGGTTGAGATGATACACATGCACATACATGTTTCTTTTTACCAAGAGGGTTGAATTCCAGGTTCCAGCCGAATATTACGCTTCTGTAACAGTCTATTTCAGTGATATTGTCGGTTTCACTGAAATAGCCGCCGTTAGTACTCCTTTAGAGGTAATTAATCTAATGTTTCTTTTATCTTTTTTTTTGATGCATTAATTTCATTATAGGTCGTAACTTTCCTCAATAAAATTTACAAAATGTTCGACGCCCGTATCGAATGTTATGATGTGTACAAGGTCGAAACAATCGGCGATTCTTATATGGTTGCGTCCGGACTGCCTGTTAAAAACGGTGAATTTTATATGTCACTTTATAAAAATCATTGTACTATGACGTGCTTTCAAAGGTAGCAAACACGTGTCGGAGATAGCAAGCATGGCGCTTGATTTGTTATCAGGGACAAAGCAGTTTCGTATTCCACACAGGAAATCGGAGCGTTTCCAAATAAGGTAATCAATTGTAGAGTCCATTATACGTTCAAATACTCCGAAAAAGGAAACAGATGTGAAGAACTCACTCTCATTTAACTGAAGCCTCAGAAAGGTTTGATGAACAATGAAAAATGAGTGAACTTCAAACAACCATGATGATCTTTTCTAAGTGGTTAACTTTGAACGATCTCGAACCTTGCTTCTGGAACTATCCCACTAAAACTGTTTCAATAGTAATGAGAATAGCATTTAATTTGCTCGAGTTTGTAACTGAACCAGTTATTTAACATCTAATGGCGTGATTGAAATAAACATTACAAAATAACAAGTAGTCTAAAATAATCTTCATAACTCATAGTTCGTATACATCAAATGATATCTTTGTTATTCAATATGTTAAATAATTATGGAAAAACTTTAAAAACTTTCACAAAGGATCACAAAAGAACAGTTTCACCTTTTGAAAAACACTGTTTCTTCGGGTGTACTGGTCATGGTTGTTTGGAATCACTTCCTGACGTTTCGCTGGCGCGAGTGGCGAGCTTCTTCAGAGGTCTTGATGTCTTCGATGCAGTCTGCAGATCCGAAGAATACGTTTGTAGGTATATTTGTGCCGATTATCGAACTCCTAGCTGTGAAAATAAGTCACAGTCAGTTTTTCTAGTATATCTGTAGAATTAGTTTTCGATGGCATTCGAATAAGGAATCAGTCCTGTAGACCATTGATCCGAAAGTTTAGTTATTCTACGTATCGCCGTTTAGTCTGGAGCGTGGACATAATAGTATATTTCATAACGAGTGCGGAAAGTCGATGATTTCATGCGAGTGTCAGTTTGCTAGACACGAGCAATGAAAACTGACTTTCCACGAGTAATGAATGACATTTTTCAGGCGACCACAAAAATGGCATTATACGATTATGACTTTGAGAATACACAATGAACGTTTCAACCCAAACAGCTTCTAGATGGCGTTGTAGAGAAAATAATAGATAACTTTATTTCTTTATGTTATTTCGTACCTTCCTTTTAGATTTTTCAGCAATTATTCCCACGAGTTTAATATTTCTAGTGGAATATTTTTCACTTTGTATGTTATAAAAGTGAATAAAATCAAGTTAAGCTCTTCGTTAATGATACAATATGTTCTGGTAACTCATTAGCCTTATCAAAATTCAATGGAATATACGAATTAATTTTTCTTTCACTTGTATCTAATTGGCATGGTTTCATTTCGATGTCACCACTTTCCCGCACGGATCAAACTGGTTTTACCCGTGCGTGATCAAACTGGTTTTACCCGTGCGGGAAAGACATTCCCGGACAGTTGCATGTTATTGTCAACTTTCTACGATAGGTAGGCGTGTCAATATATACCACTTTCTTACGTGGTCGCCTGAAAAATCATTAACTCACACATACTATCACCCACATACTACCACGATCGTATAATGACGGCAATAAACACCCACTCCATTCGTTGGGCAAGCGTATATAACACTCTATTTTAGTTGAGTGGTTATACAAAGTAACGACTTCAATTCGCTACCAAAAAGTTATTCTTTTTGTTGGTGTTGGCCCTTATGACAAAAATCGTTAATTTTGAATGCTGGAGGGCAAAACTTAACACAAATTTCCTGATAACTAACAGAAAAACAGTTTGATATTAAAATAACCAAATGAATTAATAGCGAGCAGGCCATCTGTACGTTATGATATTCATGAATGATCAAATTTGCAGCCGGTGCAAACATTCATAAAATGCTAAGAACGGCTAATTTCAGTTAAAAACATGATTTATGAAAAAATGCCTTATTGAATGTTTAAAGTATTCCAAAAATTTCCAAATGTTATCAAATGAATGGTGAAGGGAGTATGAATTCAGAGTTCCTCAAAAAAATGTTGCATATTTGTAAGACCTTTGCATCTGAACCACAGTGATTTAATGAAAATCAGTGCTTCTGTAAACGATGGCCGAAACGGACTGAATGATTTAATTTTTTGGTGAAGTTGATAAGTGAATGGCCTTCTTCAAAAAGTTCTATGCTAGGAAAAGTGGATCCAATTCTTAAAGTTTTAGTGAAATATCCTCGTTTCTTAGAGAATTTGAGGAATTTTCCAGAGATACGCAAATACTGACAAAGCCACAAGGCATTTCAAGACAGATCATTTGATTTCATGGTATCCTATAGATGAATATCTCTTCTGAATTGGTTTAGGCTTTCGCGGCCTTTGTTTGATGTAGAACACTGTTTCTTCAGTTTCAGTGGCGAGCTTCTTCAGAGGTCTCGACACCTTCTGCGCTCTGTTTCGCCACTCGCGCCAGCGAGACGTTAGGAAGTGATTCCAAACAACGACGGTCAATACACCCGAAGGAACAGTGTTCTACAAATATCTCTTCTTCGGATGTAGAAGCTTTCGCCTGCTGGCAGTTTCTCCTAACTTCAGACTCTCAAACAGTACCAACGTTTCGATGAAATAAGAAAACAAAAGAGCCACTCACTTCGGTACTACAATTGTTGTGCCGTTGTCTTGATAGTAGAGTTATCTCGGGTATTCTCTGTTATCAATGGTGTTTCAAATCCGGTCAAGCAATCACCGTTGACGTAATAATTCCCTGCATGAGATTTTCCATCAACGGATACTACATCTTCAACGCTTCATCAAAAGCAAGTCTTAGCCTCCAGATTGGGACAAAATAGGGATCAACATGAGGGACGAACTGGAACGAAGTACTCAAGTTACAAAACAAGCAACCGTCTGTGTAGAAAATACTAAGAGGAAACTATTCTTTTGTCAACTTAACGAAGCGAGATAGCTAAATACTGACGAGATAGCAGTGTTGAAAAAATGAGGGGATTTTACCATCACATCACGTCATCTACCAATAGAGGAATCTATTTCAATCACCGAGGCAGCCATCAGACACATATCGACTGATGATGCAGAAATCATCAATCAAATAACCCCCAATCTGAAAGTACCACTTTATTCGTCAACATACCGACCATAAAAGGAGGATCTCACTTGAACAAAGATGTGACAACCAGCTGATAACGCATTTTTGCTGCGAAAGAACACGGAGGAAAGCAGTATGCAAACAAAATCAATTGCATCGTGGATGTTTGGCTCATCTTAGATCCACAAGTCGAATGCTCCATTCAAATAAAAATTGAGTGCTACATAATATCCAATCTACATACTATCCAAACATCTCGGTATTGCTCATTCGCCGACAAAATAGAATATCTCTGCTGGATCTTCTGCTTCTTATCGTACCTTGTCAGGTCCCTTTGACGATGGCGACTTGATCGCTGCTTTCAGCCAAGCTAAACAGTTGTTCCACGCTGTATATGTTCATTCCATCCTTCAACCAGGAGAACTGTCTTCTTTCCACGCCCCTGTGACCTCATGTTTTGCCGTTCATTATAAGTTGTAGGATCCTGAAACGATTTCCTCTGAAGACATGGTCGAGGTCTGCAATTTTTCGGCATTTAACTGTTGCCAAAAGTATTTGCTTTGTCCAACACTACTTCAGTTGTCAGCATAGACATCCATAGGTCATTCTAAGCAATGACCTATGCAACCATATTTCGAATGCTTCCAGACCATTGATAGTAACGGCTTTCAGTAACCAGACTTCAGCTCCGTACAGCAACACGGATCAAATAGGAAATTTAATCATTCTTTGTCTCAATTTCAGGTTCAAGCTGTCACTACAGAACAGTGATTTCATTTTCTGGAATGTTGCACGGATTGATCTAATCATGCATCTAATTTCCTTATCTAGGTCAATATGCCCGGTAATATAGCATCCAAGGTATTTAAATTTGGACACTCTCTCAATGGTTTGACTATTTATTTGTTGCGACTTGTTAAGGTATAGTTGACGGCTAACCATCATTCACCTAGTCTTAGCAACATTTATATTCAGTTCAATTTTTTGTCCCACTGCATTAACAGACTTCATGAGTTCTGGGAGATCCTAAAGCTCATCGCATAAAGTAGCGGTATCGTCGGCATGTCGAATGGCGTTAATCAACTGGCTGTTGATTTAGACGACGAATTCTGTTTCATAAAAGGCTGCTTTAAAGATTTTGTAGAAATATAGGTTAAACAACAGTGAAGACAGGACACATCCTTGTCGAACACCTCGTTGGATTGGACATTCATCTGGAAATCCTCCATTGAGTCGAAGGACTGTATTTGTTGCCAGTACATGTTCCTAGTTATACGCAAATCTTTTCCATCAACACCAGTGTCTCTCAGTATATTTATAAGCATTTCGTGTTGCACTCTATGAGAGACTTTCTTATAATGAACAAACACACGAAAACATCCTTACATTGGCCTCGATATTTTTGAACAATTAATTAATTCAGAGCAAACATCGCTTCTCAAACGAAGGGCGTTTCCAAGTCCGAAGTGCTTCTCATCTCAATCGTTTTAACATTTATTCACCGGATAGCCTTCAGGAAGAAGAAAACCTTTAGGATTAGCTTCCAAAGCAACAAGGTACAGAAAATGATCGAGCAATCATGATGAGGAACAACTTAAAGAGCATTAAAGTAGAGGAAAAATCGCAAGAAAATCTTCCACATTCAAGGTTTATGTCATTACGATGCCTAGTATTGTAGTCATGAACTTGCGCGAATGTTGTAACTTTCTGCCGCAGGTAGGCTGGTAGTAGATCCTTCATAATTTTATGAATGAAAATCATTGTGTCGCAGTACACCTGATCTTTCACAATCATAAGGTTGAGTTCACTAAGCATATCTGATACTCGCGTATCCAGAGGCACATTGAGGATAGAACGGAGACCACTGTTAAGTACCACTTGGATTTCTGACATGACACTGTTGGAAGCATAGTTGAGAAGAGTACTGCAATAATTTTTATGTGGTTTCACTAGTAACTTATAGATGATTTGTTTTATACTTTTTGGCATCGAGTATCTTACTCTTCCCAGCAACCCCATCTTCTCTTTGAGCTTTACAAGTATGTGGTTGAAATGTTGCTTGAAGATTAGTCTCCGGTCCATAATAATTCCAAGGTATCTGAATTCCTCCACTACATTGTTCATCTTAACGTCTACGTTCGGGATAACACTGTATTTCGTCAAAACCATAACTTTGGACTTCTTTGCATTGATGCACAACTTGTTAGCCGCCAGCCAGTTAACTACAGTTACAAGGTCTTCGTTGATTTTTTCAGCTGAAGTCACTACATTTTCTCCATTACAGTATATCAACGTATCATCAGCGAACATATGGATGCTGCAATTCTTGAGGATTTCCGTTAGGTCATTTATAAAGAGGACAAACAATAAGGGCCAAGGCAACTGCCCTGGGGTGCCCCTACATCGATATTGATGCACTTGGATCTCTTGTCTCCAATTTTCACAAATGGCTTCCTATTAGCTAGCCACTTATGCACGTTTCCTCGTACTCCCATTCTCCATAACTTGTTAAGCAGAACTTGACGGTCAATGGTTTCAAATGCCCGTTTGAGATCGACAAAAATTGCCAGGACATGTTTGTTACTGTCAATGCACTTCCTCCAGTCCTCAACAACAAACTGAATTATTGATTCAGTCGAGTGTTTTTGTCTGAATCCGGACTGATAAAGGTTTAGGATACTCTTCTTTGATATGTACTCTAGGATCTGTTTGTATACTATTTTTTCAAGGATCTTTTCCATCGTAGGAAGAACATTAATTGGTCTCATATCTGAAACTTCAATAGATCCTACAACTTTAGGTATCGGAGTCACTGAAGAAATCTTAAGCTGATCAGGAACAACTCCCTCTTGCAGTGACCTGTACAATATTTGTAGCACACTGCTATTTAGTTGACTCCAGCATTTTTTAACAACATCTGCAGTCGGCTGCATTGCATTTTTTCCAGTCAGTTCCTTCACTATAGCATGGATGTCATCAGTTGAAGGTAGCACAAACTGTTCAAGGTGTGGCGGACCAACTTCATGAATTTCAACTTCTGGAACATAGGGGATATTCCTATTTATTTCCATCATACTGTCAACAATAAATTTATTTAGTTCATTCGCCATCTCTTCCTTTTCTTCAAATATTCCTCTACTTGATTTTATCTTGATAACTGAGGCACTACTGATATTCAAAGCCTCTTTAAGCACCCTCCATAGTTTCTTGCCATCAGAAGAGGAATTACTGATTTTTCTTGCAAAATATTCTCTCTTGGCTCTTCTCAATTCAGCAGTACACTGATTTCTCTTTATTTTGAACTGTATCCAAGCATTTTGCTTTTCATCAGCTATGCTAAGATCACCTTCCAACAGTCTTCTATTAAGGTCTTTAAATCTCCAATATGACTCCAAATTTTTTTTCCGAGCTAGAACCACACTTGATGTGAAATACTTACAATATTTCCCTTTACGTAATATGATATCACGTTTTCTAGCCTTTTCCACTGCTTTAGATACAAGGTAACAGAATCTGTCATAGTCATTAGCGCTGTCAAGCTCCGTTTGGAGCAGATGCAACTCATCTGCGAGTCAATAGCACCTCGAATAACAAGTGCTGCCTCACTACTTTGCAAATCTTTGGTTCGAATTTGAACAGCAACAGCATGATGATCTGATAGGTGCAAATTGTCATAAACTTCACACTGTAGAGGCAGTTTTGTAGTCATAACTAGGTCAATGATAGTAGAGCTTCGATCAGTGACTCTTGTGGGTATTCTCACAACTTGATGAAGATTGAATTCCGCCATGAACTTCACAAGCTTCTTACAGGCGTAATCTTCTTGTTTCATCCAATCAATGTTAATGTCACCCATGGAAATGATAACATCATCAGGATATGCACATTCAGTTGCTTTCTCCATCAATTTTCTGTAGGAATCGAAAAATTTGACCAATGACGAGTTAGGTGAGCGATAGATGAGTCCAAGTATGTAAGAACTTCCACCTAGTCTTACTTTCACTAGCATTGCCCAGAACTCATAGTCGATAGCAAATTTCTGAATGACTTTGTACTGAGTCGAGTCGTGAACATACAGCAACACCCCTCCGGTGTGCTGTGAATTCGATTCAACAATTACTGCGTTGAATCCCTTAAGCTGGTAGGCACTAGAGAGAGTAGAACGGTCAAGCAATCTGTAAGCGAGATACAACACCAACACTTTAATCAAGTCTACCCGAAAATTCCAAAAGTCATTAGGGTCTCCAAGGGACTAAGAAGAACGTGCATCATCGCCGAGAATGCATTGGATAGCATGGATGCCATGCGAAAATGTATATAGAGGAATAAACGGTCGATGAACAAGATAACAAAAAAACATAAGACCGATTGTCGACATGGACGCACCGAATCATTTTTGCTCCTCTTTGATGACCAGAGGTAGATTACTAAAATATATCAGTTCGGGAGGTCGTTGATATCCAGATACAACCAAATATTTTCAACGCGCAGAAGGATGCACTCAAATTGATTAAGATTTGGAGCAAAGTGATCTGAAATTCTACAAAAATGTGTTCAGCATTTCGAAGATCAACCCGATGACATTAGATTTGCGACAGAGTTCATGCGTTCACCATCATTGACCGGAGACACTGCGTCAGTTTAAGACACAAAATGGCCAAATATGAAAGATGTTTTTTGGAATGTGTGAAAATTATCAAAGAAAGGTATGGAAATTATCAGTTAATGAATCTTCTGCATTTTTTTTTTCAATTCACCATTGATTAAATTCGTGACTCGCTCTGATTGTCAGAATAATAGATAAATTTTTCATAGCCATCCAAGTAGAAATACGTCGCAATAACCTATACATCCTAATCCCCGGAAAATTCGATAATCTTAGGAGCTTGGTAGAAATCAACATCTAGCATGCGGTGGTAATCAGATCGTCTCTTTTCTTCATCAGTCGCATTTTTTTCTAAGATTCGTTCACATCACATTCGGCAGCGACACGTATTATTTGAATTTTTGAAAACAGCGTTGTGAATAATCATCTAAAATGAGGGAAATCGTACATATGCAAGCCGGTCAATGCGGTAATCAAATTGGTGCTAAATTCTGGGAGGTGATATCAGACGAACATGGTATCGATCCGACCGGCACCTACCATGGCGATTCTGATCTACAACTGGAACGTATCAACGTTTATTACAACGAAGCTACTGGTGGTAAATACGTGCCGCGCGCCGTCCTGGTTGATCTTGAACCCGGAACCATGGATTCCGTTCGCTCTGGACCATATGGGCAAATATTCCGGCCGGATAACTTCGTGTTTGGGCAGAGCGGTGCAGGAAACAATTGGGCAAAAGGTCATTACACAGAGGGTGCCGAACTCGTAGATTCAGTTTTGGATGTTGTTCGCAAAGAGGCTGAGGGCTGCGATTGCATGCAGGGATTTCAACTTACTCATTCATTGGGAGGCGGTACTGGCTCCGGTTTGGGGACACTGTTGATTTCGAAAATACGCGAAGAATATCCCGACAGAATAATGATGACTTTCTCGGTGGTGCCGTCCCCCAAGGTGTCTGATACGGTTGTTGAACCATACAATGCCACTCTGTCTGTCCATCAACTTGTGGAGAACACCGATGAAACTTATTGTATCGACAATGAGGCTTTGTATGATATTTGTTTCAGAACTTTGAAACTCACGACGCCCACGTACGGCGATTTGAACCATTTGGTTTCCGCTACGATGTCCGGAGTCACTACTTGCTTAAGATTCCCTGGTCAGTTGAATTCAGATTTACGTAAGCTAGCAGTCAATATGGTACCATTTCCTCGTTTGCATTTCTTCATGCCTGGATTCGCCCCTTTAACATCTCGTGGTAGCCAGCAATATAGAGCATTGACGGTCCCTGAGTTGGTGCTTCAAATGTTCGATGCGAAAAACATGATGGCTGCCTGTGACCCCAGACACGGCAGATATTTGACAGTTGCCGCAATCTTCAGAGGACGAATGTCCATGAAAGAAGTGGATGAACAAATGCTCAACATTCAAAATAAAAACAGCAGCTATTTTGTGGAATGGATTCCGAACAACGTTAAGACTGCGGTATGCGATATTCCACCAAGGGGACTGAAAATGTCGTCCACTTTCATTGGAAACTCGACATGCATCCAAGAATTATTTAAAAGAGTTTCCGAGCAATTTACTGCGATGTTTAGGCGCAAAGCTTTTCTGCATTGGTACACAGGTGAAGGTATGGATGAGATGGAATTCACAGAAGCTGAAAGTAATATGAATGATTTGGTATCGGAATACCAACAATACCAAGAAGCCACGGCTGAGGAGGAGGGTGAATTCGATGAAGAAGAAGAAGGTGATGAGGGAGAGTAAATAAAGAATCTTATGTTATTGTCATATTATTTGAATCATCTAAATCAAAAATGTAACAACCGTGAAATAATCATTTGAATAAAAATATCATTTCCATTTTCTTTACATTTTGAAATTCTAGAAGTACTAAGAATAATGGAATGAGTACTTACGCTTCATAGTTCTTATTACCAAAATAGTTATTCGTGTACCAAGGAAAAAAAGTACGCTTTAATCCAGAGGCATTTTTTCATATGATTTTTGTATACGACGTGGCAGTTAATATTTCCTCTAATAAATAATAGTAATAAATAATAATAATGCCCACCCTACGAAGATATGTGCCCAAGAAGAACTCCGCTGGATGTAAGTTTTTCTTGAATAACTTCTGAGTTATTTGATGGACTTCTACAAAATGGATTATGATGAACACTAGTAAGGACCACTTGAAATAATGGCATTGAATCATAATTTTCTTGTTTAAATTATGGTACTATTTTCAACACCATTTGGAACAGATAAATGCTTCATAATGATAAATTCAGGTATGTTAAACCTTGATTTAAAAGGAAGTTATTTTCGTTCATTGTCCATAGAATTTATCGTTTACCAGAAAAACAGTGAACGATTGATTGCAGAAGTTTTGAGTCTAAAAAATGCATTTTCAACTTCAGACATTATTGAAAAATTCCATATGAGGGTTTAAAATGGGCCCCGTGGAGTCTAATACACTCGCGTGCACGTCGAACTAAGGACTCTTGTACTTTTCCCAATAAACAACCTGTGTAGTGTATTACATTACAATGAAACGTGAGTCTGTCTAAAAGTTCCTCTCTAGTGCCCATCGTTTTGGAATATACCATGGTTTTGAGGCGCCTCCACAGATAAAAATCCAACGGCGTTAGATCGGGATATCGAAGAGGTCAACCAATAGGTGCTGCTCTACCTATCCAGTGGTTTGGGTAGACGTGTTAAGACGATCCCGCAAAGCAACGCTGAATAAATTCCTATCATGCATAAAGTACAAGTGCTCCATTAAATTGTGTGAATCATTCTGGAGGAACTGCAAATGAAGTAGTTCAGTTAAGCATTTCGGTAATACAAATAGTCCAGTGAGAAAATTTGCCATTCCAGCCCAGATATTTATCACTTTAAATTCAATAATAGTAATAAGTTTATTCATTGGAAATCAATTCAATACTGATATATAATATAACATTATATTTGGCTAAGCGATTGTCTTCATTTAGTTAGCCTAAGATACGAATGAAATAAACAGAACTTTGAGGTAGTCTCATTTTATACGAAACTTCCTGTATTTATAAATTTCCACGGAGGGAAAAAAAAAAAAAATTCGATTGTGAGTCGCAGCACAACATCATTCGAGAGACAGATAAGCTAAGTAAGTACACATGCACATTATGTCCACTATAATACAATTATTCGTCCCAATTAGTATTGATTAATGTCATTTCTGGTTTCATTTATTTGGGAGTAAGCTCACATTGAGCACACACATTCAAGTAGAAAAAATCTTCACCCTCGCTCAGACTCCACTTCTTTAATTCAATTTTCAATTTCTCGTAGACTTTAATATTTTTAAGTTTTTCTGGTATTTGATTGCAGAGTCTAGGAGCAAGATTAATTAGGCTTCTCTGTCCAATAGCTTTCTCCGCTCGACATATAAGCACTTTATTGCTCGCCTTGTATCTTGTACTGTATTCTCGAGAAACAGGCTGGAGTTGGTCTATGCTTGTGCAGATCTAGCAAGATTTTATAGCTGTACAATAATTGATTGACATCCGTAACTGCACCTTCTTTATACAAAAGTTTACTAGAAAATGTTTTTTCTTTTTTAGAATTATTTTAAGAAACCACTTTTACATAGTTTCAACTCTTTTTATATGGCATTGATATGCTCCGCCCCAACCCAAGATACCGTAGTTCAACTGGGACTCCACTAGAGAAGAGTAGAGCCTTTTTAGTTGTTTTGTCTCCAGAACATTTTTCAGGTCCTCGAACCTTCTCAGTAAAGGTCGAAGCTTGTTAACTATGTATATTGTTTGCAGGTTCCATCT